>JANAVB010033015.1:7635281-8235281 GCA_029216955.1 Iris pallida | reverse complement strand
ACTAGCCATAAGTTTTTATGGAAATGGCTTCTTAAACTTTTCAGATAATCACTCTCTTGTCCATAATTATATGGCTAGGAATTTGGCACCATCACAACCAGTAAAATTGTTGTCAATTCTTTTATGGAACTCCGAGTGATGATCAAGTTTTCAAACAATCCAGTTTTGTGAAACATAAAGAACTATGTTTTAGGGAACTTTGTAAAAAAAATACTTGAAACATTATTGTTTAAATTGCTTGCATAACTTTTATAATTGAAGTTTGAAATATTATTTATAATGCAACGCACCATTTCTTTTGTGTGATGATATGGGAGCCAAATATATATACAAAGGAAGGAGATCAATATTCAAACAGGGTTTGATGTGTTAAAGAGAAAATTGCATGCCAGTACGACCTTCTATATGTGCTGAACCTATTTATCTCATTTATCAATTTCAATTTAAGATGTACAATGTTTAAGGATTCCTACATAATCTCGTGGTGAATAAGTAGTGCACTAACCATTTTATTGTTCTCTGCTCTTTCTCAGAATAAAATAATAACTAATTGTCCTATTCTACAAAATCGATCCTTAAAAGACTATGCTATGAACCTAGACTATTAAAAATGCATGCTATGAACCTAGACTATTAAAAATCCATGCTATGAACCTTAGACTATTAAAAATCCAGGGGGGAGCAGTCGCGGCCCCTCGAGACCAGTTGGCTTATGCCCCTGACTGAGGTGGAGATTGGTATCATTCTAGAAGCCTTTTTTAAAAATTTGTTGCGAAATCTTCAGTCATCATTATCATGAAGCCTTTTTTATGAAGCACGAGAAACTCCATGTAAGAATTGACAACAAATTTTGTGATCAGCATCAAGCTGATGTCGATGGAAACTACTTGAATAACTATAAAAAAATTCACCTTCATTTTTTCAGAATAAGTCCAGTTTTTGATTGTTCCCTAGGAATCGAACCAAGGACCTCCATCTCCTCTCCCTTATACTAAAGGCCTCGACCGTTTGGTTGCCTAACAAACTTTGATTCCTTTTTATTTTACTGCTGGATTTGAAGTCGCATCCCAGTTGCAACTTCCATTCCATGATCAATTTTTCTTAGGAAGCAGACACTAGATTGACCCGCCCCTATGAAATTTCAGCACAACAAACTACGACACACCCATAGGCCGAGCATGTTGATTCTTTCAAATTTGTTTTCAGTTTTTCTGATTGAGCCCTAGAAGGTTTATGATATCCTTGTATAGTTGTATGCATAGTGGAGATGTTGCTTCTAAAGGTTTTGCACAAGAATTTAGATGGCATAAGACAGCAAACAGCTAGAAGTGCTTTCTTGCAATTTTTCCAGTAACATTCTGACAATTCTCAGTTTTATAAATTGTTGCTTGTTCTTGTATCGTAGTTCTCTCGACTTCCAAATAATCTTCCAATTAGTTTTGCGTGTGCGGGTGGGGAGGGGGCAGGCCTAAGGTGGACAATTCTGCGCCCTCCTAAGTACAAGAAGAAAAATTCCTCTACATATACTCTAATAGTAGGCCTCGTAATAGATATTAACTAGCAATCTCTCGACAGCTCCATGCCCTTCTCGTGCAGGCATACTTGCCTTAGTTAATTCCTCTGTACTGAGGCTATCGTATATAAGAATAGTGAAGCTTGGCTATATTTGTTTGAATTTTCGTAGATTGTTCGGAGTAAGGTTCCTTCCCAATAGACTTTAGGTGGTAGAGCCAGGATCAATACAAATGTCATTTAGGTTTCTGGTGCGGTGGTACGCTCTCATTGAAGTATTAGGATTTTTACATATAGTAAGAGTTGGGAGCAGTAGATGTCTATTATCTTTCTATCAAGATGTTAATCTCATGTGTCTGCCCCATGATATGGTGGAATACAACCCTGACTCCTGTTTTATGTCATCTTCCAGTGCTCGACATATGACAACAGTATGTCAACATAAAACCACTCCCTATTCTTAAATATCGTCTAAATTATTGGTGTAGAAGTCATGTCATTACAAGCTGGCTTCATGTGCTTAGCTCACAATAAACAAGCTTTCACACATTCTAAGATACATAATTAATGTAATGACTGAAAGATCAAGGAAGGTGGCAAAGCAAATCAGCTTCCACCTACAAAGAAGTGCAAGTGATTAAACAAATGCACCTTACGTCCTGTTTCCTAAATTCAAAACCTTTCTCTTCTAAGGTAGCACACCCAAGTGATTACCCCTCTCTCTCTCTCTCTCTCTCTCTCTCTCTCTACATCGGGATGTGCACATCTTATATAGTATTTGCATCAAAGAGAATCTTGCTTTGCTTTAAACAACCAACCTCTAGAGTCCCAATTTGTTTTCCCACACACAGCTTTGACATGTATTGATCTCGTGAAAACTCAGGATAGGAAGATCACCGGTTGGATAAGCATGGAGGTGCATTCACAGATCTCACAGCTCCATTATCACCATTACAAGTAATCTAAATGTTCTCGTAGTCAGTAGAGCTTATGGTTGGATCTTGGCCACAATTATATGCCTTCCATTGGATAAGTTTGAGGAGCATTCTCAACACCCAAGATTACATATTTAGTTTATCCATCTGCACTCATGTTGAATAGCGATTGATGCTAGGTACATAGCCTACATTGTTGTCAAAGTCCATGCTTCGTCTTGGGTTGATGAATAAGAAAACTCTGAGCACCTTAATAAACTATGTGCAGTAAGTACATTGATGTATAACGTTAAGATGCCACATTAGTTTACCTGCACAACTAAAACAAGGTTAGCGTGTAACATTTACCGCCACTCGAGTTATTTCTCTTTTGTGAGCCTCCATTGATGTGCTGGTAAATTTAAGATGTATAACCGTGAAAATTGCCCGGTGTTACTGTACGTGGTGGCTTACGGCAATGTTGGTATTACATATTACTTTGCTCGAGCATATTTCATGTAGCTTCTTAAGTATTAACATATATTGCTAATATTATAAATAAGGTACCTGAAGATAACCTTGATTTAGTGTATCCCATATTTAACAGTCATAAAGCCAGATTGGTCATTGTTTGGCACAACTGGGCGTGTAGTAACCAGTTAAATAAGCTTGTCACTTAAAGTCTCGCTACAATTTTATACTTTCAGAATATTTCGTTGTTAATTTAAACCTTGCATTATGATTAAGAGAAGGGCTTGATTTTTATAACACTAGACTCTAATTCGTCCATTTTTATATATGAAGTGATTGCTACTTTAATTGTTTCTGCAACATAGTATTGCAGTCTTTATATTCTCACAAATGTACTATTACAAGTAAAGCACCTTTCACTGCTGGAATCATAGTTTTCTTAACCAAATTTAGTGATAAATTAAGATGATGAGTGTTTGCTTCTTTTATATCACATATAATAACTTTGTCTAAACCATAAGAAACTTATAAAAAGGACAACTAGAGATTGTTTAGCTTAAACTAATTAGTGTCTCTAGAGATGGGCCACTATAATAATCCCAAGTGAGAGCATCATTATTGGTGAAGCATCAATTAGTACAATTATAGGGATAGAGGTTGGGGTCGATGTCCCACCCAACCAAAACCATTAAGAGCGGTGTCCTGACGTCCTTATCCCAAGTTTTTTTGGAGGGAGTTTTTAACTTTCGCTATTATCTCGTCAGAAAAACTCGCTTGTGATATTTTAAAGCTATTCTTAAGATCTGGATCATGATTTAGGAATTTATGGAAGTATTCATTTATTCGTGCGATTTATTTCTTGGTAAAATCGATCAGAAGTTGGAAGATCATCTATTATACACGATTAAACTAAAATGTCACTGTGGTTGTAGTACACTAAGATATATGATTCCAAGATATTGACCAACTACTAGAAGGAAACTTTGTCCTAATAATCTTTTCCAGATTAGGGGGCATCGAATGGGGCTAATAATTGTCCTTCTAGGCCTTTAGGTACGGTCATGTTGTAGATGGGTCCAACAGGAATTATGCAACAGTGACGATTGCTACAAAGTAATAAGAAAGAAGAAAACATTAGCAAGATAATATTTACAGTCCTACTCTCTGTTGTAATAGTTGTCTCTGTTCTGACTCAACTTGACCGAGATCTTAAGGGTGGTGAAACTGGAGTTTTGTTTTCAGTATTATATGATACATTGGGTTTAGTTCTTGGGAGATTTTATATTAAATACCAAAAATCCCCATGTCTCTAGCACTCCGTAATAATAATATTTTCAAAATTATTGACTTATTGTGACATTATTTAGATAACATATACATCTGTCAAGAATACTTCTATTAGTCTTTATTTTTATTATCTTTTGTTTCTAAATACTACTTTGTTTTGTAATATAAAGATGTGTGCTAGGTTTAACATTTTATCCAAACAGCAAGACGGACACGTGATGGATTTGATGGGAAAAAAGTTGTGAATGATCAAACCCACATTTGCTTGAATTTGTGATCAAATAGTCTAAATTGCAAGGATGGTGTTGCCCGACGTTGAAAGGTATAAGCCCCTTACTTACCCCCCACTTGATATTAGAATTATGGATTAACTGTATTAACTATCCTTATGTTTAAGTCCCTTATTTTACACTTAGGCCTCGTTTGGTTCGCGGAATGGAAGGGAAAAGAAATCAATTCCTTATCATTTCCTTTTCTTTGGGAAATTTTATTTTCCATTGATTTTCCTTTCCGATGTTTGGAAATGCCAAGGAATGTGAAAAGGAAAGTGATTACTTCAATGTGGAAAAGTGATTCCTTGCTTGGATGGATGGAATCACTTTTTCTCCTAATTTTCCTTCCATTGGGAATTACTTTCCTTTCCTCCTCAATTCCTTTGGCACCCAAACATAGGAAAGTAATCGCTTTCCTTTCCCAACTCGGAGATTCCGCGAACCAAACGAGTCCTTACTACACGGACCATTCCTGCTTTGAAACTAATTACACGAACACTCCATATAGTTTCTATTTTTTATAGAAACTAATAATGCTGGCCACCCCCATGGTTAATAAAATTTACAAATGAGAGGGGTGTCAGTGTAATTATTTTCGGAATATGGATAGTTCCTGTAATACTCATGAAACATAGGAAAGATCAGTGTAGTTAACCCTAGAATTATCTAACCTAATGTTATCTGCGGCCAGGAGAACATTTTATGCCTCGTATGTTTAGTTTTGGTGTCGGTCTCATTAGTTTGTAGTGCGTTACATTATCTAAGCTGGACAGCTAGATATCTGTGTTAGGCTTCATATAGATTGAACTTTTAGTTAGCACTTTGCTGCACTAATACTGTAGTTACAATCGCAATTGCACTAGTAATTGGTGACATTGACCACGGAGGAGTGCAAAATCTTCATAGCAATTACAGTAGAAATTGTTGTAGTGGACAACCTCACTTGCAGTGTAAGTGGCAACTCATCAACCAGAGAAGCTTTTGGATAATTTTGAGCCAAATACTCTCGAGGACCCATTATGCATGTAGGCACCAACGGACAAATTTTTGGGAGTGTTTTCAGCACCACCAGCCATTTTGACCTCTCACGTGGCTTCGCCAGTGGCAGTTACACACGTCATCACCTCGAACTTTATTGAATTGCTCAGAAAACGTACGATGATATATATACTAGGTAGTGACTGTTTTAAATGAGTGTAAATATGTAAACCAGAAAGAAAGAAAGAAAGCTGGTTCAACAGTATCCTATGTGGGGCCAAAATGACTAAAAACTGAGACGTATACAAACAAATTCGAAGGGTAGAAGAATTATTTGATTTCCAATTTCTTTTACATGTATCCGCCCTTTTTTTAGGGTAGTATAAGGGCACTTCAAAATTTACTCAGGACTAGTTCGGATTGGAACTAGTCCAGATTTTTTTGTGTTTTACTCAGGACAGTCCATTTTTTTGATCTAGAGTTGTCCCAAAGTGAAATCCCCCCAAACCCAAATTTTTTTCTCTCATTTACAATAATTTTTCTCTCTCTTCCTAAACCCTAACTCCTCTATTCTTCTTCTCCTCCACCATTTCTCCATCCCCAAGCAAGAAGTTAATTTGAAAATTCCTAGAAATTTCTTCCACCCTAGAATTTTTTTTCTTCTTCTTCCTCTTCTCTTCCAAATTTTCTTCTCAAGAAGATCGATGGCATCCAAATTCTTTCTCTATTTGTTTCCAAAACCCTAGAAATTAAATTGAAAAAATTCAAGCATCCATTACATTGTTTATTTCAATTGTCTGTAGTCCATTTGAATTAAACTACATTCGGAGTGAAAAATTATCCATTTAAATTAAACACAAGTATCCACGAACGAGAAAACTCTGCGTCGACCAGGACTGTCCAATTTTCTGGCAGTCCTACAAACTGAATGGACTGCCAGAAAATTGGGCAGTCCTAAGTCACAGTATGTGAAACAAAGGACTGTCCATTTTTCTGGCAGTCCTTACTGTATTCAGGACTGCCAAAAAACTGGATAGTCCTACATACAGTAAGGATTGTCAGAAAAATGGACAGTCCTTTGTTTCACATGCTGTGACTTAGGACTGTCCAGTTTTCTGGCAGTCCATTCAGTTTGTAGGACTACCAGAAAATTGGACAGTCCTTGTTTGCACTAGTTGAACAACAATATTGAGATTTTCTCCATATTAGGGTTTGTATATTATGATGAGCCTTTGGGTGCCATCGAAATTGGAAATGAGAAAAAAAATTAAGGATAACAATATTAGGGTTTCCACCAATATTAGGGTTTAACATTTTTGTTGTTGTTGTTGTTGTTCTTCCTTTTCTTCTTGTTGTTCTTCTTCTTGGATGGGTTGAGAAAGAAGAAGAAGAAAAAAATATATTAAAAAGTGACTTTTATACCAAAGAGTGGGATAGTCCTGATCAATTTCTTTAATGACAAACTTGTAAATAATACAAAATTTAAAATGGGTTAGTCCTGAGTAAAAATTGAAGTGTCTTTATAAACCTTTTTTTTATCAATAAAATTTAGTGAAACATCAACATTTTCTTATCGTGTTGGATACATAACATAATTAGGCTTGGAGTTATTAGTAGTCGTAAGTGTTTTTTTTAATTAGTACAACAACAATAAAATCTTTATTTTGAATTTTTTTGACTCGGCTAATTGAATCCTCTTCTTCTATTAAAAATTATTTTAAATATCTTGTTCTCACGAATATCTAATAGTTTGCGTAGCGTAGTGCATGTCCAAATCGTTCTCATTTTTAACTTACCACTTTTTCATTGATATATACATTTATTTATTTATTATTATTTTAATGTATTGGTACTTATTTATTTTAGTATTTTATTCTAATATTTTAACTTTATAAATATTATTTTTTAATTAACTGATCTTATAGGCTTTTGTAGCAGATGCTTCTTTCGATTTCAGAAATACTTTGGGATCATAATTGTCAATTTCTACAGTGAAATAGAGTTTGTTTCAATAAATATTAATGTATATGTCGAACAATATGGTTGAATATATAAATTTGAAATGGATGTCACACTGTGAGGCAGATGAAAAAAATACGAGGCCGCATAGAGGAGTTTGTGTAGGGAGCTAAGTTTCGTACTCTACTGCTGCAACGTTCAAATTCATTCATCCCTTCTCTCTCCATTCCAGCGGGGCCGGTCCCACTTCACGTACTGGAAGACCTGAAAGCCTGGACACGACAGGTGGCAGTATAACGAGAGAAACACGTGTCCTCATCTGGCTCTTCTGGTCGTCGTGCTACGCCAAAAAAAAAGGGGGGAAAATGAGTATTTTTGTTCACCCACATATTTTGGCCTCTTTGGTTCGCGGAATGGAACGGAAAGGAAATCAATTCCTTGTCATTTTTTTTCCTTTGGAAAATTTTATTTTCCATTGATTTTTCTTTCCGATGTTTGGAAATGCCAAGGAATGTGGAAATGAAAGTGATTACTTCAATGTGGGAAAGTGATTCCTTGCTTGGATGGATGGAATCACTTTTCCCCCTAATTTTTCTTCCATTGGGAATTACTTTCCTTTTCTCCACAATTCCTTTGGCACCCAAACATAGGAAAGTAATCACTTTCCTTTTCCAATCCGGAGATTCCGCGAACCAAACGAGGCCTTAGGATTACATTCGAGGAACTGTTACACGTCAATCTAAAATTATTTTTTTGATTAAACTAAAAATAAAAAAAATTTAATTATCAAAGAAGTTTTTACAATGTTAACGTTTTCAAGTTGATTTACCAAAATTGTTTTTAATTTATTGCAAGTTTTAAAATAAATTTACAAAAATCAATAGAAAAGTACAACCAAAATTAATCTTGTATACAAAACTCCAGGAAAGAAATAAATGTGGAATCCTACACAGCAAATAAATTTTTATAATTTAAAATGTCAAAATTGGTTAAAAAGTAAAGAAGAATGAAAAATAATTAATTTGTAATCATTTTAACGGAAAATTATATATATATATATATATATATATATATATATATATATATATATATATATATATATATATATATATATATATATATATATATATCATGAAAAAAAATATATATATAGAATGTGGGGGGTGACAAGTAGACACCTCCATAGGGTGGCACCTCACCTCCCTCATCCTCTATATATATAGAATAAGGGAGGTAGGGTGCCACCTCACGGGAGGGTGTTTACTTGTCATTCTCCCATGCTATCATCAAGCACATGGGTGCATGATGATAGCATGTGGGGGGTGACAAGTAGACACCCTCCATAGGGTGGCACCTCACCTCCCTCATCCTCTATATATATATATATATATATATATATATATATATATATATATATATATATATATATATATATATATCTTATACAAAACACAAAGGTTTTTGAATCCTAGGGCTGTGCCAAGATAAAGAGTGGTTGGGATTTAATCTTGGTGAATCAACGGTTGTGGGGTTTTATGGGGAAGAGCATTATTGGGAGTGGAATTTTATGGGGAATCCAAAGATGGAAATTTAATATTTTGATGGTTGGGATTTAATATTTTGATGGGGGCCTCAGTGGATGAGCATTATTGAGAGTGGGGTTTTATGGGGAATCCAAATAAAATTCACATCCAGCAGTGGTTGGGATTTAATATTTTGATGGGGGCCTCAAAATTATTATTGTTCGTTTAAAATTGGGGGTCCAAGATTTTGAGGGGAAATACCTTAAATGAACCATGCCCTATGGGCACGGGTTATGACTAGTATATATATATATATATCATGAGTTTCGTCCCTCTCCTGCACCATTGGATCGGGAGCCGTGTGGGGCCCACGCTCCCGCTCGATCCAACGATCGAGGGCAACGGAGTTCATATATATATATACTAGTAAATGCACGTACTTTGTACGTCTAATAACGTATAATAAGAATATTATTCAGTTATAGTCAAATATTTTTTCTAACTCATGAGATTTTTTTCTTATTTGGTTGAGTTTGATTTTCCGTGTTGACAAATTTAAACTTTTTTCAATAATTTTTTTACACAATTTAATTTTTAAAAATAAAATGGATCATGATTAAACCGTTTTAAAGCCTCATTATATATATATATATATATATATATATATATATATATATATATATATATATATATATATATATATATGTTGAGAGGAACTAAACTGAAGTCAGCATGAGAATTTTGGAGGAATTTGTTTTCTTTTTTTTTCCCTTTAGTGAATGTTGTAGAATATAAAACAAAAGAAGTTTGATATCAAAATAGTTTAAAATTTCATATATACATACAAGTAAAAGGAACCAAACTGGCAAATGACATCCAGCCTAGTGGTTAAGAGAGATGCATGTGGTCCGAGTGGTCAGGAGTTCGAATTCCAGTGGGAGCGATTCCAGAAACAATTTAGGAAAGGTTGTTTCCTTTTCTTTCTTTCGGAGAATACCGTAGAACATAAAGCAAAGAAGGTGAGCGAGAGAGAGGATGATGTTACAATTATTTAATAAATTAAAATTAGTAGGATTGTAAAATAACATTCTATCCATATATAAATATATTTTTAGCTTAAATATATATAATCTAAACACTCTTGTTATTTGGATTATATAATAGTAGGGGTTTAGTGAGAGAGGAGGAGGTTACACTCCGTATATAAATTTAAATAAGGGAGATTGTAAAATATCCATACATCTATTTTTTCAAATTAGATTTCTATTAATAATTTAAAATTATATAGATATAAGGAAAAAAAATTATTTTTAAATATTATTAATAATAAATTTTTAGAAAAAATTGACAGTCCTAGTAATGTTATTTTTTAAAATGAGAAACAACTCTCTTGGCGCTAATTCGGAATGCGCCATCTCGATTTTTTGTTGTTTTTTTTCCATTAAAAAAAGGGCTAAACTACAACTTGATATCCTCAACTATTCGAGTTTTTCAATTTGATATTTTCAACTTTGATAGATATCAACTTGATACCCTAAATTTCAAAAATAACAAAATTATCTCTCCTCTCCCTCCCTCCCCCCAAATAGGTTGTCACCTCCCGTCGCCCCCATCCCCGGCTACACCACCCTGGCGCCCTCGCTCCCTCTTCACGTCACGACTACAACACACCCGCGCCCTCCGTCCCCCTGTGCCCTTAAACCCCCCCCCCCCCCCTTCTCTCTCTCTCTTCGCCCGCAGCAGTGGAGAGAGGGGGGGGGGGATTAGGGGCGCGGCGCGGGGTGGGGGTGGCGGGATGGTGACAGCCGGTAGGGAGGGAGGGAGAGAGGAAGGATAATTTTGTCATTTTTGAAATCTAGGATATCAAGTTCATACCTATGAAAGTTTAAGAGTATCAAGTTGGAAAAGCCGAATAGTTGAGGGTATCAAATTATAATTTAACCAAATAATTATAATTTAATTTTTGGTCTTTGAAAAAGATATAAAAAATGGGGAGGAAAAGTAACTGGTTAGAGTGGAAAATGGTTCCTTAGGGTGGGTAGGAGGATTATTTTTTTCTTTTATTTTATGGGAATCTTTTTTTTTTTTCCATCTTATTTTTTTTGACATCCAAATACGTTATAGGAAGGCCTTCTAAAAAAAAAATCCTGATTTTGCGAACAAAATGTGACATAATGTTTTTTTTTTCTCTGCATTTTTTTTTCTAAAATATGTCAATGTGAATAAAATTTTCTGAATAAAGAAAAGACAAAACAAGGAATTATTATTATGTCCTTTCATTCAATATCACGATGTCCAAAAGACGACTGATCCGTGAGCGGAAAAAAGCAAACAGCACAAAGCAGGTAATTCCGTAATTAGTGGACCCGATCCAGGGGCAGCAACGTCCTTATCCACAACCCACCCCCTCACTCTATATAAGCCGCACCCCTCCTCTTCCTCGCCATTACACCAACATCACCACAAGCAGCAACAAGAAGGAAGCAGTTCCATTCCTGCAAGCGATCTAAAAGCTGAGTGCTTTTCTGCAAAAAAAAGAAAAAAAAAGCAAAATCGGATCGGATCGGTTCAATGGCAGGACGAAAGCACGCGTACCGCTTCATCGCCTCCCCCCTTGCCGCCGACTTAGAGAATTCCCACGGCGGATGCGGCGACGAGTTCGAGGAGTCCGACGTCTGGGGCCTCTCGATCGAGCCGGAGTACCGGAAGCCGGTCCCGGCCCGGTCGTCGAACCGGAAGGGCCGGTCCGACAAAGGCGATCGCGATCGGGATCATCGCGCCGCCTCCGCCGCGGCGGCCTCGCTCCCGGTCAACGTCCCGGACTGGGCGAAGATCCTGAAGGAGGAGCACAGGGGAAATAGTTACGGCAGCAGATTGGTCGACGCGGACGAGGACGACGCGGCCGCCGGCGGGGCGGTGGTCCCGCCGCACGAGTTGCTGTGGCGCAGCAGGGCCGCGTCGCTGTCGGTCCACGAGGGGATCGGCCGGACCCTCAAGGGCCGGGACCTGAGGAGGGTGCGGAATGCAATTTTCGAAAAGACGGGGTTCCAGGACTAAAAGAAGAAAAAACAAATGAAAATGGTGGTTGTTGTTGTAGTAGAGAACAATACTGGAATAAAGAGGGGTTTTTTTTCAAAAAAAAAAAAATTGATATTGGTATTTAGAGTGGGTTGGGGTGTTAGGTTTTGTAAAAAAATGGAGGCCTCTGTTTCCTGCCTCTATTTGAATCGGTGGGTACGTTTGGTGACTTTAGGTGGTTGGTTGTGGTGTCATGTCTAACTTTATAGAGAGAGAGAGAGAGAGACGACTTTAATTTAATGGAGACTACTACTGTTTACTGCTCTGCTGCTTTTCTATTTATGGCTGTTCATTTTCATTGCTCGTCCTTTTTTATTCATTGCACCAATTCATTTCTGTTTGCATGACAAAAAAGGAAAATCTAAAAATATATATATATGACAGTTATTTCGATCCATAACACTGTGTAGAATGTAGCTTGTTAATAGCTGGAATAGGAAGGTTCCTTTATGTAAGGAAGGATAATGGCTTATTGTGAGTACAATAATTGAAAGATAACATGTATTCTAAGAACTTGCTGTATTTATTCTAGGGCCTCGTTTGATTCACTGAAAGGAAAGAAATCAGTGTGTTTGGAAATGGGAGGAAAAGTGAATAATTGGGGATGAGAAAATGAATTCATAGGATGAGTGAGAAAATTATTTTTTTTTTCTCTTATTTTTTTTCATTTGTGAATTATTCTTCTTTCAATTGGAAATCAATGTCATTTCCTGCTCATTTTCTTTTACATTCACACAGGAAAGAATTTCTTTCCTGAGGGCGTGATTATGCGAAACAAACGAGTCCTAAGGCATGATTTTTTTTTGCAAATTCTGGGCATGAGGTGGTTTGAGGAATGGGAAGGAAAGTTATTCCCAAAGAAGAATGAAAGTTATTCATATCCTGTGTTTGGACGCCAAAGAAAATGAGCAGGAAATGAACAACAAAAAGAAAAATTAGGGAGGAAATGGTTCTCCCACCCATCCCAGGAATTCACTTTCCCTTTCAATTTTTCGGACCTTTTCTAGCACCGGAAACAAAATTAATGAAAATTACAATTTTCCAAAGGAAACGAAAGAACAAAAGAATTGATTTCCTTTCCTTTCCACGAACCAAACGAGGCCTAAGCGTTACTGACGCTAACTTAAGTCGTGTCATCTATTCATATTGGCTTCAATGTTTGGGGTTAATTAATTTGCGCCATTATTGATTGCAGCTCTGAATCTTTAAAGACTACTTTGATGTTCTGTCTAAAAATACTCGTAAGTGCAATTTTGGTTGAATGAATGACTTGTTTTCTTCTCTTTTTTAAATTCTTAGATATCAAAATGGAGCTGGTATATGGGTGAATTGTAATTCTCCACTTGTATACAGAAATGTTGGAAATTGAATTCTCTATGGAATTGCAGCTCTCAGTTCACTATCAACCAAATGATAGGATTTAGCCAATTTTCGGAATTGAGAAACCTGGAGTTTGATTGTTGGATTATTCAATAATAGAGACCACACATGTAAAATTAATTGTGTTGGCTATCTAAATAATTAAACCAAATTAAAGTAGTCTATTTGAAAAATTGGCTTAAGGGTATAATTGTCATAGAAATATTGTGTAGATACCAGAGATAAATCTAATTTGATGAGAGGCCAAATTATATATATATATATATATATATATATATATATATATAGGAAAAAGAATTCGGATTCGTCGTTGTCATTAAGGATCGTAGCAAGTTGGAAGATCGAATCCCACTAAAGGACGTTCGCTTCAAGATCCAACAAACCAAATAATGAACTCAGATATGCTTCCGCAATTATTTATCATCTTTACTCATTGATCAAAGGGTCAAATTTAGAACACTGATTCCTTGCAACCAAATAGGTCCTCAGGAAAGTTATGGAAAAAATTGTGTTAGAAACTTGAAAGTGATTGACCTGTGCTTTCGACATGAGTGCTTCACCGAATGTCCGAAATGAGATTCCTTTCTCAATACTCAAAACTAATAATGACCTATGTGTGTGTGGAAAAAGGTTAGGACCTAAGAACCCAATTAGCTCTTGCCTTTAGGAATTTCAATCTATTTTCTTTATCCCTTCCAAAGTGGTTTACCATCCTTGCCAATGCTGTATTATCTTAGTGGAGACAATAAAGCATATGTTGGCCTTTGATTATGCCCATCCCTCTGTCTCCCTTTATCCTTTCAACACTGTCTATAGATAATTAGGGCACCAAGATGGTATATTTTGGTTAGTGTGACAAACTTGTCCATTGTTTATGTGAGACATTATTCTTTACAAATCAAGTTTAGGAGGACAGGTTCAAGGAAGCTGCTGAATTGGAATGTGTTTCTTACTAATCTATGTTGGAGCTCTGTATGTTCCACAGATGCACCGAATGTTTCAATAAACAAGTCTAGCCGGTGGCTCTGCTCTTCTTACAAAATACATTCTTCTTGTTACATAATGACAGTAAGACCGAGACCGAAAAAGCACATACGATAACAAAGACTCGAAGAAGAGATTTATTAACATTAAAGGGATCAGAATGTAGAAGTTCTTGTTTATCATCTTGGCATCTACGTGGCTAATAGCACTATATTATCAGTACTTTTCTTTTGTGCATGCATTTGCTTCTCTTATTAGAGTAAGGATCATGTTGTCTCCAGTTTTTTTTTGTTTGACTTGCACCCTTCTTAATTGAGTCTCCTTGAATCAGATCTTATCTATCGTAGACTGTAGAATTCTATTGAGCTCATCGTCTGTCAGATGTGATTATAATTCTTTAAGCAACATATGCATCAACCATGCCAATCAATAAGATTGATGGTGGTCTCAGTCTGTGCAATTGATGTCCACATCTTTTAGGGAGGGAATGGTTTTCCAATGAGACTTGAGCATAGAAGATGTTTACTTGTAGTTTAGGCTAACTGGCTTGGTTTTTGTCTTCAAGGTGTTAGCAGCTAATTCCCACTAGATTCCTATGATCTTTGCATTTTTTTTTTCTCTTTCTTTTGCTTTTTTGGAAAAGAAGAAGGGAGAATCCAATACCAGTACATTTTCAATCAGAATGATGTTTTTCTTTTCTTTTCTTTTTTTCCCTTTGTTTGTTGAGAGTACAGAAGCAAATGTATGATGAGATGGCCATTCATTGGGAGGAGTCACACAAGGCTTTGTTATGAAATCATCTTATCGGCATTGTCATTATAAACATTTTACTGGCTTAAATTAGCTGCTAGTTTTTCATTAGACGATGCCTTATTCCTGAAAGTCGGCTAGCCTAATTAGTATGGCATGGTACTTAGTTTCAGGAATCGTATTGACTCAATCTGAAGGAGCATGAAGATTCTGTTGCAGAACACAATATATGTTTGATAATTAATTAAGAGTAATTGTACTGCAGATGGTATGTGAATGGAATCAGAGAATTATTTTCCATCTTTTGTTCAGGACTCGTATCTTTTATCAAATTATTTAACTTCTACTCTGGAAGTATCCTTTGGCATGAAAAGTCGGCAAGGACTGAAGAATTCCCCGGGTAATACAGATAATGATTAACAAGCCTGTTTTCTGTGATGGTGAAGAGGAGTTTGAAAGTTAGTTAGGTGCAAACTTTGTTAGTCTAGTCTTCACGAGTTCCTTCTTTTTAGAGAAAATTCTTCAAGAGAACTTGTTACTTGTTATTGTTGTTTGTATGAGGTGGTGTTTTATTTTTATTTTTTTAAGTTTTAGTTTATGAGATGAAGGATGGGATCAAAGAGATCCCAGCCAAATTTTATTAGTAGATGTAAAATTGTATGAGTATTTTCTCTCATAGTAACTTTAAATTGTGGATATCTAGGAAGAAGAAAAAATATTAATTGTCAGTCAACCTTTTTTTTTCCCGTCATGTAATCGTAAGACCAACTTTCTATAATAAGTTCTTAACATTTTCTTTTCATATTTCTTTTGATTTACCATTGGACCTTACTAGAAACCCACCTAGCTATGAATACGACCCTATCATTCCTCGTTACTGTCATCTACCAGTAATTTGTTTCGTATGCCCAAATCATCTCTCAGATTGTTTTACTCATCTTATTGTCAACTGAAATCTCTCATAGAATGTGCAGTAGCAGTTCTTTTTTTAGAATGTGCATTACAAGTTTATTAAAGTGCAATGTTTCATGTTTCAGATATCATTTTCTAGGGCTTCGTGATCAACTACGAGGAATGTTAAGAACGATACGCATACACTTCGGAGCAAGGGCAGGTACTCAAAACTTTATTGAACCTCTGTATTCTGTGCTATGATGAATGCAGCTTAAAATCTTCCTCCAGGAAATCCTGAGAATCTATTTTAAGGGAAGTTATCTAGTCAAGGGAGCCTAAGCCCTCACTTAAAGGACAAATCTCAGAGTCCACATTCGACTATTTACTGGAGATAGAATCCACTTAATGCTCGTCAAAGGAGCAATTTGGAAGACTCGTTATAGGAGCTAGAATAGTTATATTATATTCCTTTAAGACCTGTTCACAGTATCGGTATCGGAATCGGTATCGGACTATTCCTATGAGTATTGGTATCGGCGATATCGGTAGTATCAGTGGTTTCGGATCGGAGTATTGGATTTTTTGGTATCGGAAAACAAATAATTATGAATAAATTATTTACATTTAAAAACATATATTTTATTCATTTAGGCATAATTTCAAGTATTATCAGTGTTATTTCTTAGTAGTTTTGAAATTAAATGAAATAGTAGTCACCATTACCGATTGGTTTACATACAATAGATTGATTTTTTTTTCTTTTACATGCTTTTACAACCTTATTATCTTTAAACCCTTGTTGATTTGTCTTTTTCGTTTAACTTTTTTTGCCGAATTGACTGGAAAAGAGACTCCCAATGTCGGTATCGGTCAATATTGGGTATCGGTCGGTATCGGATCGGGACATGCCAAACCGTATCGGTATCGGATTGGTATCGGCCGATGCTTTAAACCAAGGTTCACAGTATCGATACCGGAATCGGTATCGGACTATTCCTACGAGTATTAGTATCGACGATATCAGTAGTATCGGCGGTTTCGGATCAGAGTATCGAATTTTTTGGTATCGGAAAAAAATAATTATTAATAAATTATTTTCATTTAAAAACATATATTTTATACATTTAGGCATAATTTAAGTATTTTCAGTATTATTTCGTAGTACTTTTGAAATTAAATAACATTGTAATCATCCTTAGCGATTGGTTTACATATAATAGATTGATTTTTTTCTTTTACATGTTTTTACAATCTTATTATGCTTTAAACCCTTGATGATTTGTCTTTTTCGTTTAATTTTGTTTGCCGAATTGACCGGAAAAGAGACCCTCAATGTTGGTATTGGTAAGTATCGGGTATCGGTCGGTATCGGATCGGGACATGCCAAACCGTATCGGTATCGGCCGTATCGGATCGGTATCGGCCGATGCTTTAAGACCTGTTCTGATGGTGTTGGATAATATTAATCTGCTCTACCTTCTTTTACTCTCCTTCTAAATGCAATTAAAATAAGACTGAGGGTCGATCTAGCTAATGCATTTACCATCTTTAGTCATCTTCAAGAGTATTTAGATTATTGCATAACAAGGTAATATCACCTTAGCACTAACCCACGTAGTGAATTTGAAGAAAATAATCTCGGTAGCAGAAAATTTGGTGAAGCCTCTTCTTGTTCGTACTAACCTAATGTTTATAAGGAAAATTTACTACATTCATAAAGTTCTAACTATGATGCATGTTTTGCTTTTTATCTATTACTTTCGGTCATTAGAAGAAATTGAAGGGTGCCCAATCTTCTCCTTTGGAGTTTCAGAAGAAGAAAAACCGGGCTCGGACTTGGCTGTCACATCAGCTGAGAAATGGGGGCACAGATCTGTTTGTGGAAATGTGGAGAAAACTCCTTTACTCCATCCCATTCCTGATCTCTTTGTCAAAAGAGAGTATGGTTTATTCCTTCCTATATCCTCCACTAGAATTTCCTCCCAATTTGCCAAAAAGGTGGTCCGGTCGTTTTGCTTTTCTTGATCTCCATGTCTCATAAAGGCGCAGTATAAGTGCCTCCATTATCGATGGATGTATCTATCAATCCACACTATTGTTAAGCTTCTTTTTTTTCCGGAAATTTTCAGTATGAGCATAAAAAATATACAAAATTATACCTAAACATAAACTTTTACAAAATTATAAATAAAGCATAGGAACGTCCTTCCGAAGGACGTTCTGTCTGTAGAATAAATAGAAAATTATTTTCTTTAACGGTCGGCTTTAACGCTCTAACCATCGGAAAACTGGACGGAAAAATATATATATTGAAGGGCGTTTTCCTAGAGAAAAACGTTTTTAGGTCCTTCCTAAGAACGTTTTCCTTTAATATATATATATATATATATATATATATATATATATATATATATATATATATATATATTTTATTCCGCTCAAGTTGGGGGTTGGAGTTAGCAATATGATAGCTAACGTTCATCTCCATCCAAAAGCTCTCTGCTCTCCGCGGTCAAAGCAGGTCTCCAACCAACCAAAAACTCTCCGCTCCTCGTGGTCAAAGCAGCAAGATACGTGAAAAGAAAAAAAGCAGGGCAGACACGTCAGACGAAAACGTCCTTCGGAAGGACGTTTCCCACGGGAGAAACGTCTTTCGGAAGGACGTTCTCCTTTTTTTTTAATATTTTTTGGGAGCTTTAACGGAGCTAACGACGTTGTACTTTTACGTTTTTTTAATGTCTTTTAAATGTAGAACGCCCTTCGGAAGGGCGTTCTTGTGCTTAATATACAATTTTCCAAAAAATTGTGCCCTGGATACAATTTTCTATAACTCGTATGCTTTAGCTGAAAATTTTCGTTCTTCTTTCCAACTCGAGTCTTTGACACCGAGAGACCTCTGTAACCTTTAACCTTTTATCTTTTATCTTTCCTCTTCGAAGAAGTGGTGCATCTGTATATATACTCTATAAGCTCCTTTGTCAAGTTGCCTTTCGCTTTCAGTTTGTGATATCATGAACAAATATTAGAGGGTAGTCAAGATTGTCTGTTATGTGTCAATTTACCAGGAAAGGTTTTGCACATTAAAGTTTTCAGTCGGTCTTACTCTTGTCTGAATTCAACCTTAATAATTAAAATTTCTCTAAACATTGAGCATTCTCAAATAAAATTCTTGTAGCCTTGTTACTCCTAGTCCATTTTGCTAAGCAGTAAAGATACGATCTTCTCATTCTTTAAGATGGACTTGCATACACAAATGTCGACATTTTTGGATACAGAAATGACTCCCATAGGCATCAATGCCTCTGTTTTCTTTTGATTATTCTTTGCACTGAATAAGGCTCATCTTTTACCGAATAGTGCCCCTCTCCTTCTCAATAACAATTGTGCAAATTCCATACTTGTGCTTAATACTGGTCAGAATCATTGCAGGCTTGATGCTGATTTTTATGCGATTACGACTTGGGGGTGATGATGCTCTATTGGCTGTGCCTGATGCCTAATTATTTGTGGGCGCTATCCCTCTTGTAATACCGAACTCGAGTAGCTCTTGTGATTATCGAGAAGTGATATAAGACCATAGTTGGATGGAGGAAGATCAATGGATCAAGCCACGTGGGCATATTATTCTCTCCATTTATAATAATGGTTGGAGTTGGGGCAGTGGCCCAAAAGACATGCAATGCAGCGTGCACGAAGTCCCGTTCCCAGTGCGTATCGTCGGACATCTCAAACAAAAAAAGTCGCAAGGCTCCCATAACTCCAGTTATCAGAGAAAAGGGATAGGAGGTATTGATGTTTTCTTTGATTTTGAACTCTTGGTATAGGGAAATTTGTTTGCAGATTATTCATAATCTTCACACTCCCCTTTGGTGCAGTGGTCAAGTAGTTAATTTCAAATCTTAACACACTTCTTTACTACTATGATTGTCTCGAGTAAGAGTCACTTGAGTTGGCTACACAGATTTCATTTTGGGCTGCCTAATGGCCCAAGTTGAGGCCCGTATGGTTGTCCCCACCCCAAAGGTGTGCACTGTGTCCAGACTCGTCCAATTGAAAGTTTATCATTTTATGCTAACGTAAATTTTAATTTGGTTTTATTATTTGAGAATAGGTCGCAGCTTAGCTGAGTTTCGATACTTGCATGTACATGTACTTTGAACAAGCACCTATGATCCTCCTCTATTTTCCAACAATCACCCAGGCACAAGTAGAGCCCACTATTGTCGAGGTTTTTTCATTAAATCATCCATTAGTATGTTACTAGTATATATATGCACGGGCACATGCATTGCACGTATTTTATACTAGTCGAAAAGAATAAGTAATAGTCCCTTAGATGACGTTTGGATGGAGGTTTTATATTTCTAGAAATCCATTTTCCATTCCTTTTCCATGGAAAAATAATTCAACTTTTCTATACCCATTGTTTGGTTAACTTGGGAAATATGTAGCCCAAGATACTAAAAAATTTCATTCCGATGTTTAGTTCAGATAGGAATATGAACCTTAATTTGTTTGGTTTTTCATAAATATCATTTCATTAATTTCATGATACTACTATTACCTAATTTAGTTGGTGTCATTAAGGATATTTCCGTCCAAAAAATTATAATTAATGCATCCAACCAACATTCTTAGAAAACAAAAATATTTTCATAGGGGCTTGGTGGGTTTACTTTCCCACATATGTGGGAATCTAAAGTCCCCATATTCCTTCTCAATTTACAATCTCACACTTACCAAACGTGGGTAAGGAATCTAAAATCCATTTCCAAGCATTGAACCAAACAACCTCTTAATTTTTTTACTACTTGTCAAGTAAAACAAACGACACCTCTCTTAATCTTTTTCTATACATAATTGCCTAACTATCATGTTAAATTTAAGCAACAATTTTAAATAGTAAATATAGATAAGGATATTTTTTGAAATAAAAATTTCTACGATGAAGTCTTAACCTTTTTTATTATATAGTACTATAGATTTTCATAGCAATATATTTTAACTATGAAGTCACTTAGAACACATTAATTATTCAATAATGCTAAGTCTACTACCAAATGCTTACAACCCTCTTACAACCACTTACCCATGTGCTGACATGTGGACCATGGCCCACATGTCAACAATGGGTGAAGGTTGTAAGAGAGTTGTAAGCTTTTGGTTGTAACTGTAGCATTACTCTTAATTATTAGGAGCATAGATTTACCGCACTGAGGCCTAATGAGATCAGAATAGGCTTTTCTTTTTTTACACAACGAGGCCTAATAGAGAACAGAGTATGCTATGTTTTCTTATACAAATTGTTGCCCTCTATAACAGATGGGCCATGACAAACAGGCTCACGTGTTATAGAAGTAGAACAATAAATTGACAAGTAGAACAATAAATTGACAAACTCTTTTTTCTTGGATGTCCGGCAAATATATCGTGGTTCGATTCACTGATCTTCCATCATCCAGTCAGAATTTTATACATCTTTTCGATAACCACAAGAATCACTCGTGTTCGGTATTGGCGAAATATTCGTCGCTATAAAATGAATCGTATCATGGCTTTAGAACCCTAAGAGCATCCACAGTGGCAACACACCAAACCATACTCCAAATTACTTCAAACCATACTCCAAAAATTAATTTTGAAGTATTTTCTTCATGTTGGTACACAATGGTATACTCCAAATAAACACTCCAAATTGACAAGTGGCAACATCCCATCTTTTTTCTTCTTATTTTTCCTTCATAATTGACAAGTGGCAACACTCCAACAAAAAGAATGAAGGAGAAAAGTAAATATGGTGGGCCCCAAGTAACTATAGCTCCACTAGTGGACTCTCCAAATTTGGAGAGTCATTTGGCTTTCTACTCTTTTTCAAGTGTGGACAATAGTCCATTGTAGCTCTCAAGTGCTACAAAATTTGGCCAAAGATCAAATATAGCACTTGAAAAGAGTCCTATTGTGGACCATGATAAGGAAAGCCTTCCAATTGAAAATTTGTTACCAGTCATCACCTGTAATTAAGACTCTTATCAAAGATGGGACCAAAAAAGTTTCGTTTTGTGTAGCTAAAAAAGTGCTCATTCATTGTAGCTTTGAATTTTTCATTTGTGAAAGTTTGGTAGACATTGTTGGTGTTTTTTTCACTGTCATCCATCCAGTATAGTCTATAAAGAAGAAGAGAAAGTTGAAACACCTAATTCAATTCAACGTTTCTTCATGACATAGTATAGTAACAACATCATTGACTCACTAATCCACTAAACCTAAGCTAAGATTTTTGTAATAGAGTTCGAGACTACAATAACTCAAATAGGAACTCACAATATAGTTGTGACACGTGGTATCATTTTTGTACTTAGGTCCTAGATTTTTTTTTTTGGATTAGGTCCTTGAAAAAAAAAATCAAGGAATGTGATTGCATGTAATCTAACAGCTATTGATGGCTGAGTTTTTAAAATTAAGAACTCATGAGTTCCTCTAAGGATATTTTTATAACACATATATTTGACAAATAGCAAAGCCACAAATGCGAATTTCCTTTATAATTCATATTTCATAATTACTTGTGTGTTTAACATAAATAAATAAATCTTTTTTCAACTTCTCACTTTGTTTCCCTCTTATTAATGGTAATCTATTTATAAAAATTTAATGATTTGCAATATAGTTAAAGCTTGTTGCAGCTAGAATCTGATCCACTTTAATCTGACCCTATCTCAATGGTCCCTTTTTTTTCTTTTGAAATGTCCAGCATAACGCATGAGACTTTGTGTACGTTGCGTAGCATGCCATTTAGTCCCTTATTTGAAACGTGGAGCTCCCAGCCATATACATATTTCAAAAGTCCAACTAAAAATGTTTCAAAAGTTGATGAGCAACATTGACGGCTTTACACTTAAATGTCACCAATTGCTTTATTAATGGCTTAATTTGACTTTCACTATGGGATAGGATCAAATGTTCCTGATCCGACATGTGGGCCCTACCGATAAAAACTAACAAAAAGTCCACATGTTATAGGCAGGACTAGCCCTGAGCGCAAAGGGGGCCCAAGACGAACTTTCAAAATAAGGTTCCTATACACAATATAGAAAAAAATATTGAAAAATCTTTGAAAAAAAAGCTATAACAAAGGATTGAACTTACGACCTTCAGTATAAAAGTCTAATGTATTAATCACTACACCACAGTAACTTTATGTCTAAGGGCCCATGGTGTATATTAGTTCTATTTTGAGATATAAAATTGTTAACATGCTTTTGTAAACTATTTTTCTTTCTTTTTTTTGTCCTTCATGATCTGTGCGTCGTCCTGGCCACCATGGGCCTGAACAGGTTCTAGTTATAGAGGAAAAATAGTATTGGAACAACGGATCAGGGATAGCAGATCCGGTCACTTTCACTATTATAAGTTGTGAACTCACAATAGGTGTAACATGGGGGGAAATTGAATGGATTGAATTGGGTGTCCTAGTCCGTTGACTATATAGATTTCTTTCTAGAACTCCAATGGCCTTCACCTAAATTGTCAAATTTGTCGCCGCCTCACTTTGAACGCTTCGTCTTAAATTAAAACGCACTTCATTTTGTTTTTCTTTCTATGATTTGCCATCAATTCTCTCCCATACTATTCTAATTTTTCATCCAATGTTAAAAAGTGAGCGGAGGAAGAAGAAGAAGAACCAGAGAAGCGAGTACAGATTAATTGATCATCATTGACTTTGTGCATTCCGACCCACGTGTAAGTTGACTTATGGAACAGTTTGAATATTGTACTGGCTACCCACAAACACTAATGATCAGTTGATAATTGATTGATTGATTCTCAAAGATATCGGCACTTCCTTGGATTCTAGCTTGCTTGCTTCTTACAACATCTTTAAACAATAAAATATTTTTTTTAAAAAAGAACAAAAAAAAGGATATAAAAAATTTCTTGCATTAATTTCTAGATAAGACTTCTAATGCTTACTTTAACCCATAATCAAAATAGTTAAAACCGAATAATTCTAAATTCTAAAAATTTAAAATCAAAACTGAACCGAAATTAGTCAAAACCGAGCCGAATAACAATTCAGTTTGTTCGGTTAGAATATTTATATTGTTTAAGGTGTGGGATCCAAAGTTGAAATCTAGGTTTAATTATATTAAAAATATTAATTTAATAGACATATTTGTTATATTTCAAAGTTGCGCCAAAAATTTGACTAGTTGTTAAATTATCAAATTTGTATTTCAAAACATAAGAATTGTTATTTTTAAAATATATATATTTTAAATCACAAAATGTACATAAATTGAGGATATTTATATAATTGTATAAGTGTTATTCGATTTTGGACCGAAATCGAAATACAAAACTGAAACCGAATAAAGAACTTTAGCATTTTCAAAACCAAAACCGGATCGATTTTTTTAAAACCGAACAGAACTTATTCGATTCGGTTAGATTCAATTCGGTTCAAAACCGAATAATGCTCGTCCCTAGTTGTAGCACTTGCGGTTTATTTTGTTTTAAATATAATTCTCATGACTAATTCTAATTATCTACATCACATGATCTTACTTCCTAATCGATGTGGGACTAAATTACCAACTCTATTGTCACCTCCCATTTGAATGCTAAACCGGAAATGTGAAACACAAATTGTAGTCAAAAATAGCTGTAACTATTACAGCTTTTCTTGTATGAAATTTTTGTTTGCAGACAACTAAACAATCACTAAAGTTCGTGTGTATAAAGAAGTACGTATAGATAGGAGTGGACAGTTCCTAGCTCTAGGGAGAGTGTTCGTTTCCCATGAGATTTGTTTCGTTGTATAGGCTGAGTATAGCTTTTGAGCGTGGTTAAGCGATTAGTTTTGCACTTAAAATGTGTTTGAGTTAGAATTCTATATAGGCTAATTAGTATTTAGACCCTAGGTTTTAAACTAGTTTATAGTTTATAGTTTAAGTCCTGACATGTCATGTCCAATTGCACCCCTAATTTTAGTTATATACCCCCCCACAACTTTTTTTTATCTATTAACTGCCCCTATTTTTAGTATAAAAATATAAAAAAATAAAAATATACCCCCAGTTTTTTTTTTTTTTTCTGTTTTACATAGGAATTGGAGTATTTGCTAGATAAAAAAATAGTGGAAGTATATGCTAATTTTAACATTTGGAATGGGGGTATTTGTTAAATTATCTCTTTTTTTAATTTATTTGACATGAAATTTAGATGGTTTTCATATACATTCCACGACCAATTAAAATGGTATCTCTTGTTAATTTTTTTTAAAATAAATTCATAAAAAGAACACCACCACTAGGCGGACTCCCCCCTCCCACCCCCCAACCACACACACGCACACGCACACGCACATAAGAGCTCAACTTTGCTAATTAAGTCATTATATCAAATTGTGCGCGCACGCGCACACACACGAGCTCAACTTTGCTAATTAAGTCATTATATCAAATTGTATGGACATTAATATTTAAAATACTACCGATGGTTATATATATATATATATATAAAAAACTATTTTTTTTTTTTTGTGTCCTTCAAAATTTTGGAGCCTGAGCGGTTATCTGGTTTGTCCTTGAAAGATTGTTCGGTCTGTCTTAGGTTAGGGTCGGCCATGTTTACGTAGGACATGGTATCTTCTTTATCTAAAATTAGAGAGATCAACAAAAGTTATAGCATCTGTAGTACTAAGGGTACCATGCTTCAAAAAAATTTGAAATTGTGTAAATTACTTTTGGAGTGTCCCCTTCATGTTGGCGCACAATGACATGCATACTCCAAATAAGACAGCAAATTCATACTCCAAATTAATGTTCTTTTTTTCATGCTCTTTTTTCTTTACTTTTCCTTCCTTTTTCTATTTTGGTGGGTCTAGTTGGGTTACTGTTCACGAGTTAGAACACGTTCCAAATTTGGAGTCTCTTGGCTTGTCAGCATTTTTCAAGTGTGGGTAAGAGTCCACTATGTTGGATTGTATCTCGATTCCGGTTGAGCCCTCAATGAGGGATGACAATGGAGTTGCTAATTTAGCTCCACATCGGATAGGAGATAGGAATATAGGATCACGAGATATAGATATTTGGAATTGTGCAGACGTACATAAAAATTTTCTTTTAAAACATATAGGTCCAGTCCAACATCACATCTCATAGGACAATTCCGGTTCGAATTGCATTGCAGCTTCCAAATATTATAAATTTTGACTAAAATAAAAGTGTAGTAGTTCAAATCACTGTCACTGTGGATATCAATTAAGATTTAGTTTTGCAATACAAATGGTATTATTCATAATGAATAGCAGAGGAGTGATGAATGGGGTTATGGTGGGTCAGAATGGTCGGAGAGGAAAATAAATGCCTTCACCTCACTGTCCTCTACTCCCTCTGCCCTGCTCTGCTCTTGCAATTAAGAAGAGACCCCTCCCCCTCTCTCTCTCTCTCTCTCTCTCTCTCTCTCTCTCTCTTCCTTATCATCCCAAGGGCTTCATTGGTAAATGTTCTAAATTCAAAAAATGACACATTTGGTTTTTGCAGATTCCACTCGTATGTTTTGAGCAATAATAATATTATGATGCAGCAGAACCTACTCGAAGCACCGCTCGGTTGACCTGACTTGAGAACATTACTCGGTACAACTCAAATTTAAAACAGAAAGTCTTCTCAACCAGAGAAAAAAATGGAAACCCAAATCGAAAGAAACACGTGTCAGCTTTTAATTGAGCAAAAAAAAAAAAAAAATCTCTCCTGCTAACGTAGGTCGGAAAAACCGATCGATCTAAGACAGACACGTGACCGCGGTCCGTGTAGACCTATTGAATTTAAAATACATATATTATGATATATAGTGTTTTGGTCTAGGTTTAGTTTTTTTATTTTTGGTTAGTTATTTCTCAATTTTCTATATGGCCCTGACAAGCCGCATACGTATGCTCAGTATGTTTTTCATGTTTGCTTGTTATTGTTTTTTTATATTTCTTTTATAGTTTTTTTGTGATACTTACTAATTTAGAATTTTGATTCTACTATTTTTGCATTGACCAGATCTCATAGCAGAGTTGGAAGATCTATTATATTTTGTTCTAGATAGTAACCATCCGGAGGACGGCGCACCCGGAGCATGAGTGGATTTTTTATTCCCCACTTGTATATTATGTTCATCATTTTTTGGCGTTTAGTCACACATATGAATTACTCTTGAGTTTTAAGAGGTTGTTTCCGTATGCGAACAACAAGTTCATGTATATAGACTGTAGCTGTGTATATGAATTCGTACATATATATATTGCTAGCTTACTGTCTTTTGTACTGTTAGTTTTTTTTATCTCTTATTTTTTAGCGTTTACCTTACTGTTATTCATGCACGTGATACATCATTCTACATTTTGCTTGTGTTTATTGAGAATATGATCTTATGGGTCATAGGAGACTATTAGATTGTAGTTAGCACTCTTGTCTTTACAATCGTGATCTTATCATAGGATATAGTTGTACTTTGTAATACGTAGTTGGTCGAGTTACGTCTTAGTTCTCCATTTTTTGGATATGGGATGTGACATGAGCTACAAACTATGTATAGTAAAATTGCTATTGTGGTTTAAGTTTGTTGTCCTCTTCTACTTTTTTAGGGTTATTTAGTAACAGGATCTCATATAATATGTGATATCAGGGGCGGCCCGGAGGAGGGGCAGACAGGGCTTGCGCCCTGGGCCCCAAATCCCAAGGGGCTCCAATTTATTTTAAAGTTAGTAATAGTAATAATAATAATAAAATATTATTACTCTGATTTCTTCTTCAAAGTACAAGGTCTGAAGAAATTATTACAGCAATTCAACAAATAGGGCATGGCGCATGGAAATTTGATAGCTATCCGACTCTTTAATTTCAAAGAAAAAAAAATAGTCGTTCCATCGCTTCAGATTTCTTTTTGTATTTCAGAGGAAAAAAGTTCTTCACGTCGTTTTCGATCCAGACGACTAGCAATAAGTTTTTTTTTTGAATTATTCATTATAATTCTCTCTTTTACTTATAATTGAAACACAAATTTTCTATTTTTTTTCAATTTCTTCTCCTATAATCCTTCACAAGGATTCCACGATATAAGACTACGCGAAGAAGGCCACGACGGCAGACAAGCTTGCTGAACTCTCTCTCTCTCTCTCTCTCCCTCACTGGCGTTTGCTTGAGCCTTGACCCGAAGAGGAGACGAAAAGGTGAGAGAGAGGTATCAATGTGAACCTGATATTTTAGCAAGACTTTCATTTTGAGAATTGAAATATTTTATAACTTTTGTTCCTCGTGATGTCGGCTTGATTATGTTTTATGAGTTCCCTCTGTTGTTAATGATTGAGGACAATATTTATTTGCCCCCGTCTTTTCAAAGAGGGGTTCTATTGATGTAGTTTATTTTTTGAAAGTTCCAAGTTATATTTACATATAATCTACTTTGCACAAACACAAGCACGAACTTGAAATTTTACATCTTTTTGAAATTAGGATACATATTATTTGTATTAGATATTCGGTCTTCCTTCGTAATCTCTCTATTTATGCACATTTTCATAGTAACTATGTTTCAATCAGCATTTGTAGTATATTTAGCTCACTACGTTTTGTGAGTTATAATTGATCCCGCGATGGTGTTGAATACCGATGAGCCGATGGCGATGAGTCTTTTCGTTTATCTTTGCACTTAAGATTTCACACTTAAAATTATACGTTGTTCCTAGTGTTGAATATCTTTTCGTAATCTTTGCACTTAAGATTTCACAATGATTTGGTTTTCAAACTGAAATGTTTTGTAACTTTTGTTCCTCTTGTAACTTTTGTTCTCCTGATTTTGACTTTTCTTATGTTTATTGAGTTTTTCTGTTGTTGATAAATTAGACAAACAAGTCCATATATCTCAATTCTAGTACTGAAAAAACATAAACAAGAAATGTTAAATAACATATTGCATCAGAGTTTTTTTTTTAACTACAAAAGTGCCATTTGCCAGGATATATACCTGATGCAAAATTTAAGGTTAGCTTGCATGTATCAGGCCTCAGTTTAAAAGGGTTCACTTTGATTTATTGTATCATGCAAAAAAATTACTTTGTTTCCAATATATTTTTGAAGAAGGGGCATCATTTTATTTCGTCCTGGGCATCAAAATGTTCCGGGCCGGCCCTGTGTGATATTAGGATCTGGGTCTCCAAATTGTCCGATATTAGAGTTTGGTCTCAAATTACTGCTCACTAGCCTATGTGAACAGTAATTTGGAGACCCAAATGTTGGAATTATTCAATAATTAAGGGGCCACACATGTCAAATTAATTGTGTTTAGACTATCTAAATAATTAAGCCAAATTAAAGTGGTCTATTTGGAAATTGGCTTAAGGGTATAATTGTTATGGAATTAATGTGTAGATACCGGAGATAATTCTAATTTGATGAGGGGCAAAATTAGAAATGTCAAAACATATAAATATATGTATTCATTAGGGTTATGGTCCCCAACTTATACGGCCACCAAAAGAGAGGTTCTCTTTTTCTCTTCTGCATCCCCATCAACAGAAAGAGAGGGACAAAGGATTCGGGTTCTCTTTGTCATTAAGGGTCGTAGCAAGTTGGAAGATCGAACCCCATAAAAGGACGACAGCTTCAAGATCCATCAAGCCTAGCAATGGATTCAGGTACGCTTCCGCAATTTAATTTATGTTCTTCATCTCATGAATTGACAGGGTACAATAATTTCTAACAAGTGGTATCAGAGCCACCCTTGTTTGATTCATGAGTTTGAAATTTTCAGATTCAATTTTTGTTGGTGTTCAGAAACCCTAGATCGTTAGATCTAATTTTATTTAGGATTCTGATTGTTTTATGGAAGCTTTTATTATTCACCGAGCATTTTTTATATATATGAAGAACCCGGTCTCAATTGCTTCCAGATGTCCATGAATTTTGTAAAACAATTGCTTAAGATTTCGAAACCAAAAGAGTAACGTACTAGCATGCTTCACGTTTCTTGCTACTGCTACTTGAGGTGTCCATGAATTTTTCTTTCCCGAACGCTTTCGTTCATGAATTTTTTTCATCTTTGAAAAATACGAATTCAATTAAGCATTATTGGTGCAAACTTTTAAGGCTAACCTGTTGTTATTATGCTACTGCTACTATATTGATTTGGTAGGCATGGCCATAATAAATGTTAACATTGGTTTGTATGCATCTTAAATGAATTCGTATTTTAGCCACATAAGTGAATTCGTTTTTTAGCCACAGAAGTAATTTTGCATCTTAAATGTTAACATTGGTTTGCTGCCAATTTTTTATTGATTTGATTGGCATACTTATGGGAATCTTGATAGAAATTTTAATTTATGTACAGTAATGGCCTCTCTATTCATGCTTAAATATTAGATATGGACGCATGTGATAATATGGAATGTCGGTTAGATTCCAATTACTCATGCTGATAGATATTTGGTGTTACTCAATTTAGAGTGTTTTCCAATCTAAGTTGATCATTGGAGGACAAATTGGAATCAAATATAGACAATTTTATGTTTGGCATAAATTTAGTTTCCAATAAATTTATGTTCTAAGTCATATATTTGATGTAATCAATTGACGTACATATCTTCAGCATATTATTTTAATATAATCTTTATGGGTTATTTGAAACAATCTATTGGTCCATATCTTCAGTAAAATATTACGTGAATTTTATTATGTTGACAATGCTCAGTTTAGTCAAATTAAGAATATTTGTTTGAATCATGTAAAGAGATTCACATGCTTATGATTATCTTATTTAAGTTGTAATATTTTAATTATATATGTACATAAAATTTTGGACATGATTTGGTTTTGTAAAATTTAGTCAACATTCAAAAAATTTGTGTGCCTTTTGTGACTAGCAATAGTCGTCTAATATTCTAAATAGACCCATTGAAACAAGATGTCGCCAAAGTGACCTCTCTTGTGTAGATAGTCTATGAGGGATGTTAGATGTTTGTGTGTGTAAATTCATGCGAGTATTAGCCGGTCCAAAGGAAGGTTAATACTTGGCCGAATTGTACACATACTTGTGGTGATAAATGTGTGACAATTATACGGTTTACATGTGAATAATAACCCGATCCAAAGATAGGCTTATTATTTGACATGACTTATTGTCAACGTTTGATCATTACACCAAGAATACCACTTGTAGTTAATATCACTGTCCAAAGACTTGATATTAATGATGTACTAGGTATCTTGAGATGGGGTTCACCATTATTTGAATTTGTTTGACTATATTTTACGCTTTGGTTATTTGTTAGAGCATGTTTTTTTTGTTGCTTTGTTCTCTTTACAGTTAATGTTGTTAAAATATCTGTCAATAAGATTTTAATTTTCATGTTTAATGAGATAAACTTTAAGGGCAAAAAAAAATTAATACAGTAGCTGCTAAGGGTCCAGATCAAAAGAAACAACAATATAAAACTAAGGGTTGTTCTTTTGTGATAAGACAGGACATATAAGGAAGAAATGTACAAAGTACCACGCATGACGTATAAAGAAAAGTACATTTCTAAATTTGATCTGTTCTGAGGTTAATTTAGATTTAGTACCAAAAAACTCATGGTAGTTAGATTCTGGTGGGGACTACCCACATTAATGTTCTAGGCAAGGTTGTCTGAGTTACCGAAAGTCAATTGATGGTGAAAGATACATCTATGTGGGTGACGGCAATTCGGTAGAAGTGAAAGCAATATGACATTTTAGGTTATTTTTAGGAACCGATTATTATTTGGATTTGATAGACACTTTTATTGTACCATCTTTTAGACGAAATTCGGTTTCAGTTTCCTTAATGGATAAATCTGGTTATCATTGTTCATTTGGAAACAATAAGTTTAGTCTATCTTTAAATTTAAATATTATTGGTAACGGTTCCCTTAAGGTTTATGATAACCTATATTTAGTTGAAACTATTGCATCTTATAATGAAACCTTGCAAGTGAAGTCATGTGGTACTAAACGCAAAATTAACAATATATTTTTTTAGCCTCATTATGACATAAGCATTAGATCACTTCTCTAGAACTAGAGTTGAACGATTTGTGTCTGATGAGATTTGGATTCCATTGACTTTATAGACTTTAATGTTTATATTGAATGTGTAATGGGAAGACAGATCAAAGTTAAATTATAAGCAGCTATTTTATTGGTTATGCTACAGATCAAAGGGTTGATAATTATACAATCCCACACTAAGAAATTTTTTTGAGACGAGAAGTGTAATATTTTTTGAGAATGTTGAATTTGGGAGAGAAATAAAGTCAAGATCATTGTCTTTGAGAAGGAATCAATTACGATTCCTACTATCACTTTTGACGATGTACAGAATTCTATACCTGTCATGATCAAGAAGTGAATTCGGAGTCTCAATAAGACAATGTCGAATTACCTCAATAAGTCGTTGTTGAGATACCTTAACAACGACAACGTAGCGACACCCCATTCAAGATAAGGTAATTATTCCTAAGGAACAAACTCAACAACCTCAAGAACCGGTAATATTAAGATTGTCCACCAGAGAAAGGAGAAATATAATTTCGGATAATATTGTCATATTTCTCTAGGAACGTGGGGAAGACTGTGGATACTGGAAGATGATCTAATCAACTTTCGTCAGGCCATGAAAAGTTTCAGTTCTCAAAGTGGATTTATACAATAAATAAGGAGTATAAGTTCATGCAAGACAATAAAGTTTAAGATCTTGCCCCATTACCAAAAGGTATGAAATCCATTGGTTGCAAATGGACATTTAGAACCAAGAAGGATTCGAAGGGTCATGTGGAGAGGTATAAAGTATGTCTTGTAACTAGTGACTTTACTCAAAATTTTGGAATTGATTTTAAAGAGTTTTTCTCTTCGGTATCTTTGAAAAACTCCTTTAAAACAATCATAGCACATGTTGCACATTTTGATCTTAAGTTATATCAAATGGATGTCAAAACGGCGTTTCTCAATGGTAACATTGTCGAAACCATTTATGGTGCAGCCAGCAAACTTTGTGTCGAAAGATCCAAATAATATGGTTTACAAATTGACAAAATCAATTTATGGACTCAAGCAAGCTTCTCGTCAGTGGTACTATAAATTTTACCAAGTTGTTACCTCGTTTTGTTTTGAGGTTAACGTTGTTGAAGATTGTGTGTATCACAAATTCAGTGGAAGTAAAATTATTTTTCTGGTTTTGTATGTTGATGACATACTGCTTGCCACAAATGATATAGGCATATTGCATGACACTAAAAAATTTATATCAAATAACTTTGAGATGACACTACTAAAATATGCTATATTAGCGACGTGTTTTAGCGACGTAAGAAAATAACGTCGCTATATATGTAATATAGCGACTACCGTCATGTGACGTCGCAAATCGTCGCTAACTAGCGACGTTCAGCGACATTACATAAATTACGTCGCAGAACAGCGACGTTCAGCGGCAGAGTATTAATATATGTCGCCATATAATAAAATTTTGCGACGTTTAGCGACGTCTTTAGTTGACGTCGCTAAATGTTTTACTTAGGGCACGCTGTTTCCTTTTCCCCCTCACTCGAAAATTTCCAAAATTTTCAGAATCCCTCCCCCGCCCCCCGCGACTCTCCCCCCCCCGGCGACTCTCTCCCCCCTCCCCCCCCCCCCCCCCCCCCCCCCGCGACTCTCCCCCCCGGCGACTCTCTCCCCCCGCCCCCGGCGACTCGCTCCCCCCGCCCCCGGCGACTCCCTCCCGTTCCGACGAGCTCCTCCTCCCCCAATCCGAGATCCTCCTCCTCTCCCTAGCTCCTCCTCCTCCTCCCTCTTCCTAAGGTAAACCCTAACCCTAACCCTAACTCCTCTCCCTCCTCCTCCTCCTCCTCCTCCTCCTCTCACACACACACACGGACACACACACACAGACACACACACACACGGACACACACACACACACACACACACACACACACACACTGACACAGATTTTATCATATTCTTCTTGTGCTCTTTTTCATATTATTATTCATGTGTTATTTATATGTTGTATCTCTTTACATGTATATATATATTTATATATATATTTATATATATATTTGTGTGTGGTTGTATATTTATTTGGGGTTATGGTTGTGGGAATGTTGAGAGGTTTTGATTATTGTGTAGTTGTTGTTCTTGTTGTTGTTGTTGTTGTTGTTGTGTGGGAAGTAGGATGGAAATCAATGAAAGGATGAGGAAATGATGGAGATTGAAGGAGGATAGAAGTGTGCTTATGGGGAGGGGGTTTTGGACAGCAACCAGCAGCCTGGGCTGCTGTTTTCAGCAGTTTTGGGGGGGGGGGGGGGACAGCAACTATATGCTGCTGAAATTTGCAGCAGTGTGCCCCCCACTTGACATTAGTTAGCCTACTTATTAGCCCATCCTTTTAGCCTATCTTTAGCCATTAGTTAGCCTACTTATTAGCCTTTAGTTGGACACACACACACGGACACACACACACGGACACACACACACAGACACACACACACAGACACACACAGACACACACACATGTCACCTATATATATATACCTACATGTTATATATATGTGGTTATATATAGATATATATGTGTGTGTATCTCTTGGTATAATATTCATGTTGTAGTGTTGTGGTTATATTGTAGTGTGGTGATAGTGTGGGAATTGATAAATGGAATGGATGTAAGGATGATAGGAAGGATTAGTGGACCTATAATCCTATTTATATGTGTCCTATATATGCCTATATGTGTGTGTGTGTGTTAGCCTATATGTAAGCCTAGGTGAGAGCTTATGAGTGTGGTATCATGGGTGATATATGTGAGTGAGTGTGTAAGTGAGTTGTGTGGATGAGTGTGAGGTTAAATGTGTTAGATATAGGTTAGCATCTTAGGCCATATCCTAGTTAGATATGTAGTTGTTAGTATCCTAGAGTGTTAGAGCCTTGGTTTGGGATACCAAGTTGGGGTTAGAAATAGGATACTAGTTAGCTATTGGTATGTGTAGATATATATTAGATAGATAGTTGGATGGATAGGTGGATAGATGGATGGGGAGTAGAAGGGGAGCTGCTGCCCCCATTCCAGCAACAGCAGCAGCAAGAACAGCTGTTGTAGCAGCAGTTTACATCAGCAGTAGCACCCCCATGGCCCCCCACTTGTAGTGATTAGCACTAATGGGGGCAGGAGAGGTAATTATAGGAGTAATTAGATCTAGATCTAATTAGCACTTGGCTACAAGGCATATTCCAAGAATATTCTAGAGAATATTCCAAGTCTATTCTAAGGAATATAGCGACTCCTATCGTTTGAAATAACCACATCTTGGCTATTTGTTAAATAGATCGACCCTGAGCTCCCATGTTTAGTCGTGCCTTCAACATCATGTTCAAATGAAGGTGACAAGCAGCTGACTATGAAAAAATATGCCGTCTTGAGCTTCATAAAGAAATGCAAGATTACAAGCTCCTATGTAGTAATCTTGCATTTCTTTATGAAGCTCAATACGACATATTTTTCTATAGTCAGCTGCTTGTCACCTTCATTTGAACATGATGTTGAAGGCACGACTGAACATGGGAGCTCAGGGTCGATCTATTTAACAAATAGCCAAGATGTGGTTATTTCACAGAAGCCATGAATTACCGGGAAAATAGGAAACATCTCGTACTCCTCCCGTGAAATCGTTACCGGGAAAATAGGAAACACTTAGCAAACACTTAGACGTTAGCAAACATTGTTAATTGGTGTGTTCTTTGCAGAATTATTTCCAAATGGAGCTGAATTACTACTTGCGGAATCGTTCATAGATGTACAATCGCCGTCCTGAAGATATGTGTGGTGTGCGGGATGAATACATAGCGGGAGTAGAGCAGTTCCTGCAGTTTGCTAAGGCGTTCCCTCAGTACATGGACGGTACCAAAATTAAGTGTCCGTGTGTGAAATGTCATAACGTGAAATATTATCCAGAAGTGGAAGTGACATATCATTTGTACTCGAGGGGTTTCACGCCTAATTACTATCAGTGGACCGCACACGGAGAACTTGTGTCGTTAGCATCAGAGCCGGAGCCTTATGTTGAGCCGTATATGCATGCGGGACCTAATTTTGTTTCAGATAATCATGCATACGACGACGGGTGCGTGAACATGGTTTTCGACGCTGCTGGGCCCAGTTTTGTTCCTGATGCAGCTGAGGAGGCACCGAATGTCGACGCTGCAAAGTTCATGGAGTTGCTGGAGAATGCAAGGACTCCATTGTATCCTGGTTGTGAGGATCATTCACCGTTGGAGGTGGTTACAAGACTTTTGAGCATTAAGTCAGATTTTAACATGTCGCAAGAATGCTACAACCGAGTGCTGGAGTTGATTATAGAGATCTTGCCGGCGGGTGCTAAGTTACCTAAAGACTTCTACCGGTCTAAGAGGATGGTGAGATCGCTCTGGATGGGATACGAGAAAATCGATTCTTGTCGCAATGGGTGCATTCTGTACTACAAAGACGACAAGGACGCAGATGTGTGCAGATTTTGTGGTGCTGATCGCTATAAGCCAACTAGTACAGGAAGGTCTACCGGTGCAAGAAGACCGACCGATTCAATGCACTACCTGCCTTTAACGCCGCGGTTGCAAAGATTATTTATGGTGAAAGAGACGGCCGAAAATATGAGTTGGCACATGCGAGAACAGATTGAAGGAGTGTTGGATCACCCATCCGATGGAGAAGCGTGGAAGCACTTTGATCGAGTGTATCCTGATTTTGCTTCAGATCCACGTAATGTCAGGTTGGGGCTATGTTCTGACGGTTTTACTCCTTTTGGTCTTTCGGGATCCCAGTATTCGTGCTGGCCTGTGATTGTCACTCCGTATAACCTACCGCCTTGGATGTGCATGAAGACCGAGTACATGTTTCTAACCGTTATAATTCCTGGTCCGAACAATCCCAAGAGGAACATTGATGTGTACTTACAGCCTTTGATAGATGAGTTGAATCAGTTATGGGAAGTAGGCGCTAACACGTACGATGTTTCCAGGAAGCAGAATTTTCAGATGAAGGCAACCCTTATGTGGACCATCAACGACTTTCCGGCATATGGAATGTTATCTGGATGGAGCACTCATGGACGTCTCTCATGTCCGATTTGCATGGACTGTACCAAGGCTTTTCGCTTGAAACACGGAGGAAAACCGTGCTTCTTTGATTGTCATCGACAATTTCTGCCAAAAGATCATCCGTTCAGAAGGAACAGGAATGCATTCCGTGCCGGCGTTGTAGAGAAGGGTGATCCACCGCCAAGGTGGTGCGGAGCCGCGATATGGGAGGAGGTTAGAGATTTTCCAAGTGCTATCGAAGATCCTACAACTGGGTACAAGTGCGATGGATTTGGTAGAGATCATAACTGGACAAAGAGGAGCATATTCTGGGATCTGCCATATTGGAGTACCAATCTGATCAGACATAATCTTGATGTCATGCATATTGAGAAGAATGTGTTTGATAACATAATTAATACTGTGATGGACGTAAAGGGAAAAACGAAAGACAATCCCAAGGCCAGGTTGGACTTAGCAGAAATATGCAAACGCCCTGCGTTGCATTTGATAGAGCAGAATGGAAAACAGTTCCTGCCGAAGTCAATCTTCTCACTGGACAAGGAGGATAAAGTGAGACTTTGTCGGTGGATCCAGGGCCTAAAATTTCCAGACGGATATGTGTCAAATCTGAGAAGATGTGTCGATCCGAAGGAAAACAAATTGACGGGTATGAAGAGCCACGATTGTCACGTATTCATGGAGAGGTTAATTCCGATTGCATTTCGGGAATTCTTACCGCAGGCAGTTTGGGATCTATTGACGGAGCTTAGCATATTCTTCAGGGACCTTTGTTCTAAGAAATTGCTCGTTGATCGTCTAGAAAAGCAAGAGAAGGACATTGCGGTAACACTGTGCAAGCTAGAGAGGGTGTTCCCTCCTGGATTCTTCGACTCTATGGAGCATTTGCCGATTCATCTATCCTATGAGGCACGTGTTGGTGGACCCGTCGAATATCGATGGATGTACCCGTTCGAGCGACATTTGAATCACTTAAAAAGAAAGGTGAAAAATAAGGCACGGGTCGAGGGTTCTATTTGTGAAGCCTATGTTCTCGAGGAGATTACAAACTTTTGTTCGATGTATTTCAAGCCTCATGTTGCAACTAATAGAACGAGAGCTTCCAGAAACGACGACGGAGATCATGAATGTAATGATAAATACTGAAGGTATTCAATGCTTCAGGAAAGCCGTCGGGTAAAATGAAGAAGAGATATCTGAACGATGATGAGCTAAGGGCTGCTCAGGTGTATGTATTACTCAACTGCGATGAGGATGAAGTAGAGAAGCTGGAGGGGTAAGTAATTAATACGTTTACATTATTTTAATAGTGTTGATTATTAGACTATTACATTAATTGAACGATGTTATTTTCAGCATATTTAATGATGAAGTGAGGTCAGGTAGGCCACACATAACAGAAGAAGAACTAGAACAAGAAATGAGGCGTTATTTTCCATCATGGTTGAGTGCATATGTAAGACTTGAGAACTCTGTAATTACCTTTCAGTATATGCACTTGATTGAGAATGAGCTTTTTTTTTTCGTGGTATTTAGGTCGATAGTCCATACGCAAGACTTGAGAATGAGTCTATTAGAACGCTAGCCAAGGGACCAATTTATGCTGCAAAAATATGGCCAAGCTACTGTGTTAATGGGTTCAGGTTCAGGTCAACAACTTGCCCGATCAGAGACAACTTTGTGGATCTCGACTCCACCAAAAACAGCTGTTTGTGTATCAGATCTTCGAACTACAAAGATGTTGATGCGGGCAACGATTTCTACGGCATCCTACGGGAGATTGTGGAGCTGACATATAGTTATGGAATAGAGCCTGCTAAGATTGTGTTATTCAGGTGTGATTGGTTCGATCCGATTGAAGGTCAAGGTTGGAAAGTAGACAAGCACGGTCTTGTGGATATAAACTATCGGCGTCGATATCAATCCTATGAACCATTTGTCCTATCAAGTCAGGCTCAGCTCGTGTACTTCACAAGTTATCCTAAACGGGGAACAACAAGGTCGGACTGGTGGGCAGTATGCAAGACCAAAGCTAGAAATACCTTTGAGGTTGACGATATAGCTTATCAAGAGGATGAACTACCTCTTGTAACAAATAATATAGAAGTGGACAATACGGAAGTTCCTCATTACACATCTAATTGTGTAGAAGAAGTAGAATTATCCGAAGAGGAAGATGCAGATGAAAGTGAAGATGTAGAGGAGGAGAAAGAAGAAGAAGAAGAAGAAGAAGAAGAGCTAAACGAACAAGATGAATTTTCAGAAGAGGATTAAATATGTACGACGCGGAGGACGTCGCGGAGGACGTTATCTTTAGTGACACTTTTGTGACAGATATTTTCCAAAAATCTGTGTCTATCATATAAATATGTTATTATCAGGTATGGCAGGAGGACGACGCGGAGGACGTCATTATACGAGTCAGTCCCGTGTGCCTCGGGATAGGGAGGCAGATTCCGTACCCTCATCCTCATCTCGAGTACGCCAGTGTACAGTACTGTTCCCGGTCCATTACCGGGACAGGGCAGTTCCAGCAGGTTGGCGACTGATCTTCCCTCGTCGTCCAGCATTCCACCATCGTCGTCCAGCATTCCTCCGGCGTCCAGCATTCCTCCTGCGTCCAGCACTCCTCCTGCCGACGGCTCCATGGGGAGAGCCGACGCCCAGCATATGGAGGACGGGGATGAGACTGATCCTGACCAGGCAGGAGGTGATAGCGACCCTCCATGCGCTCCACCGGGCGAGACGCGGATGGAGATTTGGACGGACGGGCCTACGAAGTAAGTTAATTAGTTAATATATATTTCTCAAATGATTATATGTACATATATATTCATGAAATTTATTATTTTATAGATATCGGCCTCCTGCAGTACAGAGAGCGCTGGGAAGATTTCTGAGGGAGAACTATGGTGGGCCTTGGATTAACTACTCAGATGCTCCCGCCGATAGGAAGGCCTTTTGGTTGGCCCACTTCAAGGTAAAAAATTTGTTTATTTTTAAATTTTAATAATCATTTTTGTATATTATACAACTTTTCTATTTGACTTCTCGTAGAGGACCTACTTCTATCCACCACACCGGGCGGCGAAGATCGAGGGCCAATTTCCTGCCGTCGCAGGCAAGCTCATTCGTGATGCGATCCGCGACCAGAAGGATCGTGACCGCGCCGGAAAGCCGATCCAAGGTTGGATCACGCCAGAGCAGTGGACTGCGATGAAGGCTAGATTCGACGAGGACGGGTACCGGGAGCGGTCTGAGAAGGCCAAGATGGCGCGGTCGAGCGCCGGTAAGTGGTGTGGTGGCTCCATTCCTATGACGGAGCATTTTCGTCGTCTGGTACGTTTCCTATGACGGACATCATTTTATATATAGTTGGAAAGAATGTTTAATACTAATAATAGATAAATATATATTTTAACAGGTAAAAAAGGGTGAGGACCCCAACATGGTGACCGTCTTCCTGGTCACCCATCGGAGGGCTGGGGAGTTCATTGACGAGAGGGCGACGCAGGCATATGTACGTTCTATCCTTTATATTAATTTACTATAACTTAGAAAACAGGAAAATAGATATCAATATAGACTTTAGCAAACACTTAGACGTTAGCAAACATTATTCTAGGCCAAGTTTCTTCGGCTACAAGAGGAGGCGGCTGCTGCTGCTGCTAGTGCGCCAGCAGAGGGAGGGACTGGTACTTCCTTCCAGCCGCCTACAGCTCCATCGCCGGACGACCTCTGGATGACCGCCGTTGGTGGTCTTCAGAAGGGTACGTACTACGGTACGGGATCCTACGGCGCCTATTTGGCTTCAGAGTCATCCCGGTCCCCCTCTGTCAGTGCGCAGTCTCCAGCTTCGCAGGCGTCATCACAGGCGCATGATATTGCTCGTCAGCTCCAGGAGCTGCGTCGCGAGTTGCAGCAGCAGATTTCTGAGGCAGCTGGGGCAGAGCGACGATCCGACGATCCGACGATCACCGGACGATTTGATGCGATCGAGCGCAGTATGCAGGAGATGATGAGTCTGCAGCAGGCTACAGCTGCTAACTTGCACACGCTCACCGAGTCTACGCAGCGCACAGAGCGTAGACAGGTCGAGCTGGAGGGGACGCAGATCGCCATGTCTGCCACACTCAATCAGGTACAGACTTCGCTTGAGGATAGTAGTCGGAGGATGGTGAGTGCCCTGGCTGTGCATGCTGAGCGACTGCGAGAGATAGAGCAGCGTCCTCCCGGTCCATCGACGGCGCCGACTCCAGACGTTTCACTGCCTCCGGACGTTGCACAGCTCACACAGGAGCAGTACGACATCATTTTATCCCAGATGCGCAGCCGGGGTCCTTTGTGATGTCTTTTTTATTATTTGTTGTTGATACACTTGTTTCTCTATTTGTGAGACTCTTATTTGTGGTTGACTTGTATTGGTTGAGATACTTCTTTCTCTGCTTGCGAGACTTTTATTAGTTGTATTGGGTGATGATATTGCTCCATCGTCTTTTATTGGTTGTATTGCTTGTTAGACTTTTATTGTTTGTAGACTTTTATTGATTGTAAACTTTTATTGGTTGTAGACTTGTTTTGCCATTTATCTGCGACGGGGATGACATATATACCTACGCTGGGTTATAAGCGATGATCTGATATACAAAGGAGGTGCTGCCCAAATTTTAAAAAAATATAATGTGTATTTTTGTGATGATGTGTGTCTGTGTTTACAGTGAATGTGAAATACAGTGTTCGGAACCATCGACAGTTTCGATTACTGTTGTATGTTTTATCTTGGATAGAAAGAGCAACAGTTCAGGGTGTACTTCTGAGAGCTTCATTTTCACGGCCTTCACTTTCTCGGGACGTCGTAAAGGATCCCGAGAAGGTGAAGGACGTGAAGAGGAAGCTCTGAGAAGTGCACCCTGAACTGTTGCTCTTTCTATCCAAGATAAAATATAGAACAGTAAGCGAAACTGTCGATGGTTCGAACACTGCACTTCACACACACTGTAAACACAGACACACAGCATAACAAAAATAGCAATTATTTTTTTTATAATTTTTTTTATACAATCTGCGACGTATAGCGACGTTCTGCGACGTCTAGCGACGGAGAGTGAACGTCGCTATACGTCGCTAACTTGCGACGTGATGTCGCTATACGTCGTTAAAGTGCTGACGTGGGATATCATCATATCTTTGTCGCCAGACGTCGCTAAAGTGCGGACGTCGATAACTTTGTCGCTAGACGTCGCTAACGTGCTGACGTGGCTGACATGCCATGTCATCATATCTAAAGTTCAATGCGTCGCTAAGTTGTCGCCCTACGTCGCCAATCTGGCGACATACTCTATAGTCGCTAGACGTCGCTAATTTTGCGACGTCTAGCGACAAGTTAGCTTACGTCGCAAATAGCGACGAACTGCGACGAATTGGTCATCTGCGACAAGCCATTACGCGACGTCAAATTTTCGTCGCTAAATCCGTCGCAGTTTAGGTTTAGCGACGGATTTTCCTCATTTAGCGACGTATTCTAACGTCGCTAATATGGGGTATTTTTGTAGTGTGAAAGATCTTGGTGACGCCTCTTTTGTATTAGGAATTCAAATACACCGAGATCGTTCTCGAGGTATTCTTGGATTATCACAAAAGAGCTATATCGATAAAGTGCTTAAAAGATTTGGCATGCAGAAATGCAACCCAGGTGACACCCCAGTCGCTAAAGGAGACAAGTTCAGTGTCAATCAGTGCCCTAAGAATAGCCTTGAAATTAAGAAAATACAATAGATTTTTCCTTCATGATTAGTTGTAGGGAGTCTAATGTATGCTCAAGTATGTACGCGTCAGAATATTGTGTACATATTAGGATGTTAGGCAGATATTTAAGCAAATATGGATGGATCATTGGGTAGCAGCCAAACTACTTAAGTAATTAATAGAGAACAAGAAATTATATGCTCTTTATAGGAGATCGGATAATTCTGGAAATCATAAGGTATTCCGACTCCGATTTTGTTGGATGCCAATACAGTAGGAGATCCATATCAGGTTATGCTGACTAATGGAGATATATTTTGGATGAGTGTCAAACATGCACTCATAATTTCTTCCACCATGGCAGCAAGGTTTATAACATGATGTGGGGCATCCATTCAGGAAATATGGTTGCAAAATTTTATCACAAGGCTGCGCCTACAGTACGGTGTTGAAAGACCACTTAAATTATGGTATGACAATAAATCAGCAGTAATGTATTCCAATAACAACAGAAACTTGTATAAGTCAAGGATATTGACATAAAGTTTCTAGTTGTGAAGGAAAGAATTCAGAATGGTTAAAGTGTCCATATAGCACATTATGACAAACTTCATTTTAGCGGATCCGCTCACAAAAGCATTATCACCCAGGGTCTTTCATGAGCATACTGCTCATATGGGTGTTATCTCAATTGAGTATATGGCAATGTAGTGGAAGTTTGTATTTTATGTATTTGGGTGCTATTTGATTTTGGACACATTTATGTATTAAAGTATTTTGGATATTTATCTGATCAGATATATGAAAATTCAGTTCATTCTGTTTTCATTATGTTAAAGTATTGATCTCATTAAAGTTAAGGAGGACCAGTTGGAAATAGACATGTATTGATCACATTGGTGTAATTTCCATGCTACACATTCATGATTGATCTATGTCGTTTAGCTATATTGGTATAGGTGACCATTGATGGTTTAGTTACGCTATATGTGACGAAGACCGCTTTGATCCTATGTTGATATGGTTAATGGACGAGATTGTCCGGATATACCCTAAGGATTAAAATAGCAATTTATGAGCTCACTAAGGTTAACACAATTATAAGGTTACATGTGTGGCCCAGTAGGAGATTGTTGGAATTATTCAATAATTAAGGGGCCACACATGTAAAATTAATTGTGTTTAGGCTATCTAAATAATTAGGCCAAATTAAAGTGATCTATTTGGAAATTGGCTTAAGGGTATAATTGTTATGAAATTAATGTGTAGATACCGGAGATAATTCTAATTTGATGATGGGTCAAATTAGAAATGTCAAAACATATAAATATATGTATTCATTAGGGTTTTGGTCCCTAACTTATACGGCCACCAAAAGAGTGGTTCTCTTTTTCTCTTCTGCATCCCCATCAACAGAAAGAGAGGGACAAAGGATTCGAGTTCTCTTTGTCATTAAGGGTCGTAGCAAGTTGGAAGATCGAACCCCATAAAAGAACGACCGCTTCAAGATCCATCAAGCCTAGCAATGGATTCAGGTACGCTTCCGCAATTTAATTTATGTTCTTCATCTCATGAATCGACAGGGTACAATAATTTCTAACACCAAATACTAACATCGGACAATTTAGAGACCCATACCCTAATATCAACTATTATGTAGGACCCTATTACTAAATAACCCATTTTTTAATATCCTAATATCTGAGCAATTTTTATTTGATTTGAACTTTGACAACGTTACCGTTGTAAATGGTGGTGGTGTCAATATCATACTTTCAAGTTTTCTTGCCAAGGAAAAAAGTTTAATTGCAACTTGATACCTTAAACTATTCCAATTTTTAAACTTGATATCCTAAATATATATTTTTGTAACAACTTCATACCCTGAAAAATATTAGGACCAAAATATCCATGTTTAAAACTTGATATCTTGAGAAAAAATGTAACAACTCCGTGATGCCGTCGCTGCCGGCTACGCGAGCGCCGGAGAGAGGGGGACCGGGCAGTGGTGCAACTGGGGGTCGGGAAGGGGGATGGGCCCACATGTCAGTGGATATCTCATTTGCACACCCATAACCAAGTAAGTAGGCATGTGGTGGAGGGCCCACAAGAAAGAAAGAAATGAAGAGGGTGCGGCAGATTAGAGGCAGATTAAATAAGTACCATGCATACATATATTCATTATGGAACTACGTCACAAACAGTAGCTTCCTCTGATGACTCTGATCATTAGGGACCGAAAAGAAATTTTTGATAAATGGAAGGGTTTTGTTTGTTTCTTTGTCTGTTTCTATCAACTCCCTATTTCTAAGAGCATCTCCAACCCTCTCAGGACAATGTCTTTTCTGTGTGGCAATATGATATTCATGCAAGACAGTGAAATAAAAATGTGTTTTTTCAATACAAAAGTTTGAGAAGACAATAAAATTATATTTTTTCAACTTCGAAAACAACTTTTTCACTTTTTTTTTTATATATTATATATTTTTTTATTCATAATTGATAATGTGGACATAAAGTCATTGTGAAGTGCATTGTCTAGATCTAGACAACCAACTTCATATTCTTCTTGTCATGTCATTGTCATGTCAACTTCATGTTTTATTCTATATTTGTATTGGAGAAGAATTTTTGAAATAAAAGCTTATCATTCCTATATGGCAACCACTTTTTCTAAACTCACAATAGGGTTGGAGATGCTCAAACTCAACAACAGTGCACACACTTAATATGTACTTCACTTACTTACTTTCAACTAGGGGTGAGCATTCGGTTTATTCGGTTCAAACCGAACCGAATAACCGAAAATCGAATTGGACCGAAAATCGAATAATCCAAACCGAAACCGAACCGAATTGATCCATAATCGAATCAAACCGAACCGAATTAAATCGGTTCGGTTTTCGGTTTATTCGGTTTATTCAATTTTTCGGTTTATTTGCACTTTTTTTTAATATATATAATAACTAAATATACCTAAATTTATTTAGTATATACCTATAGTATATACATATGTATATTCGGTATATACCTATATATATTAATACATGTGTGTGTATATATAGTATATACATATATATATAGTAACTAATTTTCTTATTCGGTTTTCGATTTTGGACCGAAACCGAAACCCAAAACCGAAACCGAAACCGAATAAGAAAATTTAGTATTTTCAAAACCGAAACTGAACCGAATTTTTTTAAAATCGAACCAAATCTCTTATTCGGCTCGGTTTGGTTCGATTTTCGGTCCAAAATTGAATAATGCTCACCCCTGCTTTCAACATTCTGAATGAATCGCCAAATAATTACTTGGTTTCCCAGCTTCACTCACTTCCGGAACTCTCTGCTGACTGACATATGGGAGCCCACATAGCTCAGTTCTTCCTCGCAATACTCTGCTACCACTCTTTCATTGTGAAAAATCTAATATTTCCTCTTTCGGTTAGTAGAAACTAGAAGTTGTTTGCAAGACAATTCATTTAGAATAGTATAAGATATTTTAAAATAAATTTAGTTTTGAGATGGTGAATATTTATTGTAGTTGAAAGTGTGTAATCATTAGTGATTGATAGTTATGTTAGTGGGAAGGTATGTAATTTATTTATATTCCTAGTTAATTTAAGCATGGTAGTAGTAATGTACATGTACATTGTACATACAAAAAATATATTTAAAAAATAAATATTAATTTATTATAAAAAATTGTTATTTCTAAGAATTTAACTCAAACAACCAAGAAAACTGCCTCATACCTTAATCACTTGAGTTAAAATTATTTGGTTATAAATAAATCATATTAGATAGTTAAATACTTAGTTAGATTTTTTTAAAATAATTAATAGAATATGTAAGGTTGTTTTTTAGTTATTTATTATTATTTATTTTAATTTATATAAATTGATGATGATATACATACGATTTGAAATGCCTTCAAGCCGCAAAACACACACACATATGAAGTGGTATCAGATTTAAACATACAATGTGGATTAAATCTCTATATCCAAAAATAGAAACAACAAAACCTCATTAAAACTTTATTAACCAAGAGAGAGAAAACATTGCCAAAAAATAAAAACACACGAAAGTTCTATAGAAAAACCTAAAGTTTGTCTATTATGACAAACATACATGTAATGATGTAAATATATTTTTTTCGTAATTAAATAGATAGGTGAGGACATATTTATAATAAAATAAATTTAGGTGATATAAATTTTTTAATTATAATAGCATAGATACGTAAAATATATAAAATTTGGGAATACTTTCTCAGATATAATATAATATATAGATATGTGTTTTCATCAAACGAGTGTAAGATATGAAACTATATATAATGCTAGATTTTTATGAAAATAATATTACATCCTTCATAATTTAATAGTTTCATGTCTAGCTAGGGGTGAGCATTATTCGGTTTTGGAACAAAAATCGAACTGAACCGAATTAATTCGGTTTGGTTTGATTTGACTATGCATCATTTCGATTTTGTTTCGATTTTGATTATTCGATTTTCGATCCAATTCAATTTTGTATTATTCAGTTCGGTATGAACCGAATTAATCAAATGCTCACCCCTATGTCTAGCGCCCGATTCGAACCCAAACCTCTCTCTTATCCCTAAGATTTTTTTTTTTTTTTTTTTGCATTTTTCCGTAGTTCAAAATAAAACTATCCTCCTTTATTTTAATACAATTTTTTTTAAAGAAAACTATAATTGCCAAAAATAATTTTACAAAGTTTACATATTTTTAAAATAAATTATCAAAATTATCTTTAATTTATAAGAAAAATATGGCTTTTATTTTTAAAAATCGTAATAAATTTAAAATACTGTAAAAACCTGCTCACAAAAAATTATAATAATTCAAAGCCTCAAGGAAAGATAAATTTTACCTAGTCATATTGAATTGAAGTGAAGTAGTATGAATTATCTTCCTAATTAATATGGTCACACTACAATCCACCTAATGTGGTTGGGTCCACATGTTAGTGAGATGTGACCAACTGTGGCTAACAAATGGTGGACAAATCACCCTCTCTATGAGTTGGAATTTGGAGTCCTAAGTAAAAAAGAAAATAAAACAGTAATAAATACACTTCAATTTCTTAGTGTACCAATACATAAACAAACTCACTCTTTTCTCATTTATTTTGTGTTTTTCCACTTCTCTCCACCTCTTCATTTTTCTCCTCCAGATCTCTCTGTAAAGAAAACCCTAAACCTCCTCCTCCAAGCTCTCACTACCATCGTCGGAGGATCTGGACCTTCCGGATCGGGTCGCCGGCGGTCCGGTGATCGACGGAGGAGATGTACAAGAACCAGCTGCAGGAGCTCGCGCAGAGGAGCTGCTTCAACCTCCCCTCCTACACGTGCATCAGGGAAGGGCCCGACCACGCGCCGAGGTTCAAGGCCGCCGTCAACTTCAATGGCGAGGTCTTCGAGAGCCCCTCCTTCTGCACCACCCTCCGCCAGGCCGAGCACTCCGCCGCAGAGGTCGCCCTCTCCTCCCTCTCCTGCCGGGGACCCTCCCACTCCCTCGCCGCAAGGATTCTGGTACGGAAAAACTCTTCAATTTCTCCAAAAGACTTCATCTTTGGTTTTTTTTGGGACAAATTTGTTCATTATTATTATTAGTTTTTCCTTCTTCCTGAAATTTGCCGAAAAGTCCTCTTCTTGAAGAGATATTCGTTGCGATTTTCCCCAAATTTGTTCGGAGACAATCTGGAGGAGAATAGGAGATGGATTTCTATAGTCCTTCTCACATTACTTTTTCTCTTAGTAAATTCTGCTAAATAATCCTTCTACTTAGAGAAATTGTTGCGATTTCCCCTAATTTTACACTTTTTGTTGTCGCTATTTTTGTCAAATTTGGAATCGATCTGATATTTCTCTGAAATAGCAGCCTTGTATTTGTGGAAATTTCTGATGATAAAATTGTTGATTAATTAAAAAAATGAGGTCTTTTGCCCTATTGACAAATGTAACCTTTCTAGTACGAGTATCGAGAGAGGAGAATCACACGAGTAAATTAGAAAATTATTCGCTTTGCTAATTGACTATTTTTTTTTCCTACGCATCATTTACTGTAAAACCCTTTTTTTAACCTGCTAATTTATCACTGGCAGCATCGAAAGTAGTAAAATAGTATAAGTTTGGGCGTGCTTTTTAAAGATCAAATATAAAAAGCTGGTTAGGAAGGAAAGAAAACCCGGACGGTGACGGTGTTCATACGAATGTATACTTTTCCACTTAATTTAATATTAGTAATCTTCTGTTTAGTACTGATTAATTAATTATAGCTACGACTTGCCTGTCGCTTTTACTTCCTTAATTATCGACAGAAGACATGTAAATAGCAGGAGGCAGAAGGGGCATTTTCGTCACTTGGTTGTCGTTAGCGGAGGTAAACGCAGTTATAATATGTTGGTGTGACGCCTTTTAAGGCATGGGCTGAGTTTGCTAACATGCTTCAATTAAAGCCAACTAAATAATAGTTCGACAATGAAGGAAGACAAATGATACCATAGAAATTTCAGACTTTTAAGCCATGTTCCCATTTTTTTTAGAATATACTTTGGGCACGATTGAAATTTGGTGATGGTAAGATTCCAAGTCAAAAGTTTTTCGTAGACATTGTCTCGGGGTTGGTGGCCTGACTTGCGCTGCTGATGGTGTGGACGGGGTGAAATTGTTATTATATGCGTGGTGGAAGGCGGAGTCCTGATTGTCTTCCTAGAGGTACAAGTGGATGCGGTCTGATTTTTGTGTACACTGACGTAGAAGATCAATTAAGATATTGCTGAAGGTCTAGAATCTAAATACATGTTCCGAGCAGATTAACTTGGTTGAGTTGATTAGGTTTTTATACAGTAGCTATGATTTATTATTGTATGGCCAAATTTGATGTAATCGAGCTCTTGATTAATTCTCAAATCTCAATTTTAAACAGGCTATACACTTCTAGTTTACTCGTGCTCTGTCGTGCTTGACAAGTAATTGGTCCCAAATCAGTTCTTTTACAGGCCCAATCCAAAGCCTGACAATTTAAATATTTGCTAGGATCTGAAATGTAATTGTCGCTGGAAATTGTTGGATTGTCGATTTCATGTAAAAGGTAGGAGGCAACCAATATTCTTGGAAAATCTTTAAATTGGTCTCACTTTTCCTTGCCGTGATCACCAACTAACAGAGGAATAATCTTGCTTTGTAGAATATAGACTTTGCTTCATTGTTATCTATGGTAAATGAACTATGGATGCAAATTCCAGTAACTTGTGGTTCTCTTCTGATGTTTAGTAATGATTGGAAAATTTGAAGGACGGCAACGCCCATGCAGTTATATCCGCACCAAGCAACCCTCAAACTGTAATGGAGATTAGGATATAGGAGGATGTGAGAAAGCTAGACTCCTTGAGGCTTTATACTTGACTTGTCAAGTTTTATAGTTATAAGTTAGGAGATAAGAGTAGAAGGGGGTGGATCATGTATGCTCAGTATTACTTTCTCTTTCATAAACTAACAAATTTCAATAGTTCTTTAGGTCGAAATTTGTGAATCCAAGGGAGACATGACGGCCTTCAGCAAGTAGAGTTTAGGAGCTATATGCATCCTGATATTCCTCAAAGATGGGGTGTTCCTATCCTCTTATCTTTTTCCATTCCTGTTTGGACACTATATTCCCTCCTTGGAGCCATTTATGCTATTTGCTGGCTACCTGTTTTCTATTATCATGTAGCTAATCAAAGTTGATTTCTCTAGACAGTGTCTGAGATTCTTAATGCAGCTTGACATAAGTTGGTTATCATTTGTCTTTTGATCAAAGCAATTTGTTATATATAATAAATCCAGGTCTGGGCTACAGAATCTGGGTTGTCTTCCTAAGGTGCAAATGATTGAGTATAGAATGTTGGATTCATGATTAGATTGATGCAGAAACCTTTATATTGCCTAAAGGTCTAGAATCTAATTACAAATCCCACTTGGTTAAATTGGAACAGGTTTTTATTTGTTTTTGCTACGATTTGTACACCATGCACTATTTGAGACCCTTAGTTTGCTTCTCAGAACCAATTTTTGCAAACAAGCTTTGCAGTACCTTGTTTACTTATTTACAGCCATTTGTGTTTGTCTGCTTAATAAGTATTTATGTTCAACTGCTAATATCTCTTGTTCGAGGTCGATACCTATTAAAAGTTATAAATGGTGTAATCATCATCACCATCCATTTCTATCCCATCCTAGGGTCAGCTATTTGACTGGTGGTTTCTTGATGGATGTCAATAACAGTAGAACTGAGAACATCAAGCTCTATGATAGGGTATAAACCAAGTAATGTAGTGATTTATGTTGCTGACATCATGAGAATGTTGTACTCAGGTTCTTTTTTTTTAACACAAGAAGGAACAAGTGAGCTTTCAGCTTCACCTCAATTAATTTAGCAGAAAACAACTCAGAAGTTTAGTGACAATTGATCAGGTATCATACAAGATTTGAGCACAGTTTGTCAAACTAAAGTTCCTGCAATAAGTTAAGACCATGTCCATCAAGCTTGATCATATCAATTCTGGCCAGATCTTCTTTGCTAAACCTTTAGCCCCCCATCTGATATTTGTTTGGTCCTGATAATACAAGTGTAATGTAAATTGGTGGGAATGTTGCAAGCACATTATGGAGATGAAGAGATCCTGGAAAAGCTCTGAATGCCTCTTGTTTTTCCATGCTGGAATGATCAAATTGGGCATTTATACTCTCTTATTGCAGGCCATGGGTTATTGTTATCTATGGTGGATTAAGTTGATGCTGCAAAATATGTGGTTGGAAAATGTTAAGGAAACACTCACAACTATATCAATATCCATACGCTTTAAATCTTAATTTGATATATCACACACTTGGCATTTTGTGTATGCTTGGCACTTTAAGGAGCTCCAAGAACTCATTAGCAAATCATTCTAAGTATCTACCATGTACTTCAGTGGTGGCTATGCTGTAATGTCGACTCTTAAATCTTGGTAAGTGAAGTATAGCAGTCTCATCAAACTACAGAATAGTTCAAGATGTTTCATGCTTAAGTTGTATTTCAATATCGTGTTGTCGGAAGGATCCAGACTTTTCTTGGTGCATTGGAATACTACTATACTAGTGATGTACCCAACAACCATTGTGCTTCATCCTCTAAATTTATGGAATGAGAGAGATCTGTGCAACCTAACATTGAAATTGGATGGTTTCTTTTGTGCATGAGTTGTTGACTGTTCTAACTGCCAACTTTTTCTGGAACTAAACATCTGTAGGAAATTTTAGACCAATTATTTTTATGAATTTCCCTAAACCTGAAGCATTTAATAATAATACTAATAATAATTTTGTAACAGCAGCAGCAGAAGCAGCTACTAGAAAAACAGTAATGATAATGTGATTTTTATAGTATTCTAGTTTGTAATGCATCCTTAAGTTTACTCTTCCCAATTGATAAACTCCTTTTGGTTCAAAAACACTAATGTCCCCTGTATATTCTTATCCCTATTTATATAAGTACATTGATTGTTAACATTCACGGCTCTTCTCTTCCTAGCTTATATGAAGCATGGTGCATCAAGTGCAGCCAACACAGTGAGACATGATGGTCTTGCTGCCTGCATCAATGTCATAGTAGATTGCCTTGTGCATATGACATTTCCCATTGATGCATAGGGTCACAATTCATCTCTATATCACATATCACACAACTATTTTTTTCGTATGTTCACGCTTTTTCACTTGTTTTGCTATGGATGAATTTAAAAACTTATATTATCATTCAAAAGAAATATATGCCAAGTACTGGATATTTCTTTCTAGATCATACAACTGCCATGATTCTGTGAGCTATTCTTACATGTTAACACAAAATATTTTCTTCATAATTGATAATTCATTTCTGTAACATATAGCACAGACAGGCTATTAGCTTTTGCGGCATAGTTAAGGTCATCTCTCTACTGTTATCTGCCTATGTTTGCACTTTTTTTGTCTTTGGATGAATTTTAAAAGGTTGAAATTATTTTCTCATTCAGAAGAAATATATTGAAGTGTTGGGATTTTTATAGAGCAGAAATTCCCGTTACTGGGTGAGCCACTGTCTCATTTTATGTTACTCCCGACCGAGTTCTTGTCATTCAAAAGTTATGGTTATTATGTTAAAGTTGAAAATGGAAATACTTTAGACTAATTAAGAGATATTTGGTTTTAAACCTTTCAGGAAAAATAAACTAGTCGAAATAAATGATTAAACTATAATGTGTTGGTGTATGTTTTATTTATTTATTGAGGAACGCATCGTAACTGATAGCATGAACTATATATTAGTACGTTATAACTGTGTTATGAATTACATGATTAATTAATATTGAACTATGTTTCCAAATTTTTCTTAGGATTTCAGTTGATTGAAACTGTCCAAAGATTAATTTGTCGATGAAAGATGAATTATTATGTGTGTTTTGCTGAGTACACCAATTGTATCACTTGCTTGTTTAGAAAGTCAAGTGTGTGCAATACACAACATAACCGTGTTTTGTTGGCAATCTGAACTGTTGTCTCTTAATATTTTGTTTGGCACCTTCCAGATTCGGATAAAAATGATCTCCTCTTCTAGCTTTAGATCAAATCTATGATTGAAATCAAGTGCTGGCTTTCTTGTAGGCATTTATGTGTTATCAAGTAATTGCAAGTCTAAAATTAGCTTTCGTACTTCAGGATTGTCCAAACTGTGACTAAATTTATAAATCCTTGCTTGTAATCCCATATAGGGCCATGTATACTGATGCTTACTGATTATGTATGGTCTTTAATACAAGTAGAGGTTTCATATCTGTGTTTAGTAGTTGCAATAATTTCTTCTCTGCAACAGGATGAAACAGGGGTATACAAGAACCTCTTGCAGGAGATTTCCCAGAGAGTAGGAGCGCCATTGCCATCTTACACGACCTTCCGTTCTGGACTAGGGCACCTACCTGTCTTCACGTGCACCGTGGAGCTTGCTGGGATCACATTCACAGGAGAACCAGCTAAGAATAAGAAACAAGCCGAGAAGAATGCTGCCATGGCAGCATGGTCTTCATTGAAACAATGTGAGTTTGTACTTCGTAATATTCTTTACAGCCATTATTCTGCTAGTAAAACTGAGAACCGTGGAATGAATCATCGAGTTAATGTGCATAATTGCAAGGAAATTGACACTCTTCCACCACATTGATTTTTTTTACATGAAACTACTCTTCAAAGCGTTAAATCTGAAAATAATAGGATATGATCTAAAGCATATGTTTCTTGTTTATCTGTGGATCAAGTCTTTCATCATGGTTATTTTTCAGCTAGACTCTAATAGTTTTGGGGTAATTCATGTTCAGAACCCATGCATTACTATGTGAATGACAAATTTAGATTGTAAAAAGACTAGATTCTACCTCATATGGATTATATGAGGAGACTCTTAACGATCGTCATGATAACCTGAGTGACTCAAAAAACCTATTGAATATGTTTTCTCTGTGCATCATACAAGTCATCGAGGAATTATTTTGAAGCTCTAGTTGTTTCTCGTGCAAGGAGCTTTGTATGTGTGAGTGTTTTCTGTAATTTATATAGGTATTATATCTTAACTTCAGATTCTATAACAAGCTCCCAGCTTTTTGCTATTATTGACTAGGCTACGAATTAAGCACCAAATATTGGACAGTATCTTGCAGCTACCTACAATTGTCATTTATCCTTGTATGAGATCCTCTTATTTAGATGCTGCATTCAGTGCCAGACCCTGTTTGATGGGAGCATGGTCATTATGGTTTGGGTGGAGTAGATCATTCATTCGTTCTGTTGCCAATCATCTAGAACTGCCTTTTACACTGCTTTCCCAGATTATAGGTTATCAACGCTCACCAATGAACTCCTTCAGAGTTTATTGATGGAGTCCTCTGATGCCCCCTTGTAAGTTATTGTTAGGTATTGCATAATCTTACCTCTTCATCTAGGCTTTATAGTCTTGGGGAACTTACAGTTTGCTCCTTGATTGCATGAGCTTAAACTGCATAGCAAAACATAAGTCTACCTACCAGCCAATTGCCCGTCTAGGTCTATTGGCATTGTCCTCTCATGCTCAGTACTATCTATACTAGGAATTGGGACCAACTTGAGGGTTGATATCAGGCCAATAGCTGGGTATGAAAAATTTATCACTTCTTTTTTGGAGATTTCTTGTGCTTCATAGCTGACCCCATTTAATGGGAGAAGGCTTGCATGATGATGACAATATGGTTTTAAGGAATACTAATTGCATGTAAAATACCACTTTTTCCCTCCAATGTACCAGTGGCTCGACAAGCAGCAAGATCATCAACCGAGCCGGAGAACAATGATGAACAAGAGCAGATCACGATAGCCAGAGCCCTTCTCAACTACCGCCTCAAGGAGAAGATGGCTATGGCAAATAACCCAAATGCCTCCCCATTTCCAAAGAAGTTCCCAATCCCACCTGAAAGAAAGCTGTCGTCATCATTGCAACACCCCCAACAGGCCGGGTCAAAGATTCTCCCTCTAATTCGTCAATCTACTCAACGATCAAGGCCTTCTTCACCTTCTTCTGCTGAGGGGTCCTCCTCACAACCCTTCATGTCCCAGAAATTCCCAGCTGCTGGAGCTGCCCCTTATGTACCGGTCTGTCGATCACACTATGGAGCACATTATCATGGTATGGCGCCACCAGTGACAATAAGGACGGCAGTGCCAGTCTTTTCAGCCCCACCCCATCCTCCGCCTTCTAGGCATCATCAGCTTCCTCCAGTTATGGGTCCTGCACCGATTAGAATGGCATCACCAGTTAGAATAAGACAAGCTGTGCCAGTGTTTGCTGCTCCAACGCAATCGGCAGCAGCAATTTCTATGCCGGCGGTGCCCCCAGTTCAGGTGAAAGAATCACCATCTCCACCTATCATGGTCGGCACACTGATACCACCACCTGCAAAAATGGAAGAGAAATTGGAAATTGAAGCTGTCTTCAGGCCAGTGACTTCAGCAGCTCGGAAAGAGGAGACATTCGAAAGTGAAGTAAAGGATCTGGAAGAGTCTGCAGCAATAGAGAGATTGAAGAAGCTGCAGATCTGATGAGATATTGGAGAAAACATTCTGCCCTTTTTTTGTTATCTTGGCAGTCGGACGCCCTCTTCAGTTTGTTTCTGGTTTTATTGTCCATTTTGTGTAATGTTGGACTATTGCTGTAGTAGGATGGTGTTAGTTTTATAGATGGCAAGCTCAGCCGGGTCGGTGGTGAGGTGGCTGTTCACATGACGACAGAATCACCATATACATATAATTTGCTATTAGGCTTCCAATCCTTACAGTCAGGAAAGCAGTTCTCAATCCTAGTCAGGACATGTTCAATAATTTGCTATTAGGCTGCCAATTCTTACAGTCAGGAAAGCATGTTCTCAATCCTTAGTGGTAGAATGTTCTTTGTGAACATGAGTAGGAGTTATTATTATATAGTTGCTATTGATAGATTGCAGTGACTAAAGTTTTTTCTTCACGGCTTTTTCTAGGCTGATAATCTTTGCTCTTATCAAAATGGCATGGCATAACATGATTAATTGTGGTAGCTATACTGTCAAGCTTGAATGATAATTTTTGTAGCATATACTATGAATCACATATACTAGTCAAGCTTGGAATGATAATTTTTGTTCACGTTCACTCGATTCTTTCTCATATGATCATGTCATCCAATCATAGACAATGGGTAGCAAGAGGGGTTACCATTTAGCAGAACACCAAGAATCCAAGAGTTTTTTGTTCAGCTGCAGATTATTCACAAATGATTTTTTTTTCCATTTTATAGGTAACCCTCGAACCAAAGTGCTACAAACAGAAGCCGCAAAATACATTCCAGAGCCAACATAGATGTTCTAACTTTGATCGAATGACCATTTTGAAATAACTTAACTACAAAACTGGGCAGTGTTCAGACCCACTTCAAATAAATGACCAATTAATGAAACAGAAGGCCAGGCAGTGAAGGTCGTTATCTTCACCCAGGACTTTCCAGGCAACAGCCTGTTCATACGAAACCTGACGCCCCATCCCAGACAAGCAAACACCTGCCGGCAAGTATAAATAGCCCTGACAAAATTACAATAACAATGTTAAAACATACACCGAAAACATACACTTGTGAACACGTAAACTTATTTCAGAAAGCCCCAAAAAGAATAGAGATCAGGATTTGATATCTGCCCAATGGATTGTGCGGGGCATGGTGACAATATAATCTGGAATGCATTAAGGTATTAAAAATGCTTTTTAGTGTGGGAGATCGTGACAGTCTAATCTGGCACTTGTCCTTCAAGGTAATACACTGGACGAGCCATGGTTTCGCTTGAGCACTTTTAAAAGTTCTAGTAGTTGGAACATTTTCTAATCCACCCACAATGGACGACTCTTTAGCCCAACCTCTCCTTTTTTCTCCCACCCTATGTATTCTTATCTTGAGCAACGAATTAACTATCCCCAGCCGACCAACCAATAGGCATTGTTCCTCGTAATTGAAAGCTACACCTACGCAAACTAATCTTATGACCCCACCACCACCACCACCACCAGGTACCGTATGCAGGATTAATGCTGCGTATGCGATAAATAGATAGAACGTTATAAATAAAAACTTGATCACGACTCGCGGGAGCCTCAACCTTGACAATTAGCTCAAGTTTCCATGGGGTTCTAACTAAACCAATCATTTAACCAAGTCCACATCTTTTGTCATCTTCTTTTAGTTGTCTAATTGACTCACTATCTGAGTTACTTGTACCATTTTAGCTCAAGTTTCCATGGATCATTAAAAATAATATCAAATCAATATCATGATAAACAAATCCCTACCGACTTTGCAGAGACATTTACTTATCCATCCTCCTGATTTGCCAACTCAAATCAACGTACCACAAGAACTATGTTCCTATTCCTCCTGATATCCCACATGATAACAGCATTTACCAGGAGCAAGTCACCTACTGATTTAATTGTGGCACTTACTCAGCCCTCCTGATTTTTCCATATTGAAGCTAAAAGAACATGTATAAAAACAATTCATCCTATAAATACCAGTGAAAAAAACTTTACCTGTTCCATTAACTTAGCAGATTCAGAGTATAGAACCTTGCGGCCAGAGTCATCGAAGATCCTTTCCAGGCTAATGTCTTGTAAAGCCACCAGTGTTGTCTCTAACATGTCAAGCCCGGCCTGGTTGGCAAAAGTAAAAACTGTTGGCATCTGCAAAAATGAGTGCCACTATCAGAAGAAAAACTTCATTGGATAGCCTTTAGATTATTCAACACAAAAAATGACAGTAAAGAATAATACAGATTGCAATATACCTTCATGGAGCAGCATAATATGGCATCCTGGTGCTGCCAGAGCATTTTCAGTAATGGCTCCCCAACTTCCCCATTAGATCTTAGCAAGTTGATACCAAAGTGATAACTGCAACCATTGGACAAGATTTATTTTCCAAGTCCGTGTGACTAGAAAATAATGCACTATTACAGAATACAGTAACAGGTCACACATACTATAAAGTATTATCTGAATAGATAACCATGGTCTTTTACTTCTCGTCTTACTCTAGAAGATGCAAAATATATAGTAGAATGTCATATCGGGTGCTATTGACCCATCTTGAATTCTCGAAACATATTAAAATTACTTATAGACATGTAGGTTCGAGGAACTTGCTTGTAGCTATGGCAAATCCACCGAGAAAGATTAACAGCTTCTGGAGTGCCTGCAAGAAGTTTGTCGCCTACATTTGATGCAAGACGGGATGGAGATATCGCCATGGCAACCCGCTGAACAGATGAGACAATTGTCCGAACATACTGCTGTGCCATTGCAGCAACACTTTCCTGTAGATGAACTTCGTAGGGAAATTGAAAGGCAATTGTAAGTACGGAACGCAAGCTGCAATCACTTGGAGATGTCTCTCCGCAGTTCTGGTTTGTGGCACAGCCTACTTCCAGACTTGATGCCAAATCCAGCGTGCGATTGGAATTTAAGCCATCCTGCATTAAATGGATGTAAAACCTCTGTATTTTAACATGAAGAAAAACGCTCAAACAACTGTGTAAAATAAAATTATGGAGTCTCCTAGCTGTCTTGCAACTGTAAAGTAAACTTCAGGTCTTCATTGTCAAGTGTGAAAAACGGAGACCTCTCAAGTCAATCAAGTCCACTGAGAACCATTGGATAAAACAAATGTCATCTTCCAGATGATGTTACGCTGATTACTAAATAGCTTTAATAAATCGTTATCCCATTAACTGCTGCAGAAATTCAATTGCCTATAGGAAGTGTCAGACGTGCAATTTACTTGTAACATTATTTTTCTATTTTGAGAAGTACTTTGGCTTAGGAAGCACATATAACAGTATCTTCTACCCAGATATCAAACCTGTGAAGGAAAATTAAGCACAAAAGATATGATCTCCTTATGGGGTACAAAATATTGCTCGTTGTTAGTAACTCTAGTAACCTAGAGATCATGACTACAGCTTAGGATAAAATTAGAAGCTGCAAAAATGTTTCGGTGGGGACCGAGGAGCCAACTGTTCATAGAGAAAAGCACATTTTATTGGCTTATACTACAAGTAAAGCTGCATTTCACAACTACATTTATTTGTTGACTAAATCATGGCTGATTAACTTAACAAGTTATTGGCATTGCTCAAAGCTGCAAACATTTAGTTCAGTGAGAATCCAGCTGTTCCTACAGAAATAACTTTTTGTTATTGACATATAAAAAACTCTCGCTAGAGTTTTAGTTCATAACTACATTTATTTGTCAAGTAAATCATGGTCGATTAACTAACGAAGTGACTCAACAATTTTACATGGGGTTATCGAATACAATTTCACATGTGACTCAACGAAGTGACTCAACAACGTCCAAAGCTCCGCACCTACGCTTATCGAATACAATTTCACATGGGGTTCAGCATGCAAATAATTATTAATGATAAAATTAGTAATAAAATCTATAAACAAATTCCCAGAAATCTTATAATACATGTCAAGATCAAACCAGATAAAAAAATCGCAATAATAGCTTATAAATAGAATTCCAACTTAAATTATAGAATTACATGCAACTCATATTTAAGCAAATATTTTAATCCATCTCAGCGAGATTTTAATCCATCTCAGCAAGATATTACATGCAACTCATATTTTAGTAAATATTTTAATCCATCTCAGAGAGATTTTAGCGAGATAACTCCTCGATAATGTAAAGGAGTATTCAACATATAGAAGACAGCTATAAACTCAACTCATAAATTTATGAAAAGAAGATGGCAGAACTAAAAAATGATTTTAGTATACCACTTGATTATGTATTGCATAGCAGTAGAAAACAGATGAAGTTAAAAGCTGGAAATGATGAAACTTTGCTACTTCTATACTTTGGAAAAGTGGACCAAGGCTCAAACTCACTACTTCACCCAAAGCATGCATTATTGAGTTAAAACAGCATAATAGGTGCAGAAGAATGATAATTATGTCCCCACTTAGGCAAGACGCAAAACAAAGGCATATGTTAAGAATGTAAGTAGAAAGGCATAGTCGTGTGAGTGCGACATGCAAGGAAATACACAAACTGGCTAGTTTTAAATCAGCGAAGCATTAGGATGACTATTCAAATTAACACTAGCTCTTTGCGTACTCAACTGTTTTATGGTCCAGTGGTATAACACGAAATCCAGAAGGAAGCATTGGAGCATCATCAGGAAAAAGTTCATCAATTGGTGCAAAAACAAGTTGAAAGCAAGCTCCAACAGCATTCTCGTCAATTCCACTGCATAGCTGCAAAAAGCCATAATGAAGATCAAGCAAGGCTCTTTTATTTCAAGGTCGCACGTATAAGAAAAAGGCTCATTCAATTATTGCTTACGATTCCAAAAGATTTAGCACGAGAGGGCATAAGAAAAATAGGAGTTACACATTCTCATTGCTTGCCTAACATCACATAACTCAACGGAAGACATTAATGAACCTCTTTGTCTAGGATATCTTATTGGCGTGGAGATCTCAAGATACATTTATTTAGGCCGAAAACTCACACAATGACACTGATATTCGAGTCAGATATGACAATGTGTGGAACAAACCGGTAAACCTTACTGTTGTTATCAAATTGATGGTGAAAATAGAAAAAATAAAATTAAGGAGGAAGACGTGAGAGAATACAACACTAAGAAATTAGGGCTTCATCTCATAAAGCATCCGCAACATACACTTATATTTGTAGGCCTTTCCAACTCACGCCTCACTGGAATTCTGGTCCTCGATTATAACACTGATGTCACCCAATAAACAGCTCGCAGGAAATTTTCGACCTTGAAGTTCGGAATTCAGGTGGTGTACACCAAATATGATATTTCTTTCCAACAAAGCTGATCATAAACTGGGCAGACTATGTAAAATGTAAATGTTTCTCCTTAATTCTTACAAACCAATAAAGGTAATAAAAAATATTCATCTACAAATGCCACTTAGAAATAGTATTCATTTAACCCCAGTAGGAATTATGATGTTGGACACACAATAGAAAGAGAAGCTTACAATAAGAGGACAACAGTTATTATTCAAGTACCTGTAAGAGATGAATATCCCTGGATATGACAGTTTCATCTTGAATAAGAGCCTGGCTTTCGAGGCGAACCATCTCAAGAAACTGTTAAGAATTCAGAATATATTGTATTTGTTAAAACAAAGATGCATAGAAGGACAAGGATAAACAAGGTGTTCATATAAATGGAGACAATACGCATTATTGAAGTCACTGGAATATTCTGATCTAAATTCTATATTTCACCGTTTAAAAATGCATAAAAGCAAAACAACATTTTACATAGTAATTAGATGAATTGCTGAGTAGTGTTAATTTCGTAAGTTATGGCCATATTTTGGCAACTGTATTTTTCAGATATAATATAATAATTAATATAGGCATTCTTGGAATCCTGTATGATTTTAAATATATATTTAAAACTGAGAAAACTGGACTTTGAACCAAGGTTTACCTCCTCATTCTCCAATGTGTGAGCAAGTGGCATTATGATTTGGCTCCCAGAAAACCTTGTAGGCCTTAGTCCAGGAAACGAGCAAGAGCCAGCTTTTAAAGAAGTAGCAGAGTATGCATCTATATTGTAGTCCGCCCATTCGGAACGATGTTCCCTAAGAAATCGTACAAGTAATGCAGGAGGAACATTCTGGGGTAGAAGAAAGAGAGATCTCGTATGTAAATATAATAAAAAACAAGATATTAATTAAGGAATTTTCTAAAGGAGGTCAGGAAACTAAGGTGCCAAATAAAGAAACAGATAGTAATGAACGCTAAGTTCGGAGCTCACTTGAAGTAACATTGACGCCTTAGCACAAATAACACCATCAGGCCTTGGCAGGGTGCTCACAGAATCAGTATGTACACTACTTTTCTTTGTTAAGTTGGTAGCAATAACTACATCTTCCGCACCATCACCACCCATTATTGACCAGCCATCATCATTGAAACCATTGATAGCATCATTAAAGCCTCTGGAAGGAGAAGATTGTGACTGCTTTGTTAAAACACATGCATGTTCATGCAGCCGAAAAAATCGTTGCATCCAACTTAATGCACTAAATGACTGCATCCTCTTAAGATCTTAAACAAGAGGTATGAATTTGAAATGATCCGTGACAAACTACCTGCTTAATCGCTGACTAAACGTACGCAAAACAGCAGGCTGTCTTCCCAGAGCGTAACTGATTTCACCACTCATTTCTTGTGCTACCTGTCTGATGTGGCGTAGTGCCTTCATAGGGAAAAAATCAAAAAAAAATTAAAAAATTGGTCGAGATAGACCTTGATGTCCAGACTGCTCATCTTATCATCAAAAATGTAATTCATCTCCTAAAGTTTCTAATATAGGATCCTTTGGTAAGGAAAAAAAAATTAGATATGGTTAACTATATTCCAGAAAAGAAATGCAAACCTGTAAGGATGAACACATTTCATAAAGATAATTATGAACAAAAGGAAAAAATAGATAAACCTTTAAACATAATCTACAAGATACCTACCGCGGTAGTCATCTTCTGAGCCACTACCCTGGATGACTCATAAAGTGGTCGCAACACCTCAGGTACACTCCACGCCTGAGAATTGAAAATAAAATTGTTATATAATGGAAAAAGAGAGACACATAAAAAGCTACTAGTATTGAAACACACCTCCAGATCCAAATGGTCGACAATGTGGACAATTGAACCACCGCCATCACAAGGCCGAATTAAGAAACCACTGGGAAGCATCTCAGCTCTTACAAATTGGTGAGCAGTGGCAGCATTAGGGCCACCACCAGAACCACTCAAAGATCGCTCGCAAACCTATACATAAGAAATCATTATAAACAACAAGATAAGAAACAGCAAGCCAACACCTGTGTTGATAACCATTAAAGATCGCTAAATAACCAGTAAAATATAAGGTAGGCACTCATATAAAAACTTTTTGGAGAGGTAAACCAAGTAACCATTACATGGCACTTCAGCTAGCAGATCAAATGTCAAAAGTTGCCAAAAATCAAAGACAAATCGACAATAAGTAAAAAGGACAAGGAATTACAGAATTCGTTTAAAAAAAAAAAAAAAAAAACTTGAATCGTGCTATAATAGATGAGAATTCTGATAGATGATCACACTACAAGTTTGATTGCCAAACAGTTTAAACTTAGTTATAGTTGTTGACATGTTGATGACTTACCACAAGACTGCCATCTTCTAGCCGTGTTGTGTACCTAAGAGTCCAAAAGTTACGTGCAGGAGCTAATGTAGTTGGAGCATACATCTGAACAAGCCACGAGACAACAAGCATTGGTGCAAAATGAGCACAAAAAAAAGAACCAGAAGCTCAAGGCTTTTATCTATTCATAGTAGTAGTTTCCTGGCTCCAACCTGCATGTATACCAATTCAATTGTGCCTCCATTGCCAGCTGGAAACATTGTGAAAACTTCTAGGCTTCGGCAATCCCGGAACCAGGATGGGCGATCTTTGAGGATTTCTGCAATCTGTTAATGATAATTATTTTGGTCTGATGACTTCAAACAACCATAAGCAGCAATATTTTAACATGAGAAAATGAGCAACAACCGATAGAAGTTAAAGAAGTAGTTGCCCGAGACAAAAATTTCAATGAGGCATTTAAAGAACACATCTGTAGATATTTTACATTACTATTACATTATAAATTGATAATCCTTCATCTGTGATCATTGTCAGGTATGGATAGACATCAAGGATTTTATATTTGACAGCTGATATTGAAAAAAACTTACCTTTATAGGCTCTAAACTCACTAGACCACAGGCTCGTGCTGCCACTCCACTGCAAGTACGTGAAATAGCAACAATCCCAATGGAATCCGGACCAGGCTGAGAACAAAATGAAGCAAGGGAACACAGTTTTATAACAGCTTTACTTAGCGGAATTTAAAAAATCAATACACTTTCTATCTTTACAAAGAGTGTAAAAGTTCAAGATGGAGAAACAGAGTTGCGCAACCAAGTGCATATATACCTTCATCCCGGGCATCTGGACCCAATCGACAGCAGTCCCTGTAGCCTTTGAAAGGAACTCTGCCAAGGTCTCCTCAGCAATAGATAGGAGTCTGCCAAAAAGAGTCCAACAATACCAGCACTGGTATAAAAATAGCTTGCCAATATTTAAAATCTAAATCCAAACTTCAAAGGGGAGAATGAGGGTTAATTTGAACTTGCCCAGCAGGATTATTTGTATCCCTTGGAGGAATTTGCGGAGTGGTCACAACTGATTCACAGCTTGTATCATTAGCTAGTGATGCCTGCACAACAGAGGATAAATAATTAGTTAACAAAAATACCAAAGAAGAAAAGAAGAAATTTACAAATTTGACGAAAGAATTCTAGAGTTGCCTAGTTGGACTCCAAGAAAACCCAGTCACTTGTCACTAATATGGGTTAGCATTAACGTCCATTTAGACAAGGATTACGATTCTAAATTTGGGGAAAAAAAGGATATCTGGTTAAAGGGTATAAGTAATCCCTATTGGGCTTCTCTTTTAATGAGCAAGTACGTGAAATAGCAACAATCCCAATAGAATCCGGACCAGGCTGAGAATAAAATTAGCATTCAGATAAAACCAAATGCATGTTAAGCGACTTACACTCTTTATCCAAAATAGTCCTAATGGAAGCATTGTTGTTGACGTCGTACACGTGCAGATCATGACAATAATAATCGATAGTAGTAAAGATGGATATACTTCCTTTCCTTGGACACAAAATAATAGAGGAATTTTTTTTTTTTGGTAGATACAGCATGTACTGTCCTTCAATATCTGCCACATAGCATCTCCCACATACCCAAGTACTTCAACCATGATAACTAATACATCCGATAACCTTGGGCCACTTCATTATTTATTATGTCGTAGAAACACAACTTGTCGTGTCCTTAAGATCCGTAAATAATGTACATACAATGCCCTATAGCATGGTGCATTGAACCAATAACTCCCCATTTAATAGTTCCAACTTAAATATCAACAAGTTCTCATTCACTTCCACTCTCCAAGAAGTAGATATTCAATTATTATAGGTATCATTACAGGATACTCACAAGTTATTACCAAAAAATCACTCTAAGGCCAAAAGATCTCAACATGAGCTCGGGAATCTGACAAGTCGCCCCTTTAAAGCCTTTATTTTTTTTATTAGGTAAAATGCACTTTTAACTAAGTCGCGACGAGATTACTTCCTGCTGCTAGCTCTATCCGAAGACACGACTTCATCAATCATCAAATGATTATCTTTATCCCCTCACCGAGTTCTTACTTCGTAAGGGCAAGAGACAGGAGGAGTTCAAGTGTAAAGACATATGTTTGTCCTTCATACCCACCTATCTACACTGTATCCAAACATTCAGGATACTAGATTCATGAACCATTTTCTTAGTTACTTATCTATTGGACAGTGAAAGCTGGGGGAACCTACAGTTTGCAGTTGCTGCCGCATAAATGTATTCTCGTGAACAAGCTGAGCAACTTGTTTCTGAAGGCGCTCATTCTCTTCCATCAAAAGTTTGTTCATTGCAGTTAATTTTCGATTGACTGCCTGAAGCCTTGAAGACTCCTTCCTCTGTTTCTCGCGGCATCTGCCAAAAAAAAAATATCCCCTTGCATGTTATGCTGTCAGAGCAAGCACTCAAGGCAATTGAAGTATCTCCATATAATAGTACATTTACGCAATTCCATATCTACTTGTCAAATTATCTAACTGAAATATCTCCGAGAAAAAAAAATCTACAAATGAGTTGTCTTCTCTAGTAAGAAAACTACATATTCACTGAAACAGACAGAGCTTTGTTCTTCTATAACAATCAATTCAAACAATATTAAATGAAACCCAGTGAGTCCAGTCTTTAGTCTTGTGTCAAATGGGTTTCAGAGTTTGATCAAATCTCCCTAAAATTTGGTGCACCAACCAATCACAAATTCAGCAGCAAATCTCTGTCCTTCAAACAGAGAACAAGAAACAAAATTAGCGATACGACGAATTTAAAATGGAATAAAATAAACAATCAAATTGTCACCAACAGCCACATGCTTTCAACAACACAGTTACATTAAATTGGCCCCTTGTCGCTCTGCATTATTCCTTGGGAGCATATACTATAATACAGCAAACATTGTACTATAAAATAGTGTATACAAACAAAAAAAGAGAATTGATTGTCGGTCAACATGGAGTCCACTATTCTCTACCAAGACTTACCAAGAAAGCAGTAATCTTTTTTAACATAACATCAAATTCCCAGAGTAAGTAGACTATTAAAAAAAATCCAAGAATAGAACAACTATAAAGATTTGGACATTTTACTATAAATATCCAATCTTTGAATACCTCCGATTCTGGAACCAGACTTTGATCTGCTTGGGCTCGATGTTGGACAGGATGGGGCACTCGCGGATGAGCTGCTGGCGGCGCATCGAGCTCGGCTTCGGGCACTCGGCGTAGACCCTCTCCAGCGCCTCCACTTGCTCCGCCGTGTACCGGACGTACTTCCCGGACGAATCCATGTGCCTATCCAAACCCCCGCCGCCGACGCCGCCGACGCCACTCCCTCCCGATCCAGTGCTCCGAACCGCCACTGCAGCCGCCATTACGCTTCCTTCTTCTTCTCTCGAAATTTATTTAAGAAAACACTCCAACAAACACTTGGGACTGGAGAGAAAATTAGGGTTTCGGGCCAGTAAATCAAAAAAAAAAAAAAAACCAAGGATCGGAGCGAGCAAAGGCTTAGATCTAGGATCCCTCACCAGTAAGCTCTTCAGAACCTCTCGATCCAGCTCCCGTTGTTCGAGAAGCGAGCTCGGAAATCGCATGCAGAGTGGAGAAACTCCGGAATCCGGTCCGATCTGCGCTTGTGTCCCACCGAAACCCCAACCTCACTCGGAAGAGCCGGATCAAAAGCAACGACGGCTCTCTCGGCGAGAGCAGAGCCGGCTCTTTATCATCAAAAGCAGCGGAGGAACCCGACTGACCCCGACGAGACGATCTTCGAGTGAGAAACAAAAGAACCAGACATGGAGAGCAGCCCAGCCAGAAAGAGAGATCAACAACTAGACAGAGAGTGAGAGAAACTTGCTAGGGTTTTGAGCTTTTGAAGATGACGACGACGACGACGACGACGACGAAGAAGAGAGAGAGAGCTTTAAATTTTAAAGAGGAAGAACGGAAGCTCGTACTAGTAAATACTAGAGGAGAGAGAAAGAGAAAGGAGGAGAAAATCGAGAATCCCGAGGAATGTATTTAAAGAAGCACTGTTACTAAAATACCCCTAATTAAAGTGTTATTAAATTGCAACACAAACACAGCACAGCACAGAGAATTTCGGTCAACGTAACGGAAGAAGAAAGTGATAAGTGTAGCCCCGTGTTTCGTAGGTGCACGTATTTGGAGGAAGGGTAGAGGAGGAGAGAAGGGGGGTGTCAATTGGGAAGGACGTTAGCAGATCGATCGGGTACTTGGGAAGACGAAAATACCCCTACAATAGTGAAAGAACTACGAAAAGTTTCGTTCGTCCGAGAATGGACACGTCTGAAGCATTTTCGGAAAACGACATCCATAATCATGTTTGCGTTACACTTTGCGGTACGTACAAAGGACTCTGCTAGGTTGTCCGCGGTTTATAACCGCGGGCGTAATCGCATACCACGTGACGATCTTTTATTGATTTTTTGGTTCGGGTGGGATTCAGTAATAGCGTAAAGATTAATGGTTAGTTGTCAAGTGGATTGGCGATCACAAATCATGGACAAGTATTATTTTCGATGTACAAACAATTGTGCTGGTTTGCAACACTTTTGTTAGGGCTGGACACGCACGGGACAGGCCGGTCGGACACGAAGTAGGAGAGGAGAGGGACAGGGGGAAGGGACGGAGTTGTCGTGCGGACGGACGCGACAGCGGGACAGTCGGACGCGGAACAGGAGTGGGGAGAGAGAGGCTGGACTACCGCGTGCGTGCAGAGACGCGCGCAAAAGCGCACGCCAAACCACATTTTTTATGTACAAAATGTACATACGGAGGATCTACAATTCTAGGTGTATATATTATTTTTTATTTAAAACTAGATGACAAAATTGTCCAACAAAATATTTTATTCTCAACATTTATTAGCAACAATTTCCACTTATGTACTTATCTCATCGTCAGTCAAGGCCGGAACCAGTAATTTGAACCATCTTGAACTGAACCAAAGATCAATTTTTAAGCTTTGAAGCAATGGTTTGTTGTATGTGGTTTGGATAATTGGATTATATCGAAATAAATTTTTATATTAGGTATGGATAACTGTGGACTAAGCTAAAATTTAGACTATGGTGTAGGCTGGTATCATATGAAAAAATAATTTTGATTAAAATTGATTAGATTGGAGTCCACCGTGACACATACATAGATCTGTTCTTGTCGCCGGCTAATTAAAAAGTAATGTTAGAAAATATATATCTAGTATTTTGTGTTTAATTATGAAGGTGATATAAACATATGTTAAGATTTTCATGATTTTAAGCGTCCGTCAATAAGATATTTAAAAAAAAAAAAGAAATCAAGATTGTCATAAAAATTATATCATATTTGTTGTCAAATTATAGGTGTTATTAGGACTTAACTTTAGATTTTATTTATTATAGACGATGAATAAAGAAATAGTTTATGTATAGTAATATTTTTCTTTATCGACATGTTGGTGCACGTAGTGTTATTATTAATATTTAAGTTGCTAAAAGAATATTTTACTAAAACAAAGTTGTTATACCGATATACAAAAGGGATATTGTAGCATATGCCCCCATTCTAAATATTGATACTAGCATATATTTTCACTATTTTTTAGACTTAATTGCACTTTGATACCCTCAACTATTCTTGTTTTTCAACTTGATATCCTAAATTTTTTTTTTGTAACAAGTTGATACCCAAAAAAAAAATTTGACAAAAATATCCTTGATCAAACTTGAAAATTACTCCCCCACCCCCCACCCCTCCTTCCCGCTTTCGGCCGCCTCCTCCCCCTCCCGCTTCCGGCCGTCTTCCCCCCCCCCCCCCTCCCGCTTCCGGCCACCCGCTCCCGTCTCTCACCCTAGGACACGGCAGCGTGGGAGGAGGGGGGGCTGGGGGAGGGTGGACGGAAGCGGGAGAGGGGGGGGGGGGGGGGGAGAGACGGTCGGAAGCGGGAGGGGGGAGGCGGCCGGAAGCGGGAGGGGGAGGTGGCCGGAAGTGGGAGAGGGGGTGGCCGGAGGGGGGACGGGACGGGAGGGGGCTGGGGCTGTGCGGGAGGAGGGGGTGGCCGGAGTGGGGCTGGGAGGGGAGGGGAGAAGGGGAGAGGGAAGGGATAAGAGCATTTTCGAAATTTTTAAAATTTTAGGTATGAAGTTGAAAAAAATAATAGTTGAGGTATTAAGTTGTTGAGTAAAATAGTTTAGGGTATGAAGTTGAAAAATCGGAATAGTTGAGGGTATCAAAATACAATTTAACCTTTTTTTTAACTACCAAATACCTCCATTTTTGGTACCGAAGAGTAAAATATTTAAGATATATATGCTTACTTTTTTTGAATTTTTTTGTTGTTTTACATAAGGGTGTAGATATTTGCTGATTAAAAGAAATAGTGGAAATATATGCTAGTTTTATCATTTAAAATGGAGGCATTTGCTAAAATATTCTTATACAAAATGATGGGTTACAAAATTATATTATTTTTGAAAGATAAGAAATAAATAAAAAAAGTGGAAAGGGTGTTATAGTAAATAAAAGGTGGGGCCGAGGACAAGAACGGAAGATAGAGAAAGTAGTGGCGGTTTCTTGGCAGGGCGAGGAGTGAAGAACAAGGAAAGCAAAGTTAGCAAGGCGCGAGGACCACCGGCACACGTTAGCCTCCTCCGGCCCTTCCCGTGACTCCGTTTTTTTTTCTTTCCATTTTTCCATTTAAGTCCACGATTTGACGTCACGTTACCAACCAAATCCCTGAACAATCCCGTAATTTTCGATCCAACCCCCAGCGGCAGCACGCGGGAAAAGCAGCGGGTGGGCATACCACGTATCCGGTCCGAAGCATAAAATATCCAAATAAGTCGATTTCTAAAATTTAAAATTTAAAGGAGACGGATTGGAACGGATCGTTTGACGGATGGATCATGTTTTCTAAATAAATGGACTCCAGTCCGACCCGTTTTTAGATGTATATATATTTTTAATTATTTTTTGAATTTTTTTTCTTATTATAGTTTATAAATAATAGGACATGTTATTGTTTAGTAAACAAATTCTTAAAATTTATGAAGATATTTGACTATTTTGGTTCTTATAGATAGTATAACATATGTAAATGTTTACTATTCTATAATTTTTTTAACTTTTTTTGGACCCACGAGTCGGATCGGTTCGGACCCGTTTCGAACGGGATGAGCCGGTCTGGTTCCAATAATTTTTTGACCCGTCCTGTCCCGCCAAGTAATGGATCTGATCCGAATTAATCAAATTTGGACCAAACTTGACCCGTGCCCAGCCCTAGGGAAAAGCAGCACAGTCGCGTGCTTGATTTCAATTATAAGGTAATTATTGTAGTCTCAATTATTTAGGCTCTCTCCAATGGAAATTTTTAAATTTTAGTTTTTTTTTTTTTGCTTTTTATTGTATTATAATAACGATTTTATTTTATTATGTAGAATTTTTATATAAAAATTGAAAAAAACACTTTCCAATAATTTCCAATTTACATCCTAAATGACGATGTCCAATATGAAGAATATTAAATGGATAATATTATGATTTACTTTGAAAGTGGACTCTAATATTATGATGGATATTTTTTTATAATAACAAAAATTATACAAGGTACGATGAAAATTGGAATATAAATCATGTTTGGTGATTATTTTGGCTAAAAAAAAATTCTATCACAGAAATAGGGGGAGAGAGAAACCCTTTGGAGATGGCCTTAGACCAAAAGACTGGTGAGAGACATCAATTATTTTATTATTAATATGAAAAAGTAATTACAAAATGGATATATTGTTCGTCTTCTATATATAATCCATAATTGATTACAACTAATACTCTTCAAAAGATAGAAGACATACATTTATTTGGCACAATAAACTAGTATATATGATTTTTACATTTAAAAAAGGATTAACTACTATTTAAATTCGAAAGGTTAAACCGACTTAGAGTTTAAGTCATGTGTTCAATTAAAAATTTTGACCCTAATTTTTTTTAAAATTTAAAGTATAGGACAACAACTAACCTATGTTGAAAACGGGAAAGTAATGGAAAAACTAAACAAAATATAAAAATCAAAGGTCTAAACTTTTCAATTGGACACGTCAGAGTTGTAACTCTAAAATGATATAAAATCTATGGTATAAGTGCTAATTAATTATTTTAAAAGCTAAGCCAATAGTTAAACTTGAAGACTTGTAGACAGGATGTGGGGAATTAACTAGTTCAAAACAATAAGATAGTTTCGAGGGTCATAATTGTTTGGAACGCGGTGTGATTCGAATTGGAGTTGGACCATGAAGTGCAATATTGAATTGGGCCCGTATGCCTTAAAAGAGAATTATCATGCCAATATGTGTAGTTGCATATGCTCCTAACTCCACCCTGAGAAGAGAGTCCGTATATCCGTGTATACGCATGAACGTTCAACAACATCTATCTCGAACCAATTAGAGTCGTCCAAATCAGCCTCGTAATCATGGGCTCTGATACCACTTGTTGGAAATGCGACGTGACCTGAACCGGAGTTGGCCCCTGAAGTGGGATATTGAATTGGGCTCATGTGCCTTAAAAGAGAATTCTCATGTAATGCCTGAACAAATTTTAATTATCTACACCATATAATTCCATATCTTAACCGATATGGGACTAAATTATCAACTACATCACCGAAAATGAGATACAATACAACACTAATAGAAAAGGAACTCCATATAATTTAATTTTTGGTAGGTGGTTTTGATTAGGCTCACAAGTCACAAGTGGTTAATAAAAGCTTTTGTGTTGCGATTAGAATATTAACAGTGTGCCGAAAGGGGTTCCGTGTCCCAACTCACCACAACGAATATAAACCAAAAGTTGACGAATGTTCCCATATGTGATTCATTAACATAATCCCACTCCCATTTAATATTCTAATCGTTACCAATTATATAAATATGCTAAAGTTTCCGCGCATTAATACCTATTGTACTAAACCAATCACTAATTAATCTCGACTAAGTACCGAATGTTTTATAGATTAGACCTCAATTAAGGGCAGCCGTCCATTTGTAGGCCACCTAAGTGGAGTGCATGTGTGGATCCAACCAAATTTCGATAGTGGTGACTAACATTGTTGCTACTACAATTTAACCCAATGGTACCCAACATTGGAACAATGTTTTTTAAATACTTCTTAGCTTCCTATTATATAAAAAAAAATTCATTTAAAAAAACTGTAATTGTCAAAGAATGTTTTTACAGTGTCCAATTATTTAAAAAATGTATTATCAAAATTATTCTTCTATAAACTTTTTTTTTTAACAAATTATAATAAATTAAGAATTATTTTGATAATCCGTTTTAAGAATCCGAAGATATTAGAAAAGTGTTTTTGACAGTTGTAATTTCCATCATTAATTTCTTTTAACGTTGCCACTAATTTTACTCCAGGAAAAACGTTTACTAATTATTCTTATAATTATCGTGTTTTCATGTAGACTTAGCCCTACGTCATCCATAGGTAAAAATAAAATATTTTAACATTTCATATATCAAGATCGGACCTGAGTTGATGGGGGTCCAAAATGAAACGTCCAAAATGTGTCCTCCATATGTAATTAAAAAAGTATAAATATAACAAAAAATTGTTGTCATCAAGATTTGAACGAAGTACCTCCAAAGTACAAGTCTAACATTATAACCACTAACTACAGTATTTTTAAGCTAAAAAATGCACATGATGCATACTAGGTCTATTGTAGATAGATCAGGGCCGGTCTTGAGCAAGTGGGGGCCCAAGGCAAAATTTTCTAAATGGACCCCATACATAATGTAAAAAAAAAGTCTAAATAAAATAAAATTTTGTTATATTCAAGATTTGAACCAAGAACCTCTTAAATACAAATCTAGCATTGTAACCACTACACCACAATACTTTTTGTTAGAAAAAAGACATGATACATACTAGTTCTATTATAGACAGTTCCATGTTGTTGCCCCCTTTCGTCAGGGGGCCCTGGGCCGTCGCCCGGCGTGCCCTGGGCCAGGGCCGCCCCTGAGATAGATCTATATTGATGTCCTTTCGTCGGGAGGTCCTGGACCGTCGTCCGGCTTGCCCTGACCATGGCCGCCCCAGTCGTATATAAGAAAATAGCATTCTTAATTTTATATTCTATAATAGGAAAATTTATAGGTTTCATGTAAAAATTTTATAGGAATCAATATTTTGTGTACGCCTTATTTTGAAATGCGATGAAGTGCAAAAAAGAAGTATTTTAGTACTTTGAAGAAGTGAAGGTTAGAAGTAAAAAATCATTAAATTTGGTGTTTAGATGTGTAACTTTGTACAATTTTTATGATTTGAAAAGTATCAAGTAGAGACTAAGTGGTCCTTCCACAAAACGTGTAAACGGGAATGGAGATTTATCACTTTCGCAGTTCACTTTGGAAAAAAAAAAAAACTCTAATTTAAAATAAAATTTTGTGACAGTAAAAATTTACTGTTCATATTACTTCATAGTAAATATCATCTGCAAATTTTTCAACCAAATACGTGAAGTAATTCCAATTTCTGATCATCCAAATATGCAAACCGAAGTCCTAAACGCAAGCAAATTGGGGGTTTGGCTAGGCTAAGACTAGGCTTTCATCCTCCTCCTTTCCACACCTTCACAGTTCACACAGTCACTTCACTTGTTAAAAGCCTGTCATTTGGATTCAAAAACCAAATTTAAAAAGTAGCTCTGCTTGCATTGCTTGCTGGGCTTGGAAGTCAGAGCTCTAAAGCTCATGAAATTAAAGGACCTCTGTTGTTGCTGACATGATTATTTAGCTTTTCTTTGATGATCAGAATAGTAAAACACATTTGATGGAATCTTTTCCTCAGGACCCAGAGTTGTGTCTGCAGATTGTGATGATTTTGTGTGTCGTAAATTGCTGTCACAAAAATACAATAACCACCACCCAGCTGGTATATGGTCCCTCAAAAACTGTGGGGGTTTGTTGGTATCAACATTGAAGAATTTTTTTTGGTATCATCTTTAGATCCCAATTACAAACTAGTTTTGTTGGTATCAACATTGAAGAATCTTGTTATGAAAAAGAAGAAGTATAATCTAGGCCTTAGGCCGTTCACTCCTATATTTACTATTTATGTGTTTGGGTTCTATTTCATATGGAAAATATTATTTTATTTGCAGTCTGTGACCGAGGATGCGACCACAAGCTCACATGATAAAAATTTATTAGTCTTCCCCTATTTGTTCGGACCCGTCATCGAAAATTATGTTAATGGGATGTTGTCACGTGGCCTTGCGGGCACACCCGCGTTCATAGACCGCAAGCCAAGTAGCAGCGTCCATTTCATATCTAGTTAAGCATTCAGAGGCATCGACAATAGAGTTTATAATTTAGTTCCACGTATAACGAGAGAAAGTAGAAATTATGTGATGCAAATAATTAAAATTTATCAGTTTTGTATGAATAGTTTCTATTAAGATATGTGAATCCAGTTCTATGTAACACATCATGAATCAACATCGATTCGGATCACACCATAATATTTTCCTATATGGTATCAAAATAACTGAAGGTACGAGGCTGGTTTGGACAACTCATTATGAGGTCTCTTCTCAATGTGGAATTAGAGTTTCTTCTAGCTTTTCCTCAAAGTACAGGTTTCAAACAGGCGTAGCATAAGCATATCAGGTACGGATTTTAGACATACATAGTAAAAGCGCATCATGTATGGGTGTTAGACATGCGTAACAAAAGCATATCGGAGCTAATGTCGGAAGTAATCATACATATTTGGCTTCAAAGGTGGGTCGGTATGGATTTTAGTCATGTGTAGAGTAAATACATCAAATCTTGACGATAGACATGTGTCACGACCCGCTACCCAAATTGTTGGGCCGGGCCGAGTCATGCCCAGCCTACGTTTGAGATAAAACGTAGTAAGCTGTTCTAAAGATAACAGGATAAGACTAAATGTGCTAACAGTTCTATAAGTGAATAAAAGTCATAAATGCTCCAAACACAAAAGTCGTCTTATATAGTAATAAGTCCAAGTACAAGTCTGAAATGTAAAACTGGATACATGTCCAGTTTACAAAATACGTAGTCTAATACATGACTACACTAAATATCCCAAGCAGCTATGCAAACTAGACGAGTTTTCCCGCAGGAACATCCTCGTATGGCAAAGCCTGGTCCTCGGCAGTATCTCCATAATATGAGTCACAGAGCAACTCCTCCCTAGTAAGAATACCTACAACGTTATCCTGTCAGGACGGGAGCAAGTACTGAATCTAACAAACATATAATACTGATCATGTGATGAAAAAAAATGACATATCATGTTTATTCAGTTTTTGTAACATGGCTATAATTAATTGTTTTAAAGCTTGAAACTGTAGTAGGTGAGTGATCAGTCAATAGGTAATCAGGATGTACTGTGGTACATATCAATTTTCTGAAGTGTACATACGTACACTTAACGGCATCGGTGTACATCTATACACAAACGCGGGACCAGACATACGACACAGATACATATAGAATGTAACGGTGCTCGGTAAATACATACGGAGAAGGGGGTCATGATCACGTACACTACTAGCAGTTTCTCCTTAACCAGTTATTTAAACATGTGAGAGATATAAAAAGTATCCTAAACATGGCAGAGACTGAAAGTAATACAATATGTAAAGTTCTAACTTGCTACCCCAAGGATCAGCATTAACATGGTTGGTGAATCACAGTTTATGGTTTATAGCAGTATGTAAAGTTCGTAGAAAGTACTTGTCTCTAGCAAAACAAGCTGCGATAAAAGTGCTATAGATATCTGGTAACTCGTCACTGTAGAAATAAATACATAAACTTAGTTTTTACACTAAGCTAAAACACTAAGACACTAATTAGTGCAACACGACTTGTGACTGGGCACCTAGCCAAAATGATGACTTTAGCATAGGAGACCAATGTGGGGTGACACAATACTATAACTAGCATACTAGGGTCTTTACACTAGTGAGGGGTGAGGTTCAATACGGCTATAACTCAAAATAACACAAAAGTTGCAAGTCGTAATTATTCAATAAATAAATCAAATGAACATTGTGTTCCAACAATTTTGAGATAGACAAAAAAGCTCAATTTTACATAAAATAAAGTACCAAAATGATCCTTGTTAATTATAGAAATTTATTATAATTTTTCTAGAATTTATTAACCAGTACATGTATTTTATAAAAAATCAGTTTTCCTAAGTACACAAAAAATGAGTTCTGATTTCATATGCCAAAACAGTGGCAAAACTGTAAATTAAATACTATAAAAATTATACTAAATTAGCTAAATTAACATAGTATCTAAATACTATTTTTCCAGAATTTTATCAGCAATTTAAGTATTTTTAGAAAATCAAAAGCAGCATGGTACACAATCTGAAATTAAATAATTAATTATCTGCGTATTTTGTCCATGTACATAATTTGAACCAAAGTTCAAATACAGGACCCAGGGCCATGAATCAAGTCCAATATGACTTGTACAGGTCTTGAATGTGTGAAAACATATTTGGGCCCAAAAATCCATGCTAGACTTGGACACCAAATGGTTGCAGTAATTAAAATACACAAAAATACAAAGAGATAAAAGTAAATAAATATTAATATTTTAATAAGGTAAAATTATACATAGTAGTCATAAAATATGACAAGTATATTTACATAATAATAATTTACACTAGGTAGAGTAAAATACATATACAAAATATATATAACTGCAATATTTATATATACATATAAATATATAGATATTTACATAATGGATATATACATACATATGTTAAAAATACACACATATATATATAATATATATATATATATATATATATATATATATATATATATATATATATATATATATATATATATATATATATATATATATATATAAGAAAATACTTAACTATAAAATATATATATATACAAATATTGTATACATATATATATAGTATATATATATAATATATATACACATGAACATATATACATATATACATATATATACATATATATATATATATATATATATATATATATATATATATATATAATATATAACATATATATAAAATATATATATATATATATATATATATATATTATATATATATATATATATATATATATATATATATATATCTATATATATATATCATATATATATATATATATATATATATATATATATATATATATATATATATCTAAGAAATAAATATATAATTACATATTTAAATACTGTACATATACTTATAACAGTATATATATATATATATATATATATAATAAAAAATATATATATACAGAAATACACATATATACATATATAAATATACATATATAAATATATATATATATATATATATATATATATATATATATATATATATATATATATATATATATATATATATATATATATATATATATATATATATATATATATATATAAAACAAAACAAAACAAAAAGAAAAAGAAAAAGGAAAAAGGAAATCAATAACAACGCCGGGGGGGGGGATTCGAACTCGGCCCTCTGGGTCGGGTTCTCAAGTTGGGTCGGGCTGGCCAGGGGGTCAGCCCGCAGCTTCTATTAGGGGGAGGGTTTTAGTTTAATTTATTATAGGTTTTAAGTTATATATTAAAACCCGATAAATCGATCTTGTATCCTGACAGTTTAAGGACACAAGAGTCTACGTGTCTGTGCTAAGCACGACACGTACGGGCCTAGTCTTGCGTGTCCAGCCTTACCCTCGTGTTCGTCAGGACACGGCGAACCCCAAATGTGCACACGAGACACGCACGACACGTTTCGACACTGCTACTTACGTGTTCGGCGAGTCGGGGGAGTTTCGAACGCGCTGGACGGCGGAGGAAGCGTCGGGAAGGTGGCGCTCGGACGGCGCTCACGGCGAACTTGTTGGCGGTGGTTGGGGGCGGTGAGCGTCGCTGTGGGGTGGATCTGGGTAGATGGCCGGAGTTAGTGTCATGCTCAAAATTTTTAATTTATTTATTAGTTATGATCATTAAGTGGTGCATAATTGGGTTCTTCATCCCTAAGACCTAACCCTAGCCATGGCCAAGTGTCCCTAAAACCTAACCCTAGCCATGACCAAGTGTCCCTAAAACCTAACCCTAGCCATGGCCAAGTGTCCCTAAGACCTAACCCTAACCATGGCCAAGTGTCCCCCATGTGTCCCATAAAATTTATGGAAGGGGGGACACCTCACCCCTTTTCCCCCTCTATATAAACACACCTACACATAACACAACTTATAAATAAATAAATAAAAAAAAGAGAAAACAAACACACACACACACCCGACCCCCCCAACCGCCAGCAGCTGCCGCCGCCCGCCTGCTACCCGCCGCCGCCGCCGCCCGCCGCCGGCCGCCCCTCCCCGGCCACCTCCACCACTCCATCCTCTTCATCTTCTTCCTCTTCCACTTCCAATTCCAAGCAAAACCCTAGGTAATTTCTAATTCCCTCTTCTTCCCTCAACCTCTATATTATTCCTAATTTAATCTTAGGTTAGAAATTGCTAACATAAATATTTGTTATTGGATTCAAATTAGGGTTTGTGGAAAAGCTAGGTCAAATTCCCAATCCAAGGCAAGTCCTCTTTTCCTCTCCCCCTTTCTTTAGGAATACTCCATTTTGATTTTTTTTTGATTAATTTGAACATGTATAGGTTTAATTTTAAATCTGAAATTTCATATTAGATGTCAATTTCTTCTTTTCATAAGAACATAATTTGGGATATAAGTTATGATAATTCCTCTAATTATTGTTTAACTTCAAATTCTGAAATTTTGATATAGTTTAAACCAATTTGAGATCTCTAAAATTTTGAAATTATGATTACTAGTAAAAATTTTCAAATTGTGATTAACATAGATAAAGGAAATAAAATTGTTATACTTAGACACTAGAATTATTATATGTGACGTAACACGGATAAGTATATATGTATTTGGACACAAATAAAGGAACCGATTGTGGACATGAATTGTCTGGACTTGAAATTTCCATGAACAAAATGAACACATGTGGACATATGGGACTCTCCAAGGGTAAGTCTGACATACACATAGGAACTGAACAACTGGACCGCACACCGGAAAGGTAAAAAGTACAAGGACCATGTATTTCTCTACTTACAAATAAGTGCTCAATTTTGTGTGTTCATAATTAGAAATAAATCTCGTTTCTACATTTTCCTGCTTCATGCACTCTCAAGGATTGATATGGAAGGGTTTTTGTTTTGATTTGATTTGCATACTGTCTACATTATATATATATATATATATATATATATATATATTATATATATATATATATATATATATATATATATATATATATATATATATATATATATATATATATATTGTCATTTTAAACCTTTGCATATTAACTAGTATACGTTGGATAGACATTAAGTATTACTTTATTTTGATAACTGGAAAATAATTCGCAAGCCGCGACCCGCTTTTAAATTGCTAAAGGAAAGGTAAAAAATTGCTTGCTCGGGTAAGAATTTTAAGTTTCCTTTGTTCATTTCATATAACTGCGTGGTCCGGTGTTGAGGTTTGCTCCACCGAAGGGGTCGGCGAGCCCATTTTACTGCGTGATCCGGTGTTGAGGTTTGCTCCACCGAAGGGGTCGACGAACCCGGATTTTTCTTCATATATATATATATATATATATATATATATATATATATATATATATATATATATCTCTTTGTTAAATTTTCGGGGCTCCTAAATACAAAGGAGACTGCCAAAATTTTTGGAAAATTTAGAAGATAGACAAATTTCTGACTTTCGAAAATTTTAGAAAGTTTCTTATCTAGGAAGCATTGGACGGGAAGAACAACTGAATGTCCCTAGATATCCCGTAACATAATAACAAAAGCTGATCAGTATTTCGGAAATCTCGTAAATCAGTACATCTATTTTCAAATAGAGGGTGCTAGCCCAAGGGAGGCTCGAAAATCTCGGAAATCAATGCATCTATTTTGACAGTAACATCAAATAGATGGTTTTAGCCCAAGGGAGGCTCGGAATTCACAGCCTGATCCCAGGTTAACGGGATTGTTTACGGGAAATATTTAGAGGATTATTCAGAGTATTGTTCTTAAATTGCATTGCATTAAATTTCATTTTTGCTCCAGAAACAACTCTGCCTATTATAGGTAGGCGGCTTTCCTGTTCGCACAAGGGAAGCAAATCCTATTAAAAGCTCAAAGGAAGCTCAAAAATCTTACTATTCATGGAGTAGGATGATGTTTACATTCTTTGATTTACTAAAGCAAAGATATATATAGTAGTGCAAATTGGCATATCCCTGGTTCTTTTTCAAAAAGAAAAACTACATATTTCATTATTTTGCTTAACTTTTACCGTTCTTGGCCGAGGACTTGCTTGTCGTTTTCTAAGCGACCTAGTATTTGTTCACTAGGTGAAGAAGAAGAAGACGCCTCCGTCGAAGTATCGCCGCACTACAACGAGGAGTGAATTGTCTGGATTACCTACAGTTATGACCAGCACTATCATAGTTATCTTGCATATTACTTTTGTAATAAACTTGTAAAAGTATTGTTGGAAAAGTTTCCTGTATAATAGCTACACTATATTTAATACCATAAAAACTCCTTGTATTTTCCATTTTGCTGATAACTACGGGCGACAATCGCGATTTCGGCGCGTAGCCTGGGGATGTGTTTATGACGTCATCATTCCATCCGGGAAGCGGGACGTTACACGTCTTTTAAGTGGTGGCCCATGCAGGTCAGCAAGAATGGAAAATCTAGGATAAAACATAGGTTCGGTTAGGACGTAGATTCTAGAATTATAAGGAGCACCTCAAGTCCAATCACACCCTAGGAATCGTCAAAAAGGAAGTGTCAATAGTTAGTAGATGATTACCTATTTTCCAACCAATTATTTTAATCTTAGTAAAGGGATAATGACTCAAGAAATTCTTGGTGTAGATCATGCCCCGATTCGCACCTTTTGCAAGACTAGGTAATGACAGCCACAGCCTGGACGAATATTGTTATGCTCTAATTATTTTTTTAATTATATATAATGATAATCATAATCATAATCATAATATTTTTTATTTAAGATATAAAACTTTACATTTGGACCCCTAGAAATTTTTTTGTAATTACATGTTTTATTCACCAACCCAATTGTTGAGGTGTCTACATATGAATGCATGTGCCATTAGAAAGAGCTAGGTGGCAAGCTCTTAATCCATGTGGCAAAATTGAAGGGCCACATGGCATTACATGAGAAAGAAAGCTTTCTCCTATTGCCACCTCAACCCTCTCCTCCTTCATTTATTCTCACACACTCTCCAGCAAACACCCACACACACCCGACCACACTCTTTCCCCTTCTCCTTCTTCCACTCTTCATCTTCCTCCTCCCTCCATCTTCATCTACTACTACTACTGCTCCTACCATTGCTGCTACTGCTGCTAAGCTACTGCCGCTGCCGCTGTTCGAGCCCGCCGCCGACCACACGCCGGCCACCCGCGCCCGACGCCGGCCACCTCCGCCACCTCCAGCACCACCTTCACCTCCTCCTTTTCTCTCCAAGTACCAAAACCTAGGTAAAAATTTCCTTTCTTCTTCTCAAATTTCTTTCCGAATATTAAACCTAGGTTAGGGTTTTTACTAACAAAAATATATTTTGAAAACTATTGTTGGATTTAATTAGGAAATTTGTGGGAAACCTAGGTCATCTTCAAGAAAGGCAAGTTCCTCTCCTTGAACTTGAATTTTGTTCATGTCTATAAGTTGTTTGTCAAAATGCCTATCCGAAATTATATTTTCTTTTCCATTCTCATGTCTTTGAACATCATCCAATATCATCAAAAAAAAAAAAAAAAAACTATATCAATACTTCAATATGCAAGCCCTCATCTCATCTTTTCTTTTTGGTATATTGTCTGAAATAAATTTATACATCTTAACAGATTGTATAGGATTGAAACTCATATTTCATAATATTTCTTCCTTAAATACTAACTCATGCACTGGAACATGATACAGACCCAATAATATAAGGAGATAGTATTTTGGATATGTTGAGCTTGTTAGAATTAGTATGTAGAGTTTGTTGGAATTAGTATTTAGGAGTTAAATGGTTTATATTAATTCAAATTTTGGTCCTATGAGAATGGTTACAAAATCTGAATACTGGGGTACTCTCAATTTGATATATTTTTTTAGACAAAATAGGCCATATCGGAATATTTTAATGGCAAATCCAGGCAAACTCAGTAACTCCTGCAAAAACCTATCATCTATTATCAGTCAGGAAATATATTTAATGTGTTCAATAGATTGGTACATATAGTATCAAATAAGTTGATTCTAGTCCAAATCTGGATTAAATTTGAAGAGTTGTGTGGGTTATTTATAAATTCAGTATATATATATATGGAATATGTGACTTAAAATCCTTTAGAACAAGATACCTAGTTATACTAAGAAGCTGCAAATAATATAGAATTGTTTAAAGAAAATTGGTCTAGAATTGACGTTCTGGTGAAACATTGCCATAATTTAAGGTGAACCATTATGTAAATTCAACATATAAATGATAAAGTTAGAAATATGTGAAAGACAAACTATTACCGTAGTCTCACCATAAGTGGATATGAGATTAAAAAATATAAACGGAAATACATATATGTTCTCTTTCACAGAACATGCAATTCATAGGCTTTTGCATGACATTAGTGAAGATGAATATGAAGTGCCAATCAAATCCCAGTTGCTTTGTCGACACCATAAGTGGATATGAGATTAATCTTCAATCTGTTTGGTAAAACATTTAAATTAATTAATAAGGTATGAGAGAAAATAGAATATATGTATACAAATTTGCAAATAATTATGATTTGTATAGAAAAACTAATTATGTACCTCATCTGAAGTCACCTTCTCGCAATCAAGTCTTACATAACCTTCACCATCAAGATTCAGATCCAGTTGTAGTGCATCTAATGGTGCACATGGCATGTACGCATTCTCTTCAAAACTTTCTAACTCGTAAAAACCTCGTGGTGGTGCTCTTAAAACAACATACCAATGTGATGCATCACTATCTCTTGAATAAAACACTTGCTTTGCTTGTGAAGCTAAGATAAACGGATCTCTTTCAAATTGACTTTGTCCTTGGTGAAGATTAACCAATGTAAATCCCTCTTCAACTTTGACACCATTTTCTATGTTTGCCCAATCACATTGAAATAAAGGAACCTGGATATTGTAGTAGTCAAGCAAAATTATGTCTCTAATAACCCCATAATAAGTTACTCTGCCAATGACTTGAGATGTGTCTCTTGCACTAGATCGACAAATTGTTTCTGCTTCAATTGAAACACCACTGTTTTGTGTGCTTTTTTCGGCATCTTTTGTATGAAATCGATGACCATTGATGACATAACCTGAGAATGACATTACATTCTTTTTAGGTCCACATGCTAGCCATCTTAATGTGCTCGACATAGTGCCAACTTGGCCTGTTTTGACTTTATTTGATAGCCATCCTATGAAAGCCTCTGTATGTCTCTTTTGTAGCAGACTTTCATTCTTCAAAAGACGCCTATCCAAATGCTTAAGTTCCTCTAAATGCATCCTGATATCAAAGTATACACGATTAACTTAAAAATGAAAATTTTAAGTACATTAAGTTATAATTTGGTAGCATACTTACTTAATGTACGGTTCGACTTCAGAACTATTGAACAAAACAGTACGATGAGCTATCTCTAACATGTCAGAAGACATACTCCTTGTTTTCCCCTTAGAAATTGGCCTCCCTTCGCCGGTAGTTTCATTCTCAAAATCATCATTGCGTCCATATTGAGCTCCAATTTCAGCAGCTTGCTTTATATACCCACTACAAAAACTTGAACACTCTTCCGCAAGATATCTTTCTGCTATACATCCTTCAGGCCGTGAACGGTTTCTAACATATTCTTTTAGTACCTTCATAGATCTAATTAAGAGCTAAACTTAGAAGAGTATAGAATAATTTATAAGCTCATTATTAATTTAAAATATAGATTATTACCTCTCAATGGGGTACATCCAACGAAATGTTACCCCCCCCGCCAATTCGAGCTTCTCGTGCAAGATGAATTGTGAGATGGACCATAACATCAAAAAATGACGGAGGAAAAAATCTTTCTAATAAACACAAAGTTTCAGCAACTTCAGTTTCGAGTTGTTCCAATCTGTTTTTATCGATCACTCTTTGACATAATTCATTAAAAAATGAACAAAGTCGAAATATTGCAGTTCTCGTACCCTTTGGTAGAAGTCCTCTTAATGCTACTGACAAGACTTGTTGGAGTAGAATGTGACAATCATGAGACTTGAGATTTAAAATCTTAGAATCTTGCAATGACACATGATTTGAAATGTTGGAGCCATAACCATCAGGCAATCGTAAATTTGCAAGTCTTGCGCAAAATAATTGCTTCTCCGACTTTGATAAATTAAAAGAGCCTGCTGCCCATCGAAATTTATTCCCTATTTGTTCAGCATGTAGTTCTTTTCTTATGCCCATTTCTGCCATATCTTTACGAGAATTTAGTCCATCCTTTGTTTTGCCCTTTATACCCAAGAGTGTGCCAATAATGCTCTCACAAATGTTCTTCTCAATGTGCATCACGTCCAAATTGTGTCGCAATAACAAATCCTGAAACGTCATATAAAAAAATTCATAAATTGACAATAATTTAATTTTTCAGAGAAAGAGAGAGATATAAAGAGAGGGGTAATGCTAGTACCTTCCAATAAGGTAACTCAAAGAAAATTGATTTCTTCTTCCAAGGCCATATTGAATCAATGCTTGGCTGTTGTTGCTTCTTCTTCCTTTTCTTCTTTTCTTTTTTTGGTTTTCCCCAATTATTGACATGGTTTTTTACCACATCGAAAACTTCTGAACCTGTCAGTGCTCTAGGCTTCCTTCTATGTTCTTCATTTCCATCAAACCAAGACTTTTTAAATCGAAATGGATGATTGTGCGCAAGAAATCGTCTGTGGTTCATATATACATGCTTCTGACAATTAGACAACCATCTTGAAGATGTCTCAATTCCACATATTGGACAAGCTGCTCTACCCTTTGTGGAATATCCAGATAAATTTCCATAGGCCGGAAAGTCATTTATTGTCCACATTAGAATAGCCTTCAAATTAAATATGGATTGACTGAATGAATCAAAAACATTCACACCATTGCTCCATAACTCTTTCAAATCTTCTATAAGTGGCTCCAAATATACATCTATGTCATTTCCTGGTTGCTTGGGTCCGGGGATTAATAACGTCAACATCAAGTTTTCCTTTGACATGCATAAGGAAGGGGGCAGATTATAAGCAACCAAAATCACAGGCAAACAGCTATATTGAGTACTACGATCACCGAAAGGATTAAATCCATCCGATGCAAGGCCAAGTCTAAGACTACGAGGATCTGATGCAAAATCAGGCCACTTACTGTCGATCATATTCCATGCCATTGAATCAACAGGGTGACGCATCTTTCCATCCTGACTTTTGTGAGTGTCATGCCATCTCAGTTGTTTCGCCTTTTCAGGTGATTTAAACATTCTCCTAAATCTTGGTATTATAGGAAAGTACCTCAACACCTTTGCAGGAACTCTATTTTGAATCTTTTTTGTGCGCACATCAACTTTCCACCGTGAAGCCCCACATTTTGGACATGTCTCTATAAGTTCATTTTCCTTTCTAAATAAACAACAATCATTAACACAAGCATGTATCTTCTCATAGCCTAGATCAAAATCTTTAAGTAGCTTCTTCACTGAATATAAAGAATCAGGAAGTTTGTTGTCTGGTGGTAGAAGTTTGCCAAGCATCTCAAGAAGTTCATTAAAACCGTTGTCTGTAAGACTATGTCTAGCTTTATACTTGTATAGGGCAACAACTGCAGCCATCTTTGTGTAAGTAGATCCATCATATAAAGGAAGTTCAGCATCCTCCACAAGATTTGCAAAATTTGCATCTCTTCTTTCATATTCAGGTTCCATATTATTATCATTGTCATCAAGATAATTCTCTTCAAAATTTGTATCTCTAAACATTTTATATGCTTCGGGTATTTCTAAAGCTTCATCTCTAGTTGCAGAAGAACTTTCTCCATGAAAGACCCATTTATCATATAAAGGATCCATCCCAAATATGACTAAGTGTTCATAAACCGTATCAAAATGATGAAATCGATGACTTAAACATCGACAACAAGGACATTGAATTTTTTCTGGATTTCCCTTACTAGCTTGAATTGTGTCAGCAAACATGCGTGCTCCATTTTGATATGCTTGTGAATCTCTACAAATAAAGACAAACCCCAGGCCCACACATAATCTTATATTAATAAAAAGTAACAAGTATTCTTACATATTAATGTTTTTGGTTTTAAGAAATAAATAATAACCTTTTAAGGTGTACCCAATCTTTGTCCATTGTTAATGAACCCACTTGTACGAATTATAACCTGTTAAAGACATCCATGAAGTACATAAAAAATTATCATTACTATGATGACGAGCAAAAGAAGAACCGAATAAATGCCTTAATAGAATCATGTAATTGCAACTTGCAAGTGCCAAGGATGCTATCATGCAGAAAAGAAGCACAAATGAAACAGTGGTAGCAGATTATAATTTTAAAAATATGTAAAAAAAAACACACACAAAAAAGATTGATGGCTCGAGCAGCAACCTGCTTACTCTTTCTGCATTGCAGAACAGTGGGGAAAAAAAATTATTTTTTGCAAATAACAATTTGACAGGATCAAAACAGGGCATATCAGTCTTCAAGATGATGCGGTTTATGAGACAGGTAAAACTCTTGAAAATGAAAATGAACATAGGGCATAGGGCATTGATAATTTTTGAAAACTGATAACAATTGAAGACAAATTGAAGACTGATATGCCCTGTTTTCAAGATGATATGCCCTGTTTTCAAGATGATATGCCCTGTATAAACTAAAAAATTAATCAAATCGCCTTAATAGAATTGATGACGAGCAAAAGAAGAACCGAATAAATGCCTTAATAGAATTGATTCCAATGAACATCTTAATTAATCAAATCGCCATTAAATCATATCAGTCTAATAGGACAGTAGATTACTCGGCCAGTTAATTGTAGATTGGTCCTTTTTAAGAACACTGTAGTCAATCTTCAATACCCAATAAATAAGCAAGTTTGGGATCTTTTATACATCCATGCAAATATGAACAATATAAAGCAAACTCTGGTACATACGAAAGCAGGGTATCTTAAACTTGAACATAGGGCATTGACAAATCAATTTGAGCAGTCATTAACTCTTAAGTATCATAAACTTGAACATGGGTTATGTTATGGCATGTTTCAGAAGAACCACTAGTTACATGGTTACAAGCATGGATGTTGACCTTTTTAACCTAGTTTTAGATAATATGTAATAAAACTTATCCTGGAACAACCAATAAAAATACATGTCACATATTGAACCATGCATCATACTTCCCAGTCATATACAACTACTTCAGAAATTATTATGACAAATTATCAAAATTATTGAATGTGAGAAGGAAATATTACCACTAGATAATATGTTCTCTCAACATAGTAGGTTATTTGTGAAATAAAATCTCAATCAAGATGCCCATTCGAATGTGTACAATAGATGAAGGCCAAAAGTATTTCATGATTCTAGATGATAACTTAAATATCTTCCAAAAAATTTCATGATGAATCTTTCCATCACCAACTTGGCTAAATGCTTTCTTGGTGTAGAAGCCCCTTTGATGTTCCCCACATGGTTTCTTGGTTAGTGAGCATATTTCTTTGGCGACTTAACCAAAGAAAGTAGAATACTTTCAAAAGATTTTTCTTAAACATCTTAAATTAATATAGTAATTTCTATGAAGAAAGTGTTCATCACACTTTGTGGACATTATTCATAAGATATACGAAAAGAAGAAGCTTGTCAAACTAACATCAGGTCAACAAAAATAAATAGTTAATTACATTTCGAAAGGAAACTAACATCATGTCGACAATATTAGATGAAAGTATGAACAAACAAAATTAGGACGCGTCTTCCAATAAAAAGTAATTAAGGAGAAATACAACATATTGGACAATTAAATTAAAGATTCTAATGTATCTTGTAAGAGAAACATGTTTCCTTCATCAATGCCAAAATGGGTTTAGTCGAACAGGGAGAGCATGGACAAAACCCATTTGGGATGCCCGGAGGGCTTAGCTTGTAAGTAGGCTGGAAAAAAATGATAAAGAGGACTGCACTAGTATGGTGACATGGGCGTATTCATTGTTCTGGTGTGGTGTGGTGTAGTGTACCAATGAGCTTAGCTTGTAGGTAGGCTTGAAAAAAATTGTGGACAGTAAATCCGTCCTTGATGATACATTAGTTTGACAAAACAAATGTTTCTAGTACAAGCCACATTCAGATAATGTGACACCGACACATACTAAACTTTATCCGAGACAACATGTCCTATCAATTTCATACAAGCACTCTACTAGGATATAAAAAATTAGATATATAGTTAAAAACCTATTGGACAATAATGAACTTTAAAATTCACGAATATGATTAACAAATCCTACATGTTTTGATCATTATTTTCAGAAATATGAATATGTTATATGAACAAGTAAACTGTTCAGCAATATAATGCAATGCCGCTTTAGATCAGCTCAAAATTAGTTAGCATGTAAACAATAAGTAAATGTGTATACCACACATTAATACAAGTACAATTAATTGTTTTAGGGACTGAAATAGAGGATTGCTTAAGATGCTACTAAAAGGATCAATGTCATTCATTATAATTCATTATTCAGATTAATATTGTTCACTTAACTATTTTAGGGATTGAAATAGAGGATAGTTTATATGCTTGTACTATACATAAAACACTTAGTGAATCATAGCATACATTTCTACAAATGCTATCAATATTCGAATAAGAGTATAAAAATCTTGCTTCTAAAATAAACGCTACAAGCCTAAGTAGGCTTCAGAGTAAGATGTACCAAAAAGAATATCCTTGGGTAAAACGAACGGAAGCCAATGTTCAAACTCCTTAGCCGATGAAAAATGCAAGACAGCTAGCTGGACATACGACTACTATGGGAGCTTTATCCGGGAAAGGCATGGAAAAATACAATGAACACATGTGGAAAATCAAAAGACTATATAAATTAGCAAAAAGGGAGGAAAAAGGAAAAAAAACATATAACGTAGATAAACATCAGCTGCAGAAACATATGGGGACCCGAATCCTTACACATGAACTATACATTATCCCACTCAAACAAAATTAAACCAGAACATATGGTGACCTGGATCCTTACGCAGGAACTAGTAAATAACAATATATATGCACAAATTAAACTAGAACATATGTGGAAAATCAAATTTCTTAGGTAAAATTGGGGGAAGAAGGAATCAAACCTACAATTCAGCCGTGGGTCTCCGTAGATATGTGAAGGTCCTATAATAACGAAAAAAATTTGGAGTAAGCATAAAACCCTAAATAAAAAGAAAGAAATTGGGGGAATAAAACCCTAAAAAAAGAAAATTGGGGAATAAGCCTTGTGCTCACGAATTTGTATTCCTCTCTCCTTCCCTTGCTATGATCTGAACACAAACAAAAGATGTGAAAATCAAAAGAAGAAGAAGAGGAAGCAGTCGACTTTGTATTCCTCTCCTCTCAAGAATTTGTATTCCTTCTATTTCCCAAAAGAAGAAGAAGAAGAAGAAGCGGAACAAAATAAAAAAAAAGAAGAGAAGAATCGAACCTATTTCTGGAGAGAAGACGCGAGAACCTATTTTGAGCAAGAGAAGGGGGGAGTTTTTGGCTGCGGGATGAAATAGGAGGAACGCGAGAACCTATTTTGAGGCTCGGGATGAAAAATAAGGAGGGAACCTGAAAATTTTGGCGCCTGTCTTATTTAGGTTTTTAGGGCATTCATTGCACGCCTTCTTGTCTATAAAAAAAATAAGACATTCAATGCATGTCGTAAATAATATAATAAATTATATGCTGCCTTATTTTACGGCATTCGTTAAAATGTATGTCGTAAAATGATTATTTACGACATACTATCTTAGGCATGCCTTAATTTTAATGTCGTAAAAGGTCACTTTTCTTGTAGTGGCTGACCCGGAAAGAAAAAAATTCAATTGGACGGAGAAATGCCAAGCAGCTTTTAAAGAATTAAAGGAAAGGCTGATTTCAGCACCTGTATTGGCATTACCGTCAGGATCAGGTGGATATGAGATATACAGTGATGCCTCAGGCAAGGGGCTAGGTTGTGTGCTAATGCAGCACGGGAGAGTTATAGCCTATGCTTCTCGACAATTAAAACAACATGAGAGAAATTACCCGACTCATGATTTGGAACTTGCAGCTGTCGTATTTACACTTAAATTATGGAGACATTACTTGTATGGAGAAAGGATTAAGATTTATACAGATCATAAAAGTTTAAAGTATGTATTTACCCAAAAGGAGATCAATATGCGACAAAGAAGGTGGCTAGAGTTACTTAAAGACTTTGATATGACAATGGAATATCATCCTGGTAAAGCAAATAAGGTCGCTGATGCACTGAGCAGAAAGCCAATAGCATTCTTTATGAACACCCCAAAAGAAATCCTAGAAGATTTGAGAAAAATGGGAATTGAAGTAATATGTCCTACAGCAGAAGGAATATGGGAAAATTTACAAATACAATCCTCCTTAGTAGATAGAATCAAGGAAGCCCAACAAGGTGATGCAAAACTTCAGAAAATTTGGAAACAAACAAAAGAAGGGCTCCAGACCGGGATAAGGAAGCATCCAGACGGATCATTAAGATTCGAAGATAGATTGTGCGTACCCGATGGAGAATTGCGGACGGAAGTTATGTCAGAAGCTCATAACTCGCAATATTCCATTCACCCGGGCAGTACTAAGATGTACCAGGATTTGAGACAAAATTTTTGGTGGCATGGCATGAAAAGAGAAATTGCTAGGTTTTTGTCTAAATGCCTCGTCTGTCAACAAGTGAAAGCGGAACACCAGAGGACAGCAGGACTTCTTCAGCCTTTGCCCATACCAGAATGGAAGTGGGAGCATCTCACAATGGATTTCATGACAGGACTGCCTAAGACCCAAAAGGGTAATAATGCTATTTGGGTTATCGTTGATAGACTTACTAAAACGGCTCGATTCCTACCTTTTCGAGTTGGACAGTCAACAGAAACACTGACAGAAATGTATATGAAACAGATTGTCAGTCAACACGGAGTACCAATAAGTATAGTATCCGATAGAGACACCAGGTTTACCTCATATTTCTGGAAAAGTCTACAGGAAAATCTTGGTACTCGACTAAAGTTCAGCTCTGCTTACCATCCTCAAACAGATGGTCAGTCCGAACGGACAATTCAAACTTTGGAAGACATGCTAAAGGCCTGCACATTAGATTTTAGAGGATCATGGGATGACCACCTACATTTGGTAGAATTCTCTTATAACAACAGTTACCATGATAGTATCAAAGTTGCACCTTTTGAAGCCTTGTATGGAAGAAAATACAGATCTCCAGTATGTTGGACAGATGTAGGAGAGAGACAATTGCTAGGTCCAGAACTGGTGACACAGACAGTGGACAAGGTCAAATCAATAAGAAGTCACCTACAAGCTGCACAAGATAGACAAAAGATGTGGGCTGACAAACATCGAAGGATGTTGGAGTTTCAACCCGGTGATCATGTGTTCTTGAAGATTTCACCAACAAAAGGAACAATTAGATTCGGAACACGAGGAAAACTGAGTCCGAGATATATTGGACCATTTGATGTACTAGAAAGAATTGGGAGAGTATCTTACAAACTAGCTCTTCCACCAACCCTGGAAGGAGTATATGATGTATTTCATGTATCTCAACTCCGAAGATATGTATCGGATCCGAGTCATGTATTAAACCATTCAGAGATCACTGTTGGTCCAACTTTATGGATAGAGCAGAAACCTGTTGGAATCTTGGATCGAAGAGATAAGGTTCTTCGAAATCGGGTCATTCCGTTAGTTCGAGTAGCTTGGAGTAAGGATTCTCCTGGAGATTCAACTTGGGAAAAAGAAGAAGATATGCGGAGGCAATATCCGTATCTATTCGCTGGGACAGGTTAGTAATCACATTGTTATAGTAGTTATTTCAATTCCGAGGACGAAATTTTTTTTCTAAGGAGGGTAGACATGTTATGCTCTAATTATTTTTTTTAATTATATATAATGATAATGATAATCATAATATTTTCTACTTAAGATATAAAACTTTACATTTGGACCCCTAGAAAATTTTTTGTAATTACATGTTTTATTCACCAACCCAATTGTTGAGGTGTCTACATATGAATGCATGTGGCATTAGAAAGAGCTAGGTGGCAAGCTCTTAATCCATGTGGCAAAATTGAAGGGCCACATGGCATTACATGAGAAAGAAAGCTTTCTCCTATTGCCACCTCAACCCTCTCCTCCTTCATTTATTCTCACACACTCTCCAGCAAACACCCACACACACCCGACCACACTCTTCCCCCTTCTCCTTCTTCCACTCTCCATCTTCCTCCTCCCTCCATCTTCATCTACTACTACTACTGCTCCTACCATTGCTGCTACTGCTGCTAAGCTACTGCCGCTGCCGCTGCTCGAGCCCGCCGTCGACCACACGCCGGCCACCCGCGCCCAACGCCGGCCACCTCCGCCACCTCCAGCACCACCTTCACCTCCTCCTTTCCTCTCCAAGTACCAAAACCTAGGTAAAAATTTCCTTTATTCTTCTCAAATTTCTTTCCGAATATTAAACCTAGGTTAGGGTTTTTACTAACAAAAATATATTTTGAAAACTATTGTTGGATTCAATTAGGAAATTTGTGGGAAACCTAGGTCATCTTCAAGAAAGGCAAGTTCCTCTCCTTGAACTTCAATTTTGTTCATGTCTATAAGTTGTTTGTCAAAATGCCTATCCGAAATTATATTTTCTTTTCCATTCTCATGTCTTTGAACATCATCCAATATCATCAACAACAAAAAACTCTATCAATACTTCAATATGCAAGCCCTCATCTCATCTTTTCTATTTGGTATATTGTCTGAAATAAATTTATACATCTTAACAGATTGTATAGGATTGAAACTCATATTTCATAATATTTCTTCCTTAAATACTAACTCATGCACTGGAACATGATACAGACCCAATAATACAAGGAGATAGTATTTTGGATATGTTGAGCTTGTTAGAATTAGTATGTAGAGTTTGTTGGAATTAGTACTTAGGAGTTAAATGGTTTATATTAATTCAAATTTTGGTCCTATGAGAATGGTTACAAAATCTGAATACTGGGGTACTCTCAATTTGATATTTTTTTTAAGACAAAATAGGCCATATCGGAATATTTTAATGGCAAATCCAGGCAAACTCAGTAACTCCTGCAAAAACCTATCATCTATTATCAGTCAGGAAATATATTTAATGTGTTCATTAGATTGGTACATATAGTATCAAATAAGTTGAATCTGGTCCAAATCTGGATTAAATTTGAAGAGTTGTGTGGGTTATTTATAAATTCAGTATATATATATATGGAATATATGACTTGAAATCCTTTAGAACAAGATACCTAGTTATACTAAGAAGCTGCAAATAATATAGAATTGTTTAAAGAAAATTGGTCTAGAATTGACGTTCTGGTGAAACATTGCCATAATTTAAGGTGAACCATTATGTAAATTCAACATATAAATGATAAAGTTTGAAATATGTGAAAGACAAACTATTACCGTAGTCTCACCATTTTGAGCATGCTTATAATTTATGTCACGCCCCAGAACCAGAATACTGGAGAGCGGGGGAATGACTCAGCCAGCTACGTATTACGGGTAGATGAATACCGTATAATACGATCAATGCTGTCTAATAGACAAGGGGGTGCATACTACATGAAAGTCTCGCTATGGTCACTTCACATCTATTGTCTCAATCATTCGAACAAGGAAACAGAAATAGAGAACATGTAAGATAAAGCAGTAAGGCGTCCCAAACGCTCAGTCAAAATGTTCTTGATATCTGGCTTTACAAAACATAGCCAGATGATGTAGCAAAGTATACACAATTGTTATCAGCTGCAGTCTGACTTAATTACAATTATGCAAAAGTAAGTGCAAGACAATCCGACTAACATGTCGGTGCCAAACGGCAAAGTATAAAGTAAATAACAAAACGAGCGGGGAGGTAAGGAACCCACTCGAGTCCTCCTGCGATCATTCCTCTAGTATTGACCATCTTGGAGGTAGAAGTAAGCTGAGTCCTCGGAAACCGGCTCTAAATCTGGCCATGCAAAACCAGAGAGGTTAGACCTCTAATAGCAAGTACCGCAAGGAAGCACGATATGAGGAGTTAAAACCAGTAAATAAGAGAATATAATAATAGATCTCTGCTTGCTACTGGGATTCACATAACATCACGACACTTCGAACCAACCTCCCAACCAAACAAGGACAGAAGTTGGCCCGTCATGTCCTGATGCTCTGTTCATCTCAGTTAGGTAACAGAGTAGGTACAGTACACAAACAAATTAACTTAAACGGCCATCCAACTCCTACGGCTTACTACTGTGAGTCCCAAGTTATCCTGGAATTATGCAATAAAGATTTCTCAGTTCTTACTATGGACAAGCAAGGCTAGTCGATCCAATCAATCAATTGCGCCAATCATGAATTAGACGAGTCCCAGCAGGACGCCCGTCATCAATATACAATATACAATAAATAGTATAACCAGATACCGCTCCATGCCCGTGTGGCAGGTTTGCAGTATCTGTGGGGACCAGCCGGCCTGTCGGGCACTACTAGTCCCAAGAGGGCTGCCATGTAAGAACTCGGGAATCCATTCTCTCCATGCAATCATTATTTTTATTTAACTTAATAGTCTCTACGTTGAGTGAAATCCCATGCCGTGGATCATGGTCATTCGGAATGAGTACTTTCGTACGGGGTACGATATGCACAACTCTACAACGATGCCCGTGCGGTTAGGTTGTAGGTCTTACATAGCGTAATGCAACAATCCAAACTAACCACGGAACAATCATGCCTTGACTATAAAGTACACATGCTTCTTTTATAGTAAAATAAATAAATTAATAAATTGAAGTCTGCATGCGTGCCTGTATGTCAATATTCGGGAATCGGCCAATCGATTATAGTAGTTCATACTTAATATGAACGTGTCTTATTCCATTTAATTCAATAAGACGACTAGCCAGTCTCTTAGTTCCATCTAGGAACGCATGATCAATAATAAATCAAGATAACAATCAATGTTAATTAATACCACATTCGGGAAATAAAAATTGGGGATTAAATAATGATTGGGAAATAAATAATCTCATGCGCTGTGGAAAATGATTGGAAAATAAATAATCTCATGCGCCTGCGGAATGATTGGGAAATAAATAATCTCATGCGCCTGCGGAATGATTGAGAAATAAATAATATCATGCGCTGTGGAAAAGGTTGAGAAATAAATAATATCATGCGCCTGAGGGAAATGATTGGGAAATAAATAATGATTGGGAAATAAATAATCTCATGCGCTGTGGGAAAGGTTGGAAAATAAATAATATCATGCGCCTGAGGAATGAGATTGGGAAATAAATAATCTCATGCGCCTGAGGAATGAGATTGGGAAATAAATAATCTCATGCGCCTGAGGAATGAGATTGGAAATAAATAATCTCATGCGCCTGAGGAATGAGATTGAGAAATAAATAATCCATGCGCCTGAGGAATGAGATTGGGAAATAAATAATCTCATGCGCCTGAGGAATGAGATTGGAAAATAAATAATCCATGCGCCTGAGGAATGAGATTGGGAAATAAATAATCTCATGCGCCTGAGGAATGAGATTGGAAAATAAATAATCCATGCGCTGAGGAATGAGATTGGGAAATAAATAAGCTCATGCGCCTGAGGAATGAAGATTCATGCGGCTGTGGAAAATAATTGGAAAATAAATAAGCTCATGCGCCTGAGGGAAGTGATTGGGAAATAAATAATCTCATGCGCCTGAGGAATGAGATTGGAAAATAAATAATCTCATGCGCCTGTGGGAAATGATTGGGAAATAAATAATCTCATGCGCCTGAGGAATGAAGATTTGATGCGCTGTGGGAATGATTCCATGCGCTGAGGAATGAAGATTTCATGCGGCTGGGACTGTTCTTCTTCTCCGAATTTTCTGAGAACAGAACCATGTAAACCATGGAAGCCATTGCTTCCAAGCTCCATAAATCCTTCATCCCAAGCCCAAATATGGACTTCCATAGGTCAAAATTGGGTAGAACGAAATTCTCTACAACATCGAACCATCGAAACTTGAAGATAACAAAGTTTACTAGATCAAAACCTAAGAAATCCGAAAATGTATCAAACTTAGATCTACAACAAATAAGCCATGGAAATTGAAAATGCTAAGTACTAAAGAGACTTAGAATCAAATAAGGAAGATGATGGAACAATAAAAATGGGGATCCATCAAGAAGCAAGTTGGCACTTGCCTTGCTCTCTAAGGTTGGTGGGAGAGTTATGAGGAAGAAGAAGAGTAATGAGAAGAAGAAGAAATGAAGAGAGAGAAAGGGTTTGGGGCTTTAAATGGGGTGTGGTGGGTGGGGGTTTATTTCGGTTCATGATGAACCAACATAATTAAACCAATCTGAGCTGAACCCATAGCAAAGCTAAAGCAGAGTATAAAAGCAGAAAGTAAAGTGCAGAAATGAAATTGCAGAAAATTAATTAACATAAAATTAAAGGAATTTAAATACAGAGCAATACATGATAAATATAAAATATTTACATTTAAACAGTACATGCATTCTAAAAATACGTATTCTGGGAATGGGAAGTGACAATTTAGAACATAGATTAAATTATATATATATATAATAGGAATATTACCTACAGGAAATGGACTATAGCAGACACTCTTAACCTTCTAAGTTGAGATTGAGGTTTCAAAACCTTATTTGTCATATAAAATTCCTAAAATAAAGACTTAGGTTCACTATATGCTTTGAATCATCAAAACCTTACAAATAGGTTGAATAAGTTCCTTATAAGTTATAACTATCTAAAATTAATGTAACATTCTTCGTAATTTAGTTTATTTATGTATTATTGAGTTTCCTAACCTCACTGTTTAGTCAAAAAAAAAATTATTTTGTAAATATTGCGAATATGGGAACTGTTAGTCTGCTAAAGTATTAATAGCCGAGGTAAGAAGCAAAGTTTTTCTTTCTTGAATTATGTTATACATATATATGAATTGCGTGGTTTCCGGTGTTGAGAATTGCTCCACCGAAGGGGTCGGCGAACCCGAATTATTAACTGCGTGGTTTCCGGTGTTGAGGGTTGCTCCACCGAAGGGGTCGGCGAGCCCGGATTTCATTTATATATATTATCATATCTCTTGTAAAATTTTGGGGTCTCCAAATACAAAGGAGACTCTGCCGAATTTTTCGGAAATCTCAAGAGATAGATTAATTCTCGACCATTCCAAGAAATTTGGATGATTTTATAAGCTTTAGAGAATATTTAGGATATGTATAAGACACGTATCATAAGTTGAATTAAAACTCCTTATATCCCACTTGGTAGTTTAAATCCAAATACTATTTCGGAAAAGTTGATTTCTAAATATCACTCAAGTAGACATCTTACATAATACATTTTAGCCTCCTTAGATAAATAAATTCCTTATTTGTGATTGTAAAATATACATTTAGAAATCATAGGAAGCATTGGGAGGGGAGAACAACCCGAATATCACCTTTACAGCTCCGCAACATAATAGCCAAAGACTGATCAGTACACTAGCTCATTCGTAGGGCCATACGAATTGAGTATGTGAGGCTTAGCTCACTTGGCCCATGAGAGGCAGGGCCGGATTTTAATAATCTGAGCCATCCATTTAGCCCGTGAGAGGCAAGGCCGGATTTAATTCCGTGCCATCCAACAATTGCACCTCTTCGACAGTAACATCGATTTGGTAATTTTCTGGGTTCAAGAGAGACTCAGTACATTTAAGCCAAGAGAGGCAGGGCCGGATTCTAAGCACCGCGCCACCAAGTCATAACCTGATCCCAGGTATACGGGATTGTTGTCGAAAAAAGCTGATTATGAGAGTTTTCGGAAGGGTTGTTCTCAAAATTGCATTTTCATACGTTATTATGCATATTTAGTGTTATGCAATAAGTAGGAGCAATTAATATTGAGATGTGCAATTTACTCTCATGAAAGTAAAACTAATCTCCAAATATTCAACACATATCATTTATTATTTACTCTTATTTATTATTTCTATCATTTATTTACCTTTCTTGACCGAGGACTTGCTTGTCGTTTCTAAACGACCTAGTAATTGTTCACTAGGTGAGGATGACGTTCCGAAAAATCCGATACCCCTGGAAGATGATGAATAGATGATCTGCGAGAATTTCTGGAGAAGGCAACCAATAGTTGGTAGTTAGTCTGATGTATAACATTTTGTTGTAACTAAACTTACAATTATTGTACCTTTAGAAATACTTTTTATGTAAATATAATTAAAGTTGTACTTATGAAAGATATTTGTTCTTGTATTTTTCCATTCTGCTGATTTACGGGCGACAATCGCGAATTTGGCGCGTAGCCTGGGGATGTGTTCTATGACGTCACCGTTGTTTTTGGGATACGGGACGTGACAAATATTATGCATTTGTAAAAAAGATATGGCGAGTAGCACCAAAAGGGATGATAGAAGCCTATGGGGTACATTACGAGCTGAAATATCCGGTGGTGACAGATATAGTGGATGAAAGAAAAGTATATTATAATACGGTGCATTACTATGTCCTGATCAAGGCAGAACCCTATGAAGGTCCAGAAAACGAACGCAACGGTACTCTGGAAGAATGGAAGAAGACGTACCCAGAGGCAAAAATCCTTAACATAAGGCGAATGTGGATTTAGACCCCAAGAATATGGATGATGTGTAAATATAGATGTGTAAATAAGTATTAGATCCCTAGTTATGTAAAGGATGTGTGTGAATGTATGTAGTAAGGATGTAAAATAAGTATTAGATCCCCAATATGTAGGTAAAGTATGAATGTATGTAGTAAGAATGTAATGTATGAATGTATGTAGTAGGAGCATATAGTACTGCCGATAAATAAATATGCTTTTCCTATATTCTTATATTCCTTGTAGGTACTTTTTTTTTTTACTTAAGGATATTATAAATCTAGGTATGGACTTGTTTATGCCGAGTTTGGAATGGGATGGAAGTGATTACACTATGTACTTATACCAACGCTATGCAAGAATAATGTGGAACGCACCCGATTGGTATGACGTTCATGTCTACCAAGTGTTTTATGCAATCATGCGTCCCATTATCAGGGACATCGAGGACGGAGCTGAAGTATATTATGAAAATACAACCTACTGCCTACATGTCCGAGATCCAAACCGTATTTACATCGGACTACATGGCTATGAGGGCACACTAGATGACTTTGAAAGACTCCATCCAGAGGTTGATATCCTCACTGAGGAAAGGATCCTCATCGAGGCTATAGCATAAGACAAACCTAACCCTGTATATATAGTGAAGAAGGAGTTCTTCTCTTTTTGTCTGCTGTATGGTATTTTGAAAATCAGCAGATATGTATATGAGTAGGGATAGGTAAGGATAGAATAGATTACTATGTCACATTTTGGGGAAGTTGAGTGACATGAGTAGGTTAGGTGAGAAGAATGTAAACAAATATAAAGTTGGGAGTAGAAACAACATTTTGTATTACTCTCATTATAATGATATATAAATATATGGTTTTGCTGTACACCTTGTTATGAATGAACGTTGTGAGTCAAATATTCCCTGAGGAATTGTGTCTTTTTATTTCAGGATATGGACAACCATGATCAACCAAACAATCCACCACCTCAAGCATCAACTAAACCAACCGTGGCTGACATGTTCCGTTTGTTCCAGCAACTATTGGAATCCAATAGTCAGCAGGCCAATGCTGCCCATGCAACAAATACCACAATATTGGAACAAATACAGAATTCTAACAATACCAAGGATAAAACCCTAAAAGAGTTCAGGGATCACTATGCCAAAACATACATTTTTCGACAGACCAAAACCGTCGTAAATCACGATAAACGACAGTTTTGATCTGTCAGAGCATCCGTCGTTACTAGCGCGTCCCAAAATATAAACGGCAGTTTTGGACTGTCGTTTTCTAGCTGAAAAAAATGACAGTTATTGTCTGTCAAAAAAAAAACAACAGACTAAAACTATCAAATAATATGTGAATTAGTCGACTATTGTCTTTTTCTTTTCAATAGTTAAGGTCTGTCGTTTTTCTGGAAACAGAATTCAAAAAAAAAAATCTCAATTCATCAATATCAAAATTATATAAGCATGTTCATCCTCTATATAAAACTAAAATATATCTAAAAATAGAATTTCATATAAACATCAACAATCATTAACAATAAAAGAAACTTAATCAAATTATATTAGCTAATAAATGTATAGACTTTATATAGCAATATTTCATCAAAATCAAAATGAAACCCCAACGTTGCTAGCTTACAATAACTTAGTTCTTGGAGATCGGAATGTATGGGCATAACTAACCCTTGTCAGCAATGAGAACCTATGATCTACAGGTACACTGAATTGATCAACACACTCCTTCAAAATAATCAAGTCATCTTCCTTATGCAGGTGAAGCTCATGAATTAGTATGACACATAAGTTAGAGGATTTGCTTCTCTCGCTAGATTCTACGGAACTGTATGAAGCAGCCACATTAAATTCAAAATGAAGCGTTGAACCAACTCGATATTTTGATCCATCACATTCATTCTCCATGTCTGCTGGGAACAAGGACAATCCTTCATGTTGGTTTCTCTCGTTCGCGACCACACATGAATGCAACCCCAAGTCTTCTTCTTTGTTGCCCCAACCTTGTGCTAGAAAGAGAAGATGGTTGTTCACAGAACCACATCCAATTAGCTTACCACTGACATGCAACTTAGAAGGATTTATTCCGACCAATGCAGATAGAGTCTCCAATGTATCTATCAGAACCTCGGGATCTGTTGATGCGAGTAGAAGCTTCAAATTCTGAAATAGAATAAACATCCAATTGTCAGATGTAAGCTGCAAGCTGGGCATATTTCATGCATTGTTCTCCGAAAAGGAGTTCACGGTCACAATTGCACACACAAGATTAAATCAGATTTTTTTTCTTTATTAACTCAAATAAACTAAGATGCCACACTTTATTGATGTTCAACATACCTCTAGGCTATTGAATGAACTCTTATTGTGCCAATTTTCCATAATAATCTGCATCACTCTCAAAATCTGCAGAACAGTGTGTTTGGGAAACAACTCCTCTTCTAAAATAGTATCAGATAGAATATCTTTCCTGCAAGAGATATAAGTTTTGATGTAAGTATCAAAATGCAGGAACAGAGGCCTCCAGTGATGCAAATTTCCCTGAAACCATGGTCATAAAAATAAGATATAAAGCTATAATAACAAAATGAAAACCATAAGTTTCCTGAAATCATGGCCACAAAATAAGATATAGGCTTAACAGTCACAAAACTAAAGATCATTCAGTAAAAGCCATTTGTACCTTATTATACTCCCAGCGAAAGATATCAAAACATCCCTGGGAAACATTCTGTAGGCTAAATACAACAAAATGAGAGATTGAAACTGGAGAATAAATAATATAGAACTAGCAAAGAGAGTTTATATGGACCTGATGCCATCACAAGCACAATGCACCCATTTTTGGCAAACGTCACAGCAAACCATGGGTGTCATTTCAGAATCTCTGTAGACCTAAGAAATTAGAAGGATATTAAGTAAAAACTCACATGCATAATTGAATATCCTTATTTAAGAGAAGCATATTCAGAAGAAGCAAAGAAAAAGGGTTATAACTAAAGCCAAGAAAAGAAAAGGAATTAACTATACTAAGTACAAGCGAAAGAATGTCTAAAATGTGGAAGAAACTGAAGTATTATACATCAAAAGTATAAGAAAAATTATTGTCTATATGTACTGAAGTTCTTGCAGTACTATATACCAAAAGTAAAAGAAAAAACAATAGACTAATGTGTATATATATATATATATATATATATATATATATATATATATATATATATATATATATATATATATATATATATATATATATATATATATATATATATATATATATATATACTGAAGTTCAAAGAGCAACATTTGCAATTTTACTCATCTGCATGAGAAATCAATTACTACCTTTAGACAGACAGGGCAATAGTTTCCCTTCACAAACAATCTTCCACAAGCATCACAGCAGGTATATGACAAAAACCACATACAAGACCAATATGCATATCAGGTTGGGAAAAAACAGGCATGCTGATAAACGTTTCAAGATATCTAGGTTCAACTACACTGTCAACCTAGCAGATGAAGAGATTTGTGGGCTGAAACCTTTGACACAATAAAAAGTATTTGTCTTAGAGACTTCAGAAAAAAATTGTGTACAAGCATACCTCGTACTGTGACCACTTCCACAGACAATTGATCCGCAGCTATGACATCTTGTGTGTTTTGGGCACAAATAGGGACCATGAGTAACATTCTGTAAAATAGAAACATGCGACTGTTGTGTGACACCTCCAAACAATTTTAGGTTGAGAGAATTTAACTATGCACCTTATGAACAATTTTAGGGTGAGAGAATTTAACTATGCACCTTATGGGAGGCATCTGACAGTAACAATGATAAGTATCATCGCACCTCTTACATTACATTAACTTAGTAGGATCCCCAGCTCTCCGATAAGCCTAAAATAAAAATAGAAGTAATGATGATGACAAGAAATGTATTGACTAAAAGTTTCGCGACAAGCTATAGCGTCCATATCAGGGTTTGCAGCTTTGTTGCAGGGACATGGCAAAATGGATGTCCATATATTTATCGTGTATGTACCCTTCCATGTCCATACTCGTGTCACATAGGTTACTACCTTTGTACATATTTGAAAATGTCTGTATCCCATACCCATATCGTGTCTGAATCCGTATCCGTACAACATAGGTTAGCAGCAAGATAAGAATAAAAATAGGCAAGCACCATAATAACAATCCTCCTTAGCTGACCAAATCCAAAAGAGTTCCACAAACCACAACTGGTCATCGTTCTGTTCAACTTATAAGGCATCAAGAACATATTATATTCAAATGTACTAGATCTTCCGGCATTTATTGGTTAGATACATGGTACCATTTATATTTACTCCCAGCAGCCCAATAACAGAGATCCAATATCTAGGAAGCACTGGACCACCCAAAAAAACCTTTGGCGTGTCTCTGTCAAGCATGTGTCGGACATGCCAACTGACGTGCAACATATATATGGAAACATCAAAGTTACGACCCTGTCCAATTGTGCTATGTTGTGTCGTTTATGTGTTTTTGCAATATAGCCCACCAATTATTTAATTGGCCTTTTGCAGAAACCCCTTGTTCCCAGGAGCCCTTAATAGTGTTATTCTTTTGCCTTCAATTAAATGTCCAGAAAGAACTTTTATAAGTTCGGTACGTGCCTTTTTCTCTTCTTTGGGGTCTGATTCCCATGGTCCCACCATGAGGGAGCATAGATAAATCATGATGTAAAGAAACACAGAGAGTATTGCCAAGTCCAAATTCTTTTCACGTTGAAATGTCCGATATTCCAAAGATGCAGACTTCCTTTAATAATATAAGAAACTCATAAGGTTAGATGACATCAGATCTTCAATGCAAATAGTACAAGCAAATGTAAACGACCAGGTTACTGATATGATATATCATGTGCTCCGACCCCCAGACAACCTAAATCTTTGATAGTCGCAGTAATATTCAAAAAAAAGTATATATCACTATCACACCACCTGTCAATTAAGCATAATAAAAGTCTAAAGAGCATAATCCTATACTTGTACCTGCAAATACAACCATTGTGATTGAAGTCAAGCGGATTACATGGCTTCGTTGGACTGAACCAGGCTGAAGATAAGATACAGTGATATAGGTGAATCATGTGATGCAATGAAGAAACAGGTATGACAACTAAAAAATTATTTTCCATACAGAAATATCAAAAATTGGCAATAAACACTACCTCCCAAGAAATATGTTAATCCTTCTTTGGACACATACATTCTCTCCCAAAACATGTCCAAATCATCCATGGACTGAATGATACAGAAGAATCGAGTAGTCATAGTTTGCCATTATGGGGACAAGATATACAAACAAAGCAATTCTGACTGATACATATGAAGATCGAAAGTTCAGAAGATGCCAGGATATATTTTCTGCACAGAAACACTAAAATTGGACATATGGTATCTTCCTCCTCAAAAATGTGCAGACCTTCTTTGGACCGACTATTATGATAGTCCCACATTCACATTCAATGTCCAACACATGAGATCCAAGCTCAACGAGCAAATAACTTGAAGACATCATATAAGGGACAAAAATAGCAAGCTGTATCTAATAAAACTGACATATGTGACCATGTTTTAAAAGCCCAGTTAAAATCTAGCTAAATGGCATATTTTCAATTACTTGATACCAGTAATTGCAAATGAAAGGACAACCTATGGACACAATACTATCTTGGCATACAAATGAGGATTTTGACATTCTTAAAATTAACACAGACTCACAATTCAGAGCTTAATGCTCTTTAGAAAAAAGAAACCTCATTAAAAAAAATACCAAAACTGGGGTAGCACAACAAAAGTAGTGCAATATATCAATAAAAAATCTCATTAAATAAAAAATAGAGCAGATAAGAATTGTAAGTGGCACTTCTAATTCCTGATATCATATGCATCCAAGCTAACTGAAGGCACATGCAAATAGAGCAGATAAGAATAGTCGTGTCCAATGACAGGCAAAAACCAAAAAAAAAAAAAAAAACAAGCATACGAGTGCACTAGCAACCGAAATGATCAATACTAGTTTAGGAGACTTATGTTTCTACTTAGGAGCTCGACAAGCTGCCAAATGCATTATCGGGTTCCCTCTTCAAGATAAAAAATAAGGTCACACATAATATGCACGAGAAATAAGAGTCTAGAAGCAAAATTTTACCTTTGCTCTGAACTTTCGTCAAGAAGAATGTTGGTAGACTTAATATCTCTATACAGTACCCTCAGAGCAGCTGCTTCATGTAGATAATCCAAGCCTCTTGTGACTCCTAATGTGATACCGACACGGGTTGCCCAATCCATGGGTTCTTTTTTTTGTGCTGCATCTAGACATTCTCTCACATTACCATTCAACATTACCTCTAATACTAGAAGCTTCTCGAATTAGCCAAGCCAAGGAACCAAATGGCAGTGGTTGAGTCTTGAAATGATCTCAATCTATATCAATAAGAGGTTTGCAAAAGTAGAACAAGCTAGAAGATGACAAGGTTCAGAATTGCTTACACTTATACGATTTCAAGAAATTTAAGTCTTGTTATAAGGAAAATTATCACAAGATATGAGTAAATGATGGATTTTGAAGCTACCTCATCCATGAACCCGTAATCTTCTTCGAAACCTCCTGGCAAGTTTAGTTTCTTGATGGCTATAATTCTTCCATCGTTTGCCTGGCCATAATAAACGTTGCTGCTCTCTCCAGGACCTATTAGATTCGATCTTGAAAACTTCTCTGTTGCTTGCTCCAACGCGACGAATGAAAATTGGATGATTGCTCCAGGGAACATTCCCCTTTCACTTCCAAAAATTAAGAGAAGCCTATTTTTGAATACTGCAAGGAGGAAAGATTATATTTTAGAATCAGGCATAATCAAAAGGAGAAAAACTTTGAAAGGTATAATACATTTCTTTGGAATAAGGCATATACTATCTGAAGGCAATCGACTAAACTACACAGTATCAAGGACTGAACTATTGAACATTATCCTACAATACCAAACTCATATGAGGTAGATACTTGTTATTAATTTCATTCATGACTTGATATCACCTTACAGCCAAAGTGGCACTTTATGCTGACTATATATTAACTATCACAAAAGATGTAAGCTGAAAAAATATGAACTGCAAGATCACCACTTACAATCTGAGTCATGGCTGCAGTTGCCCTCCATAACCAGATCAAAAAGGCTTTTCAAAATAAATGCTAGTCGTTCAATGGCAGTATCAAGAAGAGGAGCAAGCCATGATCGAACAGCATCACATGCTATCTCTGCAGCTGCCTCACCTATTCCTCTACCCCCACCTCTACCAGCATGAGCGAGTAGAATATTCGCAACCTGGTTTCAAAAGCATAAATTAGCAGCTTTAAGACTCCAATAAAGTTGTGTTTTGTAATGGCTTTAGTTCTTAATTAACTAAGAATTGTTTGTTTAGGTGGTTTAGGAAACATATAAAAGCAACCAATATAGACGCAAGATAGCACCACACTTTACTTCAGATGTTTACATCTAAAGTCTTAGCAAACCAAATTTATCTAAATTAGCAAACCATTCCCCCCCTCCAGCCCAAAAAAATTATAGCTAGACTACTGATGACAGGAAAGAAAAGAGGGTTGACAGCTTCATAAATTTAAGCTTAAACCACTTGAACATGGCACCAAATTTTAGTGCTTGGATGGAATAGTTCCTAATCATATGCTAAACTGCACTTACTCCTTTACCAAACATGACTTGTAAAACTGATTTTCTCATGAAGCATGATGGAGTTTTACCTTCTCCCTTGACACTTGTGGGCATGCAATTGAATATACAGCACAACGAAATTCATGCATGACCCTCTCGAATGTTGATTCCCCTTTCACTTCCAAAAGCTTTGAAAGATTATATTTTAGAATAAAGCCTCTGTTTCTTTAACAGCTCCATTCATCGAAGAAATGCGTTTTTGCTACCATAAAAGAAGTCACAATGGGAAATTGAATACATAGTAGGGATAGGAATGGATATCTCTAGAAAGATTTGACACAAGTCTAACATGGGAAAATAGTAGACATAATATTACTCACCGATGCCATTTTGTGTTATGTTTTCAATAAGTCTGTCGTGCCAGACGTTAATGAAGAGTGTCCATCGTCGCCATACATGCCCTACACAGTTCCATTATGCTACCATTAGCTTATCTTTAACGTATTGGGACCCATCCCTTATGACAAATTGTTAAGTATTGGGGCTTTGGTAAAAATTAGTCAGCATATCATAAACCAACATATAATGCTCATTTATATAAGACAAACTGTTAAGTATTGGGACCCATCCCTTATGGTACGTGTGTTCACACAAACATATCAAGCATTGTTTCTGTAAAAAAAAAATTGAAAATGGTAACTATATCAAGCTAATGATTATATAAGAAGCATTTACCAACACTAGATTCCAGAACGACCTCTGATTAGAATTCCAAGCTATGTGGTTAGCAAAGATCAAACACAACAAATGAATAAAAAATTATTTATAAAAAAATAAGAGTAGGTCCCAACACAATATGAAATTTTCGAATAAACAAAAAGTACAAAATACATTAAGTTGGGGAAAATGGAAATGCAACCTTGTTGTCATGATGTCGTATATTTGAAACTAGCACTGTTTCCTAAAACCAAAAATCAACAGGCTTACTAGATAATATACAGGCTCTATGTGAAACCTAGGTGTCATCTAATTTTTGAGTCCTTTAAATTAGTACAATCAATCAACTCCACCAGAAATACTTCTTTATACTATAGATTTCAGCTCCATAAAGATTGACTTCATAATGACAGCTTTGCACAAGTACTAGTTTTTTCTTTAGGTCTATAATTTCATCAAGATGTGTAAAATAAATGTCTCCTTTGTCAAAAAAAATTGCTTTGGTGGAAATTCCTCATCTATCAAGCTTCAAAAGAATGATACACAAAAAGTTATAGAAGGATGACTAAGTATATCAAAGAAAACACTCTAGTGACACATACATAAATGCATAGGAAATTTTAAAGAATCTAAATGAGAGGTGACAAGGGTACAACACAGAAGGGAGAAAGAAAATAAAAAAAAGAATAAAAAGAGCAAAATGGAAACTTCAGGTGCCGGTTCAGAAGGAACTCGAGTATGACTTTAACGTATCTTAATGCATATACTTATTTATTCGGAGCTATTAAAGCGGGATCCATTTTGGGGGGAGTATGTTTTTGGAGTCAGGGACGGGCTTAAGTTTGCTTGTCATATTGGGACAACTATCTTTCAATTTTGTTGTAATTATTATAATTATGCTTTGCCAGACTTTGATTAATACTTATTACTTACAGCTTCAGGATCATTCGTGCAAAAGATAAAAGGAAAATAAAATGAAAAGTTTGCGTTTATCTGAGGATAGTTGATAGAAGGGTTGCTATACAGTACCTTTATGCCTGACTAGATAGTGAGAATTCCTTCCATGTGATACTAGAAACTCAATGATGTTAACTACTGATGCATCTTCTCCATACGTTATAGCACTCTTGTTCTCTGCAGGAAAAAAAGCATCAGCGTCGGACAAACTTGTTTCTATACAAAACAAGTAGAGAAGCAATACAAAATTAGAACAGAGACATATTTTTATTGGTCAGAGACGGTATTTAGAATATGATTAGCATGGATTAGTATCTTCAATATCAAATGGAACAAATAAGAATACTAGACAAACTTATAATTTCATCTAAGCAAGAACGACATCTGGAAACCAACATATGTGAAAGTAGGGGGAATGCCGATGTAATTCGCAAATTTCCCATTCCATCATACAGATTTTGAGCACAAAGGAAAGAACAAGACGTCCAACATAGATTGTAGCTAAGATAGAACAATTGGGTATTTGAACAAATAATACTTGACCAGCATAAACATGAAACAGATTAATGAAACAAATTCGGCTTCGCATAAAAGATGAAAGGTAATATAAACACGCATATAGATATAGAGACAGAGAAGGATAGAGAAAGACCAGAGGGGGGGAGAGGTACCAATGCAAGCAATCATACACACCTTGTGTGGCTTTAATACTATACTTGGATATGTGGCACTCATCTCTCAAGTGAGACAAAGTAGTAATTTCCAAAAGCTTAATTTTTGTTCCTTTCACTGCCCCCCTTCACTAACATAATCACTAGAATTATCCTATGTAACCTCACTTCTACCAACCAGTGGATTGGAATTATCACAACTACCCTATGAATTCCAAATCCTGTTGGCAAAATGCCTCGGAGATATCATTCTGAAGAAAACTTTCTGTCATGGATGTTGCGAAAAGTGTAAATGACTAACATCTCGGCCTGCACAGAATGTTGTACCGCTACCCTACAGAGATTCTAACACAACATTTATGACAACAACGAAATCCTTCAATCCAAGAAAAATGGAGAAACATACCTTCATTATGGCGGATGGCGCCGAGTACGTTCTCAAGGGTTCCGAGATCATCCCGGCTCAGGTGATGACCCTCAGATTTGTACCTCGAAATATTGCTTGATAGATTTGAAGTTTTTAGCTTGTGGAACAATAAACCCTAGCTTTAGAAGTCCCTTCTTCCACCGATGACCTAGAAAGAATGAGTGATCCAGAAATGGTGAATATAGAAAGAATAGAGGATTGAAAAAAAAAAAGATTAAGCCCTAGAAAATAAAAAAAGAGCAAATCCTAAAATGGTCAACAATTTCAAGTATGGACCCTAAAAAATAAACAAGAACAAATCCTATAAAATAAACCCTAAAAAATAAAAAAGTACAAACCCCCCTTTTGTCGCTCCATCGACAAGGAATCATTCTTCCACCGCAGAAGAACAAATCTCCCTTCGTGCCCCACCGCAGAGCTCGCATCGGAATTTCAGTTGAAGATGGCGGCGGTTCCAGTTGAAGGTTTGAGAAAGGGTGCCAAGGAGAAGAAATAATATTATGATGGTGGGGGTTCCAGCTGCTTTGAGAAATGGTGTTTCAGTGCGATAATTTTTTCGGGGGAGGGGGTAATGTTCGCGGGTTTTGGTAAAAGAGCAAGCAGCAAAATTTTCATTGGAATGGTTATGGAGCCAAAATTTCAATATTAAACAACATTTTGTATTTGTCAAATTCAAATCTTTTATTTTTGGTGAAATAGATTTGATGGTAAACGACAGTTTTTATCTGTCAAAAATGAAACGATAGTTTTAGTCCGTCGTTTTTGGATAACTCCAACTGTCGTAAATCGTTCTTTTTGGTGTAGTGGATCTTAGGCCACCCAAGTTTAAGGGAACTGAAAATGCGATGGAAGCGGGTCAATGGCTGAGAACCATTGAAGGTTTGATGAAGGCTGCAAAAGTTAAACCCGAGGATATGGTACCAGCAATCCGCATCCAGCTGGAAGACATTGCTGGATACTGGTGGAGTGCCGAGTATCCAGAAGATTCTGACAAGGACATGTCATGGGCGGAATTCAAGAAGAAATTTGAAGAAAGATTCTATCCTAAGTCAGCACGGATAGAATTAGAATGACAATTCAACTATCTGAAACAAGGGAGACGCACAGTTGATGAGTACGCTGCAGAATTTTTCAGGCTTAGTCGATTTGCCCCTAACATGATAGCGGATGAAGAAATAAAAACATCCAGGTTCGTAGAAGGACTTGGGACCCAACTGAAAAGTAGGGTCGCCTCTTATCGGTGCCAAACATTTTCTGAGGCAACAGAAGCTGCTCGAGACCAAGAGAGGATACTAAAGGAAGAGCAACCTTTCCGGTCTTCACAACCTAAGAGAACTTTTGAGGAAGGAGCACCGTCCCACAAAAATCATTGGCAAGGACCACCTAAGCGTCCTCAGAATGGCAACCCAGACAAATTCGTTATCTGTAATTACTGCCATAGACCGGGACACAAAATAAATGTATGTAGAAAAAGATTGGGGCTTTGTTTGAAATGTGGAGCAGAAAATCATCCAACCAATCAATGCCCTCAGTTGCCTGCAACTGGAGCAACCACACAAAGCTTCAACCAAGGATACCGACCTCCAGTTCAAGGAAACCAACCTCGACCTATGGTGCAGGCACCAACATCACAAGCAGGTATGGCTTATGGAAATCAGCACAGGCCGCCCTATGCACCTCAGGCATATCAGTTTCAACAAGCACAACGGGCGGCTCAAGCCCAAAATAATAACAAGAAGAGGAATAGGCAAGGACAAGCGTTTATAATGGGAACTGAAGATGCAAATATCCCTGGAGAAGTAATTTCAGGTACTATTTTAATTTCTGCGTATCCAGCATCAGTATTATTTGATTCCGGGGCTACCCATTCATTTATAGCATCTTCTTTTATATCACAACGTGAAATAGAGTCACAACCTCTGCCTAAATCACTGAAAGTCCTCACTGGTAATGGAGTAGTAGAAGTCAGTCGGGTATGTAGTAGGTGTCCCATAAAATTGGGTGGAGGAGCTTTTCGTACCCGGTTGCTTGTTTTCTCAACAAGTAACTTTGATATAATATTGGGTATGGATTGGCTAACTGCAACATTAGCCAATATAGATTGTGGTCAGGGAAAAGTTTCCTTTCAACTTCCTGACGGAGAATTTTATGAATTTGTAAGAGACCAGAATGAATTCAATGCAGAAGAACTAGAGAAATTTGAATTACCAGTACTGCTACAAGGAGTGGCAGAGCAATCATTTCCAAGGGTAGTGGAAGAATTTAAAGACGTATTCCCAGAAGAATTGTCAGGGCTACCCCCAGATAGAGCTGTAGAATTCTCTATAGATTTAATACCTGGAGCTGCACCCATAGCCAAAAAGATATTCCCAATGAACAAGGAGGAGCTAGCTGAGTTAAATAAACAGATAAAGGAATTATTATCCAAGGGATTTATTCAGCCTAGCGCTTCGCCATGGGGTGCACCAGTATTATTTGTGAAAAAGAAGGATGGTACCCTACGCCTAGTGATTGATTATAGGGCCTTGAATGAGGTTACCATCAAGAATAAATATCCCTTACCTAGGATCGATCAACTGTTTGATCAGTTAGGAGAGGCAAGGGTATTTTCAAAAATTGATTTGAGATCCGGATATCATCAAGTGAAGGTAAAGAAGGAAGATATTCCAAAGACTGCATTTAGAACTCGGTATGGGCATTACGAATTCTTAGTTATGTCATTCGGGTTGACAAATGCACCAGCTATATTTATGGACCTGATGAATCGAGTATTTTATCAATATCTGGATAAATTTGTGATTGTATTCATTGATGACATTCTTATATACTCCAAAAGTGAAGAGGAGCATGAAAAACATTTAAGGATAGTGCTGCAAACTCTGCGGGAGGAACAATTATATGCCAAGCTTAGTAAATGTGAATTTTGGCTGGACCAAATACCATTTCTAGGGCATATTGTCAGCGGAGAAGGTATCTCGGTAGATCGAAAGAAAGTGGAAGCAGTTAAGTCTTGGCCGACACCTAAGTCCATAACAGAAATCAGAAGTTTCTTAGGACTGGCTGGTTATTACCGAAGATTCGTAGAGAATTTTTCAAGAATTGCAGAACCTTTAACCCGTCTTACCCGAAAGGAAGAAAAGTTTAACTGGACGGAGAAATGTCAAGCAGCATTTGACGAATTAAAGGAAAGATTAATTTCAGCCCCAATACTGGCATTACCATCTGGTTCGGGTGGATATGAGATATATAGTGATGCATCAGGAAAGGGTCTAGGATGTGTACTGATGCAACACGGAAGAGTCATAGCATATGCATCCCGACAATTAAAGACACATGAAAGGAATTATCCAACTCATGATCTCGAACTCGCAGCGGTGGTATTCGCACTCAAGTTATGGAGACACTATTTATACGGAGAAAGAATCAAAATATACACAGACCACAAGAGCTTAAAATATGTCTTTACACAAAAGGAGATCAATATGAGACAAAGAAGATGGTTGGAGTTACTGAAAGACTTTGATATGGAGCTAACATATCACCCAGGCAAGGCTAATAAGGTGGCTGATGCCTTAAGTAGAAGGTCCGAAGCTTTCTTTATGAATAAACCCAAGGAAATCCTTGAGGATTTGAGGAAAATGGGAATTGAAGTAATATGCCCGATAACCGAAGGGATATGGCAAAACTTACAAGTGCAATCCTCCTTAATAGATAGAATTAAGGAAGCCCAACAAAGTGATTCAAAACTTCAGAAAATTTGGAAACAAACAGAAGCAGGGCTCCAGACCGGGATAAGGAAGCATCCGGACGGATCGCTAAGATTTGAAAATCGATTATGTGTGCCCAGTGGAGATTTAAGAATAGAGGTTATGTCAGAAGCCCACAACTCACAATATTCCATTCATCCGGGCAGCACAAAAATGTATAAAGATTTGAAACAAACGTTTCGGTGGTACGGGATAAAAAGAGAAGTCGCCAGATTTGTATCCAGATGTCTCGTCTATCAACAAGTGAAAGCAGAACATCAAAGGACGGCAGGACTTCTTCAGCCATTGTCCATACCCGAATGGAAGTGGGAACATCTCACAATGGATTATGTGACAGGACTGCCTAGGACCCAAAGGGGTAATAATGCTATTTGGGTCATTGTAGATAGACTTACGAAGTCCGCTCGTTTTCTGCCCTTTCGAGTTGGACAGTCAACAGAGGTACTGGCAGAAATGTACATGAAACAGATTGTCAGTCGACATGGAGTGCCAGTAAGTATAGTATCGGATAGAGATACCAGATTCACTTCTCATTTTTGGAGAAGTCTACAAGAAAATCTTGGCACTTAACTGAAATATAGCTCCGCCTACCATCCCCAAACAGACGGCCAGTCTGAAAGAACCATTCAGACGACATGCTGAGAGCGTGTACTTTAGATTTTGGAGGATCTTGGGATGATCATCTACATTTAGTAGAATTTTCATATAACAACAGTTACCATGATAGTATCAAAATGGCTCCTTTTGAAGCACTATATGGTAGAAAGTGCAGATCGCCGGTATGTTGGACCGACATAGGAGAGAGACAATTGCTGGGACCAGAACTAGTAACACAAACTGTGGATATAGTCAAAGCAATAAGAAGTCACCTGCAAGCAGCCCAGGATAGACAGAAGATGTGGGCTGATAAGCATCGAAGAATACTGGAGTTTCAACCTGGAGAGCATGTGTTTCTGAAGATTTCACCAACTAAGGGGACCATCAGATTCGGGACCAAATGAAAACTGAGTCCGAGATACATTGGACCCTTCGACATATTGGAGAAAGTAGGAAATGTATCATATTGGCTTGCCTTACCACCAACACTAGAAGGAGTTCACAATATATTCCATGTTTCCCAATTACGAAGATATGTGTCAGAGCCGAGCCATATACTCGACCATTCAGAAATTACCGTCGGACCTACACTACGGATAGAACAGAAACCCGTTGGGATCTTGGATCGAAGGGAGAAAGTACTCCGCAATCGGATCATCCCATTAGTACGAGTCGCTTGGAGCAAGGATTCTCCTGGAGATTCAACTTGGGAGAAAGAAGAAGATATGCGGAGGCAATATCCGTATCTATTCCCTAAGTCAGGTCAGTAATCATACTGCTACTCTAGTTATTTCAAATTCCGAGGACGGAATTTTTCTAAGGATGGTAGACTTATCATGCTCAAAAATTTTAATTTATTTATTAGTTATGATCATTAAGTGGTGCACAAGTGTCCCTAAAACCTAACCCTAGCCATGGCCAAGTGTCCCCCATGTGTCCCATAAAATTTATGGAAGGGGGGACACCTCACCCCTTTTTCCCCTCTATATAAACACACCCACACATAACACAACTTATAAAAAAAAAAGAGAAAACAAACACACACACACACACACACACACCCGACCCCCCCAACCGCCAGCAGCTGCCGCCGCCCGCCTGCTGCCGCCGCCGCCCGCCGCCGCCAGCAGCCGCCGGCCACCCCTCCCCGGCCACCTCCACCACTCCATCCTCTTCATCTTCTTCCTCTTCCACTTCCAATTCCAAGCAAAACCCTAGGTAATTTCTAATTCCCTCTTCTTCCCTCAACCTCTATATTATTCCTAATTTAATCTTAGGTTAGAAATTGCTAACATAAATATTTGTTATTGGATTCAAATTAGAGTTTGTGGAAAAGCTAGGTCAAATTTCCAATCCAATGCAAGTCCTCTTTCCCTCTCCCCCTTTCTTTAGGAATACTTCATTTTGATTTTTTTTTTTGATTAATTTGAACATGTATAGGTTTAATTTTAAATCTGAAATTTCATATTAGATGTCAATTTCTTCTTTTTATAAGAACATAATTTGGGATATAAGTTATGATAATTCCTCTAATTATTGTTTAACTTCAAATTCTGAAATTTTGATATAGTTTAAACCAATTTGAGATCTCTAAAATTTTGAAATTCTGATTACTAGTAAAAAAAATTCAAATTGTGATTAACATAGATAAAGGAAATAAAATTGTTATACTTAGACACTGGAATTATTATATGTGACGTAACACGGATAAGTATATATGTATTTGGACACAAATAAAGAAACCGATTGTGGACATGAATTGTCTGGACTTGAAATTTCCATGAACAAAATGAACACATGTGAACATATGAGACTCTCCAAGGGTAAGTCTGACATACACATAGGAACTGAACAACTGGACCGCACACCGGGAAGGTAAAAAGTACAAGGACCCTGTATTTCTCTACTTACAAATAAGTGCTCAATTTTGTGTGTTCATAATTAGAAATAAATCTCGTTTCTACATTTTCCTGCTTCATGCACTCTCAAGGATTGATATGGAAGGGTTTTTGTTTTGATTTGATTTGCATACTGTCTACATGATATATATATATATATATATATATATATATATATATATATATATATATATATATATTGTCATTTTAAGCCTTTGCATATTAACTAGTATACGTTGGATAGACATTAAGTATTACTTTATTTTGATAACTGGAAAACAATTCGCAAGCCGCGACCCGCTTTTAAATTGCTAAAGGAAAGGTAAAAATTTGCTTGCTCGGGTAAGAATTTCAAGTTTCCTTTGTTCATTTCATATAACTGCGTGGTCCGGTATTGAGGTTTGCTCTACCGAAGGGGTCGGTGAGCCCATTTTACTGCATGATCCGGTGTTGAGGTTTGCTCCACCGAAGGGGTCGGCGAACCCGGATTTTTCTTCATATATATATATATATATATATATATATATATATATATATATATATATCTCTCTTTGTTAAATTTTCGGGGCTCCTAAATACAAAGGAGACTCTGCCAAAATTTTTGAAAAATTTAGAAGATAGACAAATTTCTGACTTTCGGAAATTTTAGAAAGTTTCTTATCTAGGAAGCATTGGGCGGGGAGAACAACTGAATGTCCCTAGATATTCCGTAACATAATAACAAAAGCTGATCAGTATTTCGAAAATCTCATAAATCAGTACATCTATTTTCAAATAGAGGGTACTAGCCCAAGGGAGGCTCGAAAATCTCGGAAATCAATGCATCTATTTTGACAGTAACATCAAATAGATGGTTTTAGCCCAAGGGAGGCTCGGAATTCACAGCCTGATCCCAGGTTAACGGAATTGTTTACGGGAAATATTTAGAGGATTATTCAGAGTATTGTTCTTAAATTGCATTGCATTAAATTTTATTTTTGCTCCAGAAACCACTCTGCCTATTATAGGTAGGCAGCTTTCCTGTTCGCACAAGGGAAGCAAATCCTATTAAAAGCTCAAAGGAAGCTCGAAAATCTTACTATTCATGGAGTAGGATGATGTTTACATTCTTTGATTTACTAAAGCAAACATATATATAGTAGTGCAAATTGGCATATCTCTGGTTCTTTTTCAAAAAGAAAAACTACATATTTTATTATTTTGCTTAACTTTTACCGTTCTTGGCCGAGGACTTGCTTGTCGTTTTCTAAGCGACCTAGTATTTGTTCACTAGGTGAAGAAGAAGAAGACGCCTCCGTCGAAGTATCGCCGTACTACAACGAGGAGTGAATTGTCTGGATTACCTACAGTTATGACCAGCACTATCATAGTTATCTTGCATATTACTTTTGTAATAAACTTGTAAAAGTATTGTTGGAAAATTTTCCTGTATAATAGCTACACTACATTTAATACCATGAAAACTCCTTGTATTTTCCATTTTGCTGATAATTACGGGCGACAATCGCGATTTCGGCGCGTAGCCTGGGAATGTGTTTATGACGTCACCATTCCATCCGGGAAGCGGGACGTTACAGTTTGTCACGCCTCAGAACCAGAATACTGGAGAGCGGGGGCAGACATAGCCAGCTACGTATAATGAAATGGAATCCATCTCACCATACGGTCACGGCTGTCTAGATATGTGAGGATTTATCTACAAGCCATCAGTCTCTTAAGGTCATAAATTATCCTATTGTCTCAATCTCAACCAACTAGTAATAGTTACAAGATATCAGACCACCAAATATACAATTGTAAGGCATCCCAAACATTACATATTCAGATGATCATGAAGCTAGTCGTACAAAATGTAAGGACTAGCAAGAGTTAAGTTATACATGATCAACCTCGAGTTGCCAATCATGTTACAGCCCGTAGGCAGACAGTAAGTAAAATATACACGAGCTAACACTTGCTCGGCGGTTAAACGCCTCAAAAGAATAATGTACAATAGAGTGTGAGAGCCAAAAATAACCCACTCGTTGCTAGGATTCCCTCTAGTGGTCACCATGTGGCTGGAAGGCAGGTAGATCCTTTGCTGCTGCTCCGGTATCTGGCCATACAAAACCAGCTGGGTCAGACCCCAGAAAGAGCAAGTGCCACAAAGGAGGCTTCACTTAAGAACTAAAACTAGCAATTAGCACAAGAATATAATTACTTAATAAGAGACAGTAATTTAAAAAAAAGGCATGACAGGTGAATATAAAAAGACAATCTTGTACAGAATCAATAAAAGACAGAACATATGGAAAAGCATGACATGATGATATACGATGAGATAACCATGGGACTATTCAGATAACCAGGTTACAACCCGTAAACCAAACAAGGACCGGGGTTGTAACCCTTCGTCTGAACGGAACTTGGCTTCTCCCACCATTTATCGGCAAGGTAAATATAAGAAATCGAGACATGTAACAATCTTGTACAGGATCAAGACAAGACTAGACAGATTGAACCCCATCCAACAATCATGGCCAAGCAATAAGTACGGCTTGATACTTAAACTAACTAGGGTTATCACAGGCCTAGTTACTAGCAAAATGCAATGAGAATTCCAAGTCCGGTTACCTGTTTGTTACTACCTGAGTGATCCCAGCAAAAAAAGGAAAAGATAGCAGGATATAGCAGACACACTGTAGTAAGATACATGTGTCCTAAGGTACCACACTCGACGGCGGGCTGGAAGTGCGCTCATCTCGACGGATAGCAACAAATCCTATGTATATATATATAAGGCCGGGTCCAAAGGGGCAACAGGTAACTGGGAAATTCTCCATGAACTATTTGATCAATCTAGTCATTAACCTAGCCAGATTCAGTATGAATCCCTGACCGTGGTACTCAGGGATCATGCCCTAGACATGATGCAAGACACACATGACTCGTAGTTTATACAAGCACAATCCATGCAAACAACCACGGTGTCCAGGCTAATGAATTAATTTGTCAAGAGTGCGCTACGACGGGCCACTATCATGCATTGTCAGGGTACTTGTCAAGAGTGCACCACCACGGGTCACTGTCATGTCATGTGTAGCAGGTCAAGTTATCAAGTCAGGAGTGCACCACGGCGGACCACTAACAAGCATTGTTCAATTATCATTCCAAACATAATAAATAAATTCGGAATTATCAAGTTCATGACAAAAGGCGTAAGGATATAAAATGGGTGCAAAAATCATAAAAAGGGGAATATGGGGACATAATGCGCCCAAGGGGGGAACAAGGGGTACTATGGCCAACAAGTGGCATTAGCCAAGTTGCGCCAGGATAAGCAGGGTCAGGTCCAGTTGCGCCTAAACATCAGGTTGCGCTCAAGTCAGGCTGCGCTCAAGTCAGGCTACGCTCAAGTCAGGCTACGCTCAAGTCAGGCTACGCTCAGGTCAGGCTACGCTCAAATCAGCGTATGCAAGACATACGCTTCTAAAAGGCAGCGTATGTACTCCATACGACTCCTCTTCAAGGCAGCGTATGAGGTCCATACGACTCCTCTTCAAGGCAGCGTATGCAAGACATACGCCTCCAAAAGGCAGCGTATGAGTCAGACTGCACTGTGCTAAAGAGCGCGCGCAGCTCAGTGGCGTAAGCTAAAAAGCTCGCGCACACTGCTCACTGTCTTCTCCAAATCAGCAGGAACTCCATGGTTGAACCAAAAGCTTCAAAAGTCCATAACTTGGTCAAAACAAGTCCAAATCCAACTTTTCAAAGGTCAAAATTGGGTAGAATAAAATTTTCTACAACGTGGAACCATCAAAACTTGAAAACAAAGAAGTTTGATAGATCAAAACCACCAAAATCCGAAAATAACTAATTTCTAGATCTACAAAATTAAAGCCTCAAAATGGAAAATGACAAGTTCTAATGTGTCTTAGAAACATGAGGAGAAGCTAATGGAACAATAAAAATAGGCTCTCTTGTGGAAGCAAGTTGCACTTGCCTAGACCCCTCTCTTCTCTCTCTGGTAGGTGAAGGGAGTAAATGGAAGAAGAAGAAGAAGAAGAGATTAATGAAGAGAGAGAAGAAGAATAGGTAATAAATATGAGTGGTGGTGGTAGGTAGGGGGTTCACCCCTTGGTTCATGATGAACCAAGAGCAATCCCAAACCGAACCAAGCCAACCCAACCAAGAATAAACCAAGCCCAGGAAGAAAATTAAGCAAGGAAATCATGCAATACAAGAATAAATACGTACACGTATTCCAAAAATACGTAATACGAACCACAGGCATTACACAGTTAGGGTTTCGGTTAGGGTTTGGGGAAGAATTAGGGCGGAGCTAGGCGGTGGTTGCGTCGTGGTGGTGGTGGTCGGTCGAGGGGAGTGATGGGGTCTTTATAGGGGGGTTCGAGTCAGTCCTAGGTCGGTTGGGCGGCCGGAAATGGCGGGGGCAGTCGAGTCGGCGGTCGTCGGGCAGTCTGGTCGTCGGGGGTGGGTAGATTAGGGTTTAGCATTAGGGCCCCTAGACTTTAGGTAATTACAAACTGGTCCCTAAGGTAGATAAATGCAAATAATAATTTGCATAACTAAAATATAATAATTTACAAATTGCAAACTGTTATATTAACAATTTAATAAATTGCATAATGATATAAAAACAATTCTAAAAATTACAGAATGATATTAAAATATTTAAATTAATTGCAAAATGATATTTTAGTATTTAAAACTCATTTAAAAATTCTAGAAAAATTCCTAAAAATCATAATAAATATTTTAAGGCTAAATATGACATTAGTAATTAATTAACACTAATTAAATAATTTTTTGAAAAATAGGGGCTCACAACATGCGCAGCAAAAGCGTATCATATCTAGCTAATATCATAGGTAATTAAAAAATTTGTTGTGAACGAGATGTTACCCGAATTGGAGTTGGCCTATGAGGTGCGATATTGAATTGAGCTCATATGCCTTAAAAGATAATTCTCATGTAAGATCTAAATCAATTCCAATTATCTATACCATATGATCCCACCTCCTAGCCGATGTGGGACTAAATTACTAACTCCATTGTCACCCCTCCATTTGAACGCTCAACCGGAAACGAGATACAATCCAACAAAATTGACTTCAAAGGTGGGTCTAGCGTCCCGGGCTCAAGGTGGAACAAGACGTAGAGTTAGCCCATCCAGTAGTGTACGGATGAACATGTTGGTTGAACTAAAGTAGAAATTGTTGGTTTGTATTTCATATTTGGTTGAGCGTTCAAAGATGACAAAGATGACAAAGATGGAAATAGTTTAGTCATAAGATCAATAGAAAGTGAACTAATAAAATATGGATAATTTTAACAGGTACAAGTCTTATATAATAATTTATTTTAAGCAATATGAATCCAACTCAATATCACATCTAAGTAATAATTGGGATTACATCATATTAGAGAAATTTTAACTTCTCTCTCACTTGATTTATCATATTTTATGGTGCATCCCACAGTTTTGCAATTTTGCAAAAATGTACTATACCCCCCACTTTGGATGGAATCCGTAAAAAAAAAAAAAAACCAAAAAATCCATCTCTTCTTCCTCTCCCCCCCCCCCCCCCCCCTCCCAAACCCCATCCCCTCTCCATCACCCTCCCACCCCCACCCCCTCCCGCCGGCACTCCCCCCTCCCCGCCACCGGCCCCCTCCTCCCCGCTACCGCCTCCGCTCCCCCCTCCCTGCCTCCACTCGCTTCCCCTCTCCTTCCACTTCTCTGCCCCTCCCCCCCCCCCCCCCCCCCCTCCCCGCTCCCCCGCAGTCGCGACAGCAAGTAGCAGCCGCGACGGCATGCAACATCGGTAGGGGAGGGGGAGGGCGGTGACCGGAAGCGACGACGGAGGCGGAGAGGCGGGCGGGGGGGGGAGGGGGGGGGGGGGGTGGAGAGGGGATGGAATATGGGGGGGGGGAGAGGATAAAGGACAAAGACAGACATTTTATCCAAAAAAAATTTTGCGAATTTCGTTCAAAGTGAAAGATATCGTACATTTTTTCTCAAAACTGTAGAATATATCCTTTAATATGATAAATCAAATGTAAGATAAGTTAAAAGTGGTAGGTCAAAATTTTTCTAATTCTTTCTACGTCACAACAATTCTGGAGCCGGCCTTAGATGTTATTAATGTCGCACATTTTATTCCATAGATGGACCCTAATTTGTGGGAAGACATGTCTTGTTCTTCTTATGTCACCCGTCCCCATGCATCCACATGGAAATGGAAGGTAGTTGAGCTTCTCCAAAGCTTCTCGGTAAGCATGTGCTCCTGAAATATTTATACATGTCAGTGATGTGACATATAGATTATATGTAAAAATGCTTCTTTCAAATCATTATGTCTTCTCGTTTTCTGAGTCACAACACATATATATGTATAAGAAGCAAATTTGTCCTGATGCTATAAAACTCATCACTGTGGTCACCAATCTATGCAGTCTCTCTAGGGACCTTTTTATGAACAATAATGCTAAGTCTACTACCAAATCCTTACAATCCTCTTACAACCACTCACCCATTGCTGACATGTGGGCCATGGGTGAGTGGTTGTAAGAGGACACCACCCCTTTTTCTTCAATCTTTCTTTTCTGCCTACAATTACCACAAATTTATGATTTTGGATTTTTTAATCAAGTTTTTGTATTTTTAGAAATTTATTTTTTTTCCACAAAAAAAAATTCAACAATTTTATATCCATGTTTGATTAAATTAGAAATAAGTAGTCAAAAAAAATTAAACTTACCGATTTTCATGTTTGGTTCACACACGAATATAATCTTAATTTGTTAATTTTTTTCATAAATACCCTTATGCTAGTGTTACCTAAATTCACATATTGGGATAGAAGTTTAAATTTTGAAAGTAAATAGAGGATATTACCATCTAAACAAAATATCCAAACAATATTTCTAGATAAACAAAACTATTCCAAAGGGGGGCTTGTGAATAACTTTCTCACATCAATGAGAATATGGACCCTCTCTGATTCCCCTCCTTATTTTCAATCCTAGAAATACCAAACATGAGTAAAGAATTCTAAAACTCATTTCCAAGCTTCCAAAGGTTGAACCAAACACCCCCTTAAATTTACCCCTTAAAGGTCATCTTAATAAAATGCGACAAGGTAACCAATAATCTCAAATAATTTCACAAATATATCTCAACTATTAAAGTACGGCTTGGAAACGACTAAAAAATAATGTTGTACGTATATCTTTCATCAAACACCGCTTATGTATTCTCACATAGTTAAAGAAACAAATCTAAACTATTTCACTACATACCTAGACATATAATAAATCCTAAATTAGATTTAAACTAATTACATAGTATTATCTAACTATATATATATATATATATATATATATATATATATATATATATATATATATATATATATATATATATTATATATATATATATATATATATATATATATATATATATATATATATATATATATATATATATATATATATATATATATATATATATATATATATAGAAATATATATCTTTATATATATATATATATATATATATATATATATATATATATATATATATATATATATATATATATATATATATATATAAAATATTTTAAATCATATTTAAAATATTTTAAAATAATTTATATTATAGTTCTTTTTACGTGCAACACACGTTAACGTAACTAGTGTGTACAAAATGGTAAGTCGTATCCAGGGACGGAGCCATGATTGAAATTATGGAGGGGCCGTACTACTACATATATAAATCCTTAAAGTTATCATGTTAATTGAACTTCAATAGCAAAAAATATACTAAAATTCAAACAAGAATGAGCAAAACAATAAAGCCAATATATTTAAATTGTTACAAAAGAGAAATCAAAACATTATACATCAAGAGAGGGGAGATTAATTTGAACTTGCAATCTCTAAATTGAAAGCCCAAAACACTACCACATGAACTAACTTATTCTTTATACATTAGAGGGTCAAACTAATATATATTGTAACATTGTAAAAAGTTATATATAATAATCAATATTTTTTAAAAATTGGGGAGGCCATTGCCCCCCTGGACCCTATATAGATCCGTCCCTGGTCGTATCGACAATGAAAAAATTAATTCAAAGTGTAAAATCAGATATTTATATTGTGACGTAGAGATCAATGTTTTAAAAATCGGATCGGATCGATTGGTTGAACCAGTCTTTTTTTAATTGTTTAATATCAACCACTAATTTTTTCCAAAATCCCTAAATCATATACAATTTTTTTTATCGGTTTCTATTTGTCATTTTCTTACTCTCGTGCCGTAAGTAGAACATAAGAAACAAGTAGAAGTGGATTTGCTTCTATTTGTCATATTTTCTATATTTTTCTTTTTCCTATCATTTTTGCTAAACACAAAATTATTGGCCACACTTTATTCTCAACCTCCCACTAACCATCAACAGTCCATGATGATGCTCTAATCAAATCCAAATTAGTAATCTCCTATGAAGTCCTCACACCTCTACTTATGAGCTTTCCACTTTCAGTCCTTTTCCTCTCCTGTCCCTCCCATTTGCGCATTATTAATTAAATTAAATTATTTTACTTTATTGAGCCATCGGAAGGACACTAATAATGTAATTAAGGGGTGTTCAACTCTAGCTCCATATTGCGTAGGGTCCTACACGCGTCTTAGTTGCGTGTGCTCGTGGGCTTCGGACACTAATGGGCCATGGCCTTTCGACATATAATTGACGTTTTTTTGTGCTATGCGCTCGTCCTCACAATAAAAAGTTTTCAAAAGGTCGACAAAGAAAGTCGCAACTTTTTCCATTAATCGTCAGCCAGGGACATGTCTGCGTCCCAAATCTCGAGGTGTGCGTTTGTTGCTTGCATCATGAAAGATGCAAGTCGATTGCACAAATAATATGCAAAAAAATTGAGAAGTCCATCAAATGTATCTGCTCAGCATCAATTCAATTTCTTGGCATTCAACTTGTACATATTTACAAAAAAAATTAATGCACGGTTTTTTTTTTTTTTGTGTGTGGATAGGGGTAGTTTAAAGTTGCGTACATCTTGACTGTGCCCGGATCTTGAGAACCTAGTAGAGACTAAATATATGATGGTTGAAAGTTCACATTAATTTTTCATCTTTTTTTTTTTTGTGGGACCTTCGTGCCTTAAACCAACCCCCCCCCCCCCCCCCCCCCCCCCCCCCACACCCCCCCACCCCACCCACACACACTTGATTGCTAAGCAATTGAACTCACTAACCACACACTCTATGCTTCTTACTTTCTTAGGAACTTTTTTCACCTTTGATTGCTCAACACACTTTGTCCACCCTCGCTCTCATGACCCCCTGCAATTGCATGAAAAAATGCTTACAAGAAATTAAATGCAACTATAGCTTTAGTGCCTGCAAAAAAGACTTGTACACGAAGACTTGATGTGCATGCCAAGTACCACCATTGCTTGCATTCTACTATTACTACATTCATGGTGATTTTTATGATGGTCTTTGATTGTGTCTGCCTAAAAGAAAGTTCGGATTGGTTAAGGTATTTTTGTTTTTAATTCCCACCAGTCCAATGCTGGGCTCAAACTTAGAATAGCAACACGATAACATAGTATTTTTACATGTTAATTACCAAATCAATGTTTAATTAATTGGAAATCGATAATTTTGTTCGACGTTGACCAATATTATCGAATTAATTACAGAAACTAATCTTACCTATAACTAGTATAAATGCACGTGCTTTGCACGATCATCTGGAAGACTAAAAATTAGTATTATTATACTATTTTATGCTTGCATGTAAGATTATTTAGAAAGATAAAAAATAGCTATCGTAATTACCTAACTATTGTTGGTGTTTTTTTACCTTTGGACTAGAAAAGATAGTCCCACATCGGCTACACCAAATGGTGAGTATCTCAATATAATGCATTGCTTGTGTTGAGGTGTGCACATGAGGTGTAGTGGGGCACAAGTTTGTGCCACGTGGAAGTATTTTCCTAGAAGGAAAAAGGATTAAATCCAACAAGGATGCAAGTTAATTTTTGTTGTGCGGACTCGGACTCGGACACGGACTCCAGGATGTCTCGTGCATGCACGGGAGTGTTCGGGGAGTAGGCGTGGACTGGCACACTTCTATGCTGATTGTGGGATGATCTAAAATATCAAACTCTATTTTTGAGTATTGGTACTTTAGTCCCACATCGGATAGGAGAAGATGTGAAGTCTCATCTCCACTCTATAAATAGAGCCCCTTGGCCTCCTTTGAAAGATGCACCAAGAAGAGAGTTGAGGGAGTCTGTTAAGTCCAGGAAGCCCGTTCAAGTCTCAAATATTGACTTACGAGCGTTCCAGAAGTTCTTCGTGAACTTGCTGGTTCCTGGAAGCTGTTCGTGCTCGTGTGGGGCGAATAAAGCTTTGAGCAACGGTGGTTCATTCACCCCAGCATCTCATTCTCGCCTGTCATCGCTGCTGTTGCCTTTTACAGTAACTTCTTTTTAGAAGCTCTACTGCCGATAGTTGCTTGCACAAAGTCTCTTTAGATTTTTTGTGTATTACGTAGAATCTTTTTAGATCCTCGTAATTCAGAATCCTCCAGCATCTCTGTTGCACATCTTCTTTAAGGTGCTGCATTTGAAACGTTGTATGTACAATTGTTTCAGTTTCAGAATTTTCCATCGAAAATTGTGCCTCGGCACTAACAATCTCAAAGCTTTATTGAGAAGATGGATAATTCTCATGCTTCGCTCATCGATACCGGCTTTAACAAGTTGGAGAAATTCGATGGCGAACACTTCCAGATATGGAGACGAAAGGTCACTTTAAATCTTCAACTCGTGAATGTTGATCACGTGCTGTCAGAAGAAGAACCGATCGTTCCAACCACTGGATCTGCTGCGGCTGTGGCTGTCACGCCCCAGAACCAGAATACTGGAGAGCGGGGGCAGACATAGCCAGCTACGTATAATGAAATGGAATCCATCTCACCATACGGTCACGGCTGTCTAGATATGTGAGGGTTTATCTACAAGCCATCAGTCTCTTAAGGTCATAAATTATCCTATTGTCTCAATCTCAACCAACTAATAATAATCACAAGATATCAGATCACCAAATATACAATTGTAAGGTGTCCCAAACATTATATATCCAGATGATCATGAAGCTAGTCGTACAAAATGTAAGGACTAGCAAGAGTTAAGTCATACATGATCAACCTCGAGTTGCCAATCATGATTACAGCCCGTAGGCAGACAGAAGTAAAGTGCATCGAGCTAACAAGTGCTCGTCGGCTAAACGCCTCAAAGAATAATGTACAATAGAGTGGGAGAACAAAAGAAACCCACTCGTTGCCCTGGTTACGCCTGGCGGTCACCATCGGGCTGGAAGACAGGTAGATCCTTTGCTGCTGCTCCGGTATCTGGCCATACAAAACCAGCTGGGTCAGACCCCAGAAAGAGCAAGTGCCACAAAGGAGGCCACAAAATAAGAACTAAAGTCAGCAAATTAGCACAATAATATAATTACATAATAAGAGACAGTAATATAAGAAAAGCATGATAGGTGAATATAAACGACAATATTGTACAGAATCGATAAAAGACAGAACATATGAAAAAGCATGACAGGATGATATACGATGAGATAACCATGGGACTATTCAGATAACCAGGTTACAACCCGTAAACCAAACAAGGACCGGGGTTGTAACCCTTCGTCTGAACAGAACTTGGTTTCTCCCACCATTTATCGGCAAGGTAAATATAAGAAATATGGTCATGCAATTATTCATGATATAGAATTAAGATAAAGCACGAGTAAGCGTGTCATGTCAAAAATTGTACAGGATCAGGACGAGACAAGGCTGGACTAGACTCCATCCAATCAATCACGGCCAAGCAATAATTACGGCTTGCTACTTTAACTAACTAGGGTTATCACAGGCCTAGTTACTAGCAAGATGCAATGAGAATTCCAAGTCCGGTTACCTGTTTGTTACTACCTGAGTGATCCCAGCAAGAAAAGGAAAAGATAGCAGGATATAGCAGACACACTGTAGTAAGATACATGTGTCCTAAGGTACCACACTCGACGGCGGGCTGGAAGTGCGCTCATCTCGACGGATAGCAACAAATCCCAAGTATATATATATATATAAGGCCGGGACCAAAGGGGCAACGGGTAACTGGGAAATTCTCCATGAACTATTTGATCAATCTAGTCATTAATCCTAGCCATATTCACTATGAATCCCTGACCGTGGGAAACCAGGGATTCATGTCCTAGACATGATGCAAGACAAGACAAGTTCATTTGTACAAACACATTCACCCACGGTGTCCAGGCCATTTATTCTAGTCAAGTCGTGTTAGCCGTCGCAACAGCATTAAGTTATCAAGTCATGTTACAAGTCAGGAGTACGCCGCCACGGGCCACTATCAAATTATCAAGGATTAATTACAAGTTACAAGTTAGGTGTGCACCCACCGGGTCACTAGCAAGGAGGTCAGAGAATACCAGGATCATAATTCACAGAAAATCCTGAGAACCGAACTAGTCATAACCAATTACTTGAAAATCGTGTTAGGCCGTGTCGGGTCAAGATAGTCGTGCTGTGTTGAACAGATCTCAGAAAAACCCAATCCACAAAAGAGAACCCAAGTCGAAAAATAAAACCAATACTCCAAAAGCCAAAGGGTTAAGCAAGGGGCCAGGGTGTTGGGCATACGTGCAAGAGTACGCACGCAGGGGAGCATACACGCAAAAGCACGCACGCAGGGGAGCAGCGTACGCACAAAAGTACGCACGCAGGGGGAGCAGCGTACGCACAAAAGCACGCACGCAGGGGGAACAGCGTACGCACAAAAGCACGCACGCAGGAGAGCAGCGTATGCACAAAAGCACGCACGCAGGGGGAAGCGTACGCACAAAAGCACGCACGCAGGAGAGCAGCGTACGCACAAAAGCACGCACGCAGGGGGAGCAGCGTAAGCACAAAAGCATGCACGCAGGAGAGCAGCGTACGCTCAGGACATGCGTACGCTCAAGTCAGGGCACGCTCAAGTCTGCGTACCAAGGCTCGCTCAAATCTGCGTACCAAGGCACGCTCAAGTCTGCGTACGCAAGAGACACGCTTCCAACAGGTAGCGTACTCAAGTCTGCGTACGCAAGAGACACGCTTCCAACAGGTAGCATACTCAAGTCTGCGTACGCTACGCTAAAGAGCGCGCGTAGCTCAGTGGCGTAAGCTAAGAAGCTCTGTACACTGTGTCACGCCCCGATTTCGTCGAATCGATAGTCGTCCCCCGGGCGTGATGTCGTGCGAACCTAAGTTGTGTTCGCAAAAGGCATAGTCATAAGGTTATCCGAAACACAACATCAAATTAGAGTACGCAGAGAAATTGAATAACACATTTGAAATGGAAAATAGACTTTTCATTGATAATATGAACTTTACATAGACTTCTTTGTACAATCATTGCCGCGCGGGCTACAACATGACTTCGACTTACCAAAAATGAACGCCGATGAGATAGTCGTTCCATACATTACACCCTTTTATACAAGTAAAAACTAATACATATTACCACCTGCTATGGTGGGAAGTCGAGTCGTCATCTTTCTTTGGACTGATGTGCGGCCTTCTTCAAAAGGAAATCCAGAAAACAAGCCTTCACACGGACGAGACTTCAAAAGAATGCACGCCGCCTTGAGCTTTAGTTGGCACGCCCTTCGTAGTTCGGGGTACCTGCGTGGAGAGCGAGGATCAGTACATTACACTTTGTACTGGTGCGTGGCTATTTAAATTCCAAGCTCTCATTTGGTTGAAGAGTTTATATGACATTAGAGTATGAATGTTTCTAACCATCCTAATGGATTACAAACAAGTAATGACAAGCATAGTGAACTTTTACGTTGAAACTTACCCCGGCGGACCGCGTCGCGCCTTATAAAACTTACCATGTTCTTCCCTTTCGATTGTTATCATTTTTCATACCAAGTGCATTATTTCGTGTGTTGGTCACTGACTCCCAGAGCTATTGTGGACTCCTCTTTGCTTTTGTTAGACGGGGTCCTTTCAGCGTGGGTAGCTAGCCCTGCTGCAAGTCCTCGCCTAATTCTTTTGTTTCCCAATGCCCGCAACGGTCCCGTGGCCTCGGGCTTGCCGTGCGGGGAAACGTTCACCTTGTCGACAAGTTGTCCATGACCGTACAAAGACATGATTTTTGTTATTAAGACATAGCCTACATTTTCTTTGAAACTTGTTCATTCATTCGTGTCCGTGCCCTAGCATTTATCTTTTCTCTCGCAACAACACTATCGATTTTGCCTAAGAAGGGGGTCGAGGAGAGAAGGGTCAGCCACTCACCTTGAGTTTACCTTGGCGAGCGAACTTGTTGGTCGCGCTAGACGTCGCCTACGCGATTACCTGAAATCGCACAAGCAACCGATTAGAACACTGCATTATTCAAAGAGTTCGATAGAAAATGCGAGTTCGAAATGCAAGCCATGAAACCATCAAAAACATCCATGAAACGCATTCAGAAAACAAAGCCAAAACCAACGCAAGCGACGTGAAAAGCAGAGCAACGGGAGGTCTCTCCCGACTCAGCCGCAGAGTCAATCCTCGAGGCGCAACCCGCTGAATATGGGACTTGGTTCCGAAGAAGACATTCCATAACGAGGAATGGATCTTAATTCAACCGTTCCCGTTCGATCGACTCGGTCGATCCCGACCTATCGGTCCCGGCCAAATCGATAGCGACAGTGTTCCTTTCTCGCGCACCCCGTGGACAAAGTACGGGGCACGATGTAGGGACGGGGCACTACACCATAACCAACTAAGAAAAAGTTTCGTCCTCGAAACTTAAGAATAGAACCTACCTCTATGAAAATAATGAAGGAAACTTTTCCCTCATCTCTGACTCGAGTTCCCATGTCGACTCCTCTGCCGCATGGTTCCCCCAGAGTACGCGGACGAGAGGGATCGCCCGATTTCGAAGTAACTTATCCTTGCATTCTAAAATTTGAACTGGCGCTTCGACGTAGGATAAGTCAGACTTCAGCTCTAGCTGGCCAAAATCCACCACGTGGCTAGGGTCGTGCACGTGCTTCCGCAGTTGGGAGACGTGGAAGACATTGTGTACACTTTCAAGCGCCGGTGGTAGGGCAATCTTATAGGCTACGGGGGTGACCCGCTCGAGTATTTCGAACGGCCCAACGAATCTCGAACTCAGCTTCCCCTTCACGCCGAACCGAGTAACTCCACGCATGGGCGACACCTTCAGGAACACATGATCGCCTACACGGAACTCAAGCGGTCTTCGATGGGTGTCGGCATAGCTCTTCTGCCGACTCTGTACAATCTTTAGTCTTTCCCGAATTAGCTTGACCTTCTGCACCGTCTGTTCCACCAGCTCCGGGCCGAGTATCTGCCGTTCCCCGACTTCATCCCAGCAAATGGGCGATCTGCACTTCCGACCGTACAAGGCTTCATACGGCGCCATTTGGATGCTGGACTGGTAGCTATTGTTATATGCAAATTTCGCCAACGGTATGTGGACGTCCCAGCTTGATTTGAAGTCGATTGCGCAGAGCCGTAGCATGTCTTCGAGAATCTGATTAACGCGCTCCGTTTGGCCGTCGGTCTGTGGATGGTAAGCTGAACTGAACTGCAACTTGGTACCCAGCGCCGACTGAAGGCTACTCCAGAATTGCGACATAAACCGTGAATCCCGATCAGAGACGATGGATACTGGAACTCCGTGCAGCCGTACGATCTCGTCAAGATAAATCTGCGCCAGCCGATCAACGCTCCAAGTAACTTTAATGGCAATGAAGTGCGCCGACTTGGTTAATCGATCGACGATGACCCAGATGGCGTCGCTCCCCCGTGGTGTCTTCGGCAGGCCAACAATAAAGTCCATCGTGACATGATCCTATTTCTACTCTGGAATGGCAAGGTTCTGCATCTCCCCGCCCGGTCGCTGATGCTCAGCTTTCACCTGCTGACAGGCCATGCATTGTTACACGAAGAGCGCCACATCTCTCTTCATCCCGTGCCACCAGAAAGTCGTGCGGAGGTCCTTGTACATCTTGGTACTGCCTGGATGTAAGGTATATTTCGCGTGATGCACCTCCGACATAATCTCCTTTCGTAGTTCAGAATCATCCGGAACACATAGTCGGCCATTCAATCGCAGCGCGCCGGCATTGTCTTCCGCAAAGTCGGTCACACTACCTGTTGAAATTCGCTCGCGCATTTTCTTCAGGTACGGATCATCCTTCTGAGCGGCCATGATCTTTTCCAGCAAACTCGGCTCTAACTGCAGCTGCGCCAACCGTATATCCCTGAATCGAACCCGGAGATCGATGCCCATTTCTTCGAGATCTTGTAGTAGTCTGCGGTCGATGGATAGCGAGGTAAGGTATTTCCGACTCAGAGCATCCGCCACCACATTTCCCTTGCCCGGAGTGTAGTCGATCGTCAAGTCATAGTCCTTGATTAGTTCGAGCCAGCGCCGCTGTCGTAAGTTCAGTTCCTTCTGGGTGAAGAGATACTTGAGGCTCTTGTGGTCGGTATAAATCGCGCACGCCACGCCATATAGATAGTGACGCCACAATTTCAACGCGAACACAATCGCCGCTAACTCCAAGTCGTGCGTAGGATAGTTCTTCTCGTGCGGCTTCAACTGTCTGGAGGCGAATGATATCACCTTGTTCCGCTGCATGAGCACACATCCCAAGCCCTGGCCTGAAGCATCGCTGAATATTTGAAAACCCTCTGGCCCATCCGGAAGTGCGAGTATGGGTGCCGAAATCAGCCGCTGTTTTAGCTCCTGGAATGAAGCTTCACAGTCATCCGACCACTCATACACGACTCCCTTTTGAGTGAGGCGAGTCAGTGGCGATGCAATCTTCGCGAAGTCTTTCACGAAGCGTCGATAGTATCCCGCCAAACCAAGAAAGCTTCTAATCTCGCTAGCAGACGCAGGCCTCTTCCAATCAGCAACGGCTTCCACTTTCTTCGGGTCGACTGCAATGCCTTCAGACGAAATGATGTGACCAAGGAAGGATACGCTGCTGAGCCAAAATTCGCACTTACTCCGCTTCGCAAATAGCAGGTTCTCTCGAAGTGTCTGAAGCACGGTCCGCAGATGTTCTGCATGTTGTGCCCTGTCTTTCGAGTAGACGAGAATGTCGTCAATAAAGACTACCACAAATTTATCAAGGAAGGGTCGAAACACCCGATTCATTAGGTCCATGAAGGCGGCAGGGGCGTTCGTCAGGCCGAATGGCATCACCAGGAACTCGTAGTGGCCGTATCGAGTGTGAAAGGCTGACTTTTGCACGTCGTCCGACTTGATCTTGAGTTGATGATAGCCCGAGCGGAGATCAATCTTCGAAAATACCGAGGCGCCTTGCAGTTGATCGAATAAGTCGTCTATGCGGGGCAAAGGATACTTGTTCCGGATGGTGGCCTTGTTCAGCTCTCGGTAATCGACGCGCAGACGCATGGACCCATCCTTTTTCTTCACGAACAACACGGGCGCTCCCCACGGTGAAACACTAGGCCGAATAAATCCCCTGTCGAGTAATTCTTGTAACTGGGTCTTGAGCTCCTTCAGTTCGGCGGGGGCCATTCTGTACGGGGCCTTTGAAATCGGTCGAGTATCGGGGAATGTATCGATGCTGAACTCGATCTCTCGGTCGGGAGGCATGCCGGGTAGCTCGTCCGGAAACACATCGGGGAATTCTGCCATAACGTCAGTCTGACCTATGTTTGCACCCTCCTGTCGCATGTCTCGGACGGACGCCAAGTAGCCTTCGCACCCAGAATGCAGCATCCTCCGAGCAGAGATTGCCGAGATCAACATGCAGGTCGACGACGCCTCACCACACGAAATGCAGAATTCAGGCACTCCTGGTATGCGAAAAGTGACCGTCTTCCTGGCACAGTCTATGGTTGCGTTGCACGGCCCGAGCCAATCCATCCCCAGAATGATATCGAAGTCATTCATGTCTAGGACCATCACGTCCAGACCGATCTTTTGACCGCCGATACAGATAATCCCGTCGATGCAGGCTGAATTAGTGAGTATTGGTGTGCCCGAAGGTGTGCTCACGCTAAGGTTGAGGTCTAATAATACTAACGGAAATTTATGCTCGGCGACAAAGTCCGCCGCTATAAAACTATGCGAAGCACCTGAATCAAATAGTACGCGAGCAGGCACATTATTAAAACTAAGTATACCTGTCACGACCGTGTCTGAGGCAAGCGCTTCATCTCGAGTCAAGGCGTAGACGCGTCCTTGTGCATTCGGACGCCTGTCTTGATGGTTTGGTTGGGCAGGCGGAGCAGGTCGAGGCGCCTGCACTCAATTCTCCTGTCGGTTCTGTTGGGGAGGGGCGTTGCGAGTCTGACGAAGGCTTGGACAATTCTGAGCCCGGTGACCAATCTGTCCGCAAGTGTAACATTCAAGATTGCGGAAGAAGCAATGGTCCTCACGGTGTCCCACTCGCCCACATCTGGTGCATCGAGGCATCGTTTTCTGACCCTGGTAGCCGCCGTTGTTTGGACGCTTTGACGCGTCGTTGTTGCCTCCCGTATGGCTAGGACGTTTGTGATTGGAGTGGCGCACAACGTCGTCAGCACTGGAAGGATGCAGGCTCTCAAGACGGAGAGCGTGATTCAGAGCCTCGCCCGTGGTCTTGTACTCCGGGACGCCGACATGCGCACCAATAGATTGTCGCAGTCCCACTTCGAACCGTCGCACGCGGCACTCTTCAGTAGGCAGAAACGCACCAGCGAACTTGGACAATTTGTTGAACTCTGCGGCGTACTGCTGCACGGTCCTGTTACCCTGCTTCAATGACATGAATTCGTTTTCCTTTGCTTGGCGAACGGCAGACGGAAGGTACTCGAGTTCGAAGGCCTTGCGGAACGTGGCCCAAGAGATCGGCGCGGTAGTGTTGTCCGGTCGAATCGCTCGCTTGCGCACGGCCCACCAGTCGTGCGCGTTCAACCGTAGTTGAAGTTGTGCGCAGGCGACTTGCTTTGAATCTTCGATGCCGAGAAGCTCGAAGTGGTCTTCTAGTTCTTCCAGCCAGTCGATCGCCATGGAAGGACCCTCGGTGCCGCTGAAAGAGGTGCGACACGCCTTCTTGAATTCTGACACTTCGAAGTTGTACTTCTTTGGTGCCGCTGGTTGAAGCTCGGGCTCCACCGTGTCGACTTCAATGGGTGGAATCGCCGGCACGGTGGTAGTAGGTACGGTGACGGTAGGTGCCGTCGCAGAATTTTCGTTGGCCGCAAACGTCTGGACGATCTGCTGCAGGGTATCCATCTGCTTTTGTTGAAGTTTGATGTGCGCGTCGAAGCGAGCTTCGAACTGGGCCTGTCGTTCCTCTACTCGTTGATGTCGGTCCTCGGACTGGTTCCGCTGCGCCTCCATCATGCGCAGCATCCTTTCGATGGTATCGTTAGAAGGTCCGGCCTGCGGACGATGCGAGCTACTAGAGCCGCTGGAAGCGCTCTGTTCTTGCTCGGCCGTGGGTTCCGCCACTTCTGCGATTCGAAGGCAACGCATCAGTCTCAAATTATTACGGACTCATTGTATGGAACAACTTATCTCATCGTTGCGTGGTCAAAGGTTTGAAACTCTAGACACGAGGCCAAAGGATGTAAAGCCGTGCTCTGATACCATTATGTCACGCCCCGATTTCGTCGAATCGATAGTCGTCTCCCGGGCGTGATGCCGTGCGAACCTAAGTTGCGTTCGCACAAGGCATAGTCATAAGGTTATCCGAAACACAACATCAAATTAGAGTACGCAGAGAATTTGAATAACACATTTGAAATGGAAAATAGACTTTTCATTGATAATATGAACTTTACATAGACTTCTTTGTACAATCATTGCCGTACGGGCTACAACATGACTTCGACTTACCAAAAATGAACGCCGATGAGATAGTCGTTCCATACATTACACCCTTTTATACAAGTAAAAACCAATACATATTACCACCTGCTATGGTGGGAAGTCGAGTCGTCATCTTTCTTTGGACTGATGTGCGGTCTTCTTCAAAAGGAAATCCAGAAAACAAGCCTTCACACGGACGAGGCTTCAAAAGAATGCACGCCGCCTTGAGCTTTAGTTGGCACGCCCTTCGTAGTTCGGGGTACCTGCGTGGAGAGCGAGGATCAGTACATTACACTTTGTACTGGTGCGTGGCTATTTAAATTCCAAGCTCTCATTTGGTTGAAGAGTTTATATGACATTAGAGTATGAATGTTTCTAACCATCCTAATGGATTACAAACAAGTAATGACAAGCATAGTGAACTTTTACGTTGAAACTTACCCCGGCGGACCGCGTCGCGCCTTATGAAACTTACCATGTTCTTCCCTTTCGATTGTTATCATTTTTCATACCAAGTGCATTATTTCGTGTGTTGGTCACTGACTCCCAGAGCCATTGTGGACTCCTCTTTGCTTTTGTTAGACGGGGTCCTTTCAGCGTGGGTAGCTAGCCCTGCTGCAAGTCCTCGCCTAATTCTTTTGTTTCCCAATGCCCGCAACGGTCCCGTGGCCTCGGGCTTGCCGTGCGGGGAAACGTTCACCTTGTCGACAAGTTGTCCATGACCGTGCAAAGACATGATTTTTGTTATTAAGACATAGCCTACATTTTCTTTGAAACTTGTTCATTCATTCGTGTCCGTGCCCTAGCATTTATCTTTTCTCTCGCAACAACACTATCGATTTTGCCTAAGAAGGGGGTCGAGGAGAGAAGGGTCAGCCACTTACCTTGAGTTTACCTTGGCGAGCGAACTTGTTGGTCGTGCTAGACGTCGTCTACGCGATTACCTGAAATCGCACAAGCAACCGATTAGAACACTGCATTATTCAAAGAGTTCGATAGGAAATGCGAGTTCGAAATGCAAGCCATGAAACCATCGAAAACATCCATGAAACGCATTCAGAAAACAAAACCAAAACCAACGCAAGCGGCGTGAAAAGCAGAGCAACGGGAGGTCTCTCCCGACTCAGCCGCAGAGTCAATCCTCGAGGCGCAACCCGCTGAATATGGGACTTGGTTCCGAAGAAGACATTCCATAACGAGGAATGGATCTTAATTCAACCGTTCCCGTTCGATCGACTCGGTCGATCCCGACCTATCGGTCCCGGCCGAATCGATAGCGACAGTGTTCCTTTCTCGCGCACCCCGTAGACAGAGTACGGGGCACGATGTAGGGACGGGGCACTACACACTGCTCACTGTCTTCTCCAAACAACAAGAACTCCATGGTTGAACCCAAAGCTTCAAAACATCACAACTTGGCCATCCGAACTCCAAATCCGGATTTCCAAGGTTCCAACTTGGGTGAAATTGAATTATCTTCCACATAGAAACATCAAAACCCATAAAAATCTAACTTAAATAGATCAAAACCATGCAAATCCGAAAATAAAGAAAACTTAGATCTAGAACTATGGAGACTCCAAATCACAAAATGCCAAGTTCTAATGTTGATCACCATGTCCTAATCTAGCAAATGGACAAATAAAATAGGGTTCTCATGTGGTGGCAAGGTGCACTTGCCTATGGGTGTGGAGAGTTGTGTGGAGGAAGGAAGAAGAAGAAGAAGAAATGGAGGAAGTAATGAAGAGAGAGAGTTAGGTGGGGATTATAAAGAGGGTGGGTTGTGGTGGAATGAAGGTGGAGCATAGGCTAAGGTGTTCCAATACACATTAAACCAAACCAAACCAACCCAAACCAATTAAAACCGAGCCAAGTCAAAACCCAAAATACGAGAAATACCAAAATTCCACAAGTTGAGAAAAATAAAAATACATGCCAAAAATCCAGATACGAGTATAAATACGAAATACGGAAAATACGAAAAAATGAGGGTGACAGTGGCCGCTGCTACGACCAAGCAAGCGAAGTGGAAGAGAGAAAACAGTATATGCAAACTACTGATACTCAATTCCATGGAAGACTCTCTGGCAGAGTCCTACTCCAAGAAGACATCTGCCAAAGAGATATGGGACTCCTTGGGAAAGCTCTATGAAGATGACGAGAACCGGTCCAAGATCTTCATGGTAGAAAAATACCACAAGTGGACCTTCGAAGACGAGAAGGCGATGCTGCCCCAAGTGAAGGAGTTTTTGAAGTTGCGTCAGAAACTAGAAGACGAGAACATGCCCCTCGTCGATAAGTTTGTCGTTGGAGGGATCGTCGTGAAACTTCCTACAGAATGGAGCAACTTCTATGCAAGGATGCATCGAAAGAAGATGGAAATTAGCTTGGAAGATTTCTTGCAAGAGATCCATGTTGAGGACGAGATGCGCTCTCAACAGAAGATGGATACTCTGTCCAAACAACTGGCGAAGGCAAATCTGGTCCAAACCAGAGAGTACCAGGGGAAGCAGGCTGCTTCTCATCGCAAAAAGAAGGACTTCACGAATCTGAAAGTGAAGGGTCCTGCTTTCAAGCAGCAGAAGTCCAAGTCCCATGTGACTTGCTTCAATTGTGGCAAGAAGGGCCACTACAAATCTGAATGCAAGTCCAAGCCCAAAGAACAAGGTGAGCCTAGTAAGGTTTCTATGATTACTAATCTAGTTGCCATGATAGCACAGGTTGCAACTGTGGGGGCTGACTTGGACTGGTGGATAGACACTGGTGCGACCTGCCATGTCTGTTCAGACAAAGACTGGTTCGTCTCTTATGAGCCAACTTCAGAGAAGGTCATAATGGCAAACCAGGCACAAGCTGAAGTACTGGGGATCGGGACGGTGGAGCTGAAACTCACATCGGGGAACACTCTGACGCTTCAAGGTATGAAGCATGTTCCAGTAATTGCTAAGAACCTGATCTCTGGAAGTCTGCTCTGCAACGCAGGCTTGAGAATGGACATCAATGCTGGCCAGTTGGTGATGTCCAAGAAGGGTACATTCTTCGGGAAAGCTTTCCAAACTGAAGGAATGTACATGATTCAGCTTGTTGTAACCCAGCATGATAATATAAATGCAATCACTTTTTCTGATTATTCTCTTGAGTTGTGGCATAATAGGCTAGGACATGTTCATTATAAAAGGATTAACAGAATGTCTAGTCTAGGACTTATCTCCAAGTGTGGGGGTAAGGTAGAGAAATACGAAGTATGTGCTCAGACGAAGATCACAAGAAAACCCTTTCACAGGGTCCATCGAAGCACAGATCTTCTGGAGTTGGTTCACTCAGATATCTGTGACTTCAAACAATTCTCTACAAAGGCCGGGATGAAGTATTTCATTACTTTCATCGATGACTTCTCAAAGTATGCTTTCGTCTACTTGCTCAAGTCTAAAGACGAAGCATTCGAGAAGTTCAAGGAGTTCAGGGCCGAGGCTGAGCGGCAAACTAGACAACAACTCAAGAGGTTAAGGAGTAATCGAGGCGGGGAGTATCGGTATCATGAATTCTTATCATTCTGCAAAGAACATGGAATCATCAATGAGACAACGGCTCCGTACTCTCCTCAATCCAACGGAGTAGCAGAAAAGAAGAACAGAACGTTGACAGAGATGATGAACTCCATGCTGTTGACTGCGGGTCTTCCAAAGTGTTACTGGGGAGAAGCTGCACTAACGGCAACGTTCATTCTGAACAAAGTGCCATATGCAACTTTCGACATAACTCCTCATGAACTCTGGTTCAAAGTCAGACCTAACTTGAATGTCATTCGAGTGTGGGGGTGTCTGGCTTATGTGAAGCTCCCGGATCTGAAGATTCAGAAGCTGGGGACAAGGACTACGAAGGCGATCTTCTTAGGGTATGCCGAGAAGAGTGATGCTCGGAGATTCCTTGATATCGAGTCAAACCATATCATCGAATCTCGCGATACTGAATACTTTGAAGACAAGTTTGCAAAATACAAGAATATTGTTCTCGCAGATCTTTCGGAGAATGATGAGGGTACAAAGCAGACAGAAGTCTTTAATGAACCAGTAGTCCAAGATGAAGCTGTCGTCAAGGAGACACCAGCTGAACCAGAACTTGCTGAGCCGTCAACTAAGCGAACGAGGAGGCCGAAAGACTTCGGAGATGACTTCGTCACCTATCATGTGAAAGCAGATCCGCTTACCTATGATGAGGCGATGAAGACCAGAGATGCTGTATTCTGGAAGGAGGCGATAGACAACGAGATTGACTCAATCACCTCCAACAACACATGGGTATTGGTTGACCTGCCAGAAGGAGCAAGACCCATCGGATGCAAATGGATCTTCAAGAAGAAGATGAAAGCAGATGGAACCATTGACAAGTTCAAGGCCAGGCTAGTAGCCAAGGGGTTTGCTCAGAAGCAGGGGATCGACTACTTTGACACTTATGCTCCAGTAGCTCGGATGACAACCATCAGATTGTTAATTGCTCTAGCAGCAATACACAAGCTGATGATACATCAGATAGATATGAAAACGGTATTCTTTAATGGCGAGCTGACCGAAAAGATCTACATGCAACAACCAGAAGGTTTTGTCGTCAGAGGTCTGGAAGACAAAGTCTGCAAGTTGATGAAGTCTCTGTATGGTTTGAAACAAGCTCCCAAAATGTGGCATGAGAAGTTTGACAAGGTGATAAGGTCAAATGGCTACAGGGTCAATGAAACAGACAAGTGTGTCTATACGAAGTTTGCTGACGGAAGAGGAGTAATCGTATGTCTTTACGTGGACGACATGCTAATCCTGTCACGCCCCGATTCCGTAGAATCGATAGTCGTCCCCCGGGCGTGATGCCGTGCGAACCTAGGTTGCGATCGCACAAGACATAGTCATAAGGTTATCCGAAATACAACATCAAGTTAGAGTACGCAGAGAAATTGAATGACACATTTGAAATAGAAATAGACTTTTTCATTGATGATAATAAAACTTTACATAGACTCCTTTACAATCATTGCCGCGCGGGCTACAACATGACTCGACTTACAAAATGAACGCCGATGAGATAGTCGTTCCATACATTACATCCCTTTTTACAAGCAAAATATAACATTTTTCCACCTGCTATCGAGGCGAGTCGAGCCGCCATCTTCTTTTGGACTGAGTGCGGGGTCTTCTTCAAAAGGAAACCAGAAACAAGCCTTTGCACGCGGACGAGGCTTCAAAAGGGTTTACTTCGCCTTGAGCTTTCAAGTGGCACGCCCTTCGTAGTTCGGGGGTACCTGCGTGGAAAGCGAGGATCAGTACATTACACTTTGTACTGGTGCGTGGCCAGTTAAGTTCTAAGCTCTCATTTGGTTGATGAGTTTATATGACTTAGAGTATGAATATTTCTAACCATCCTAATGAATTTCAAGCGAGAAATGACAAGCATAATGTAATTTACATCAGAACTTACCCCCGGCGGACCGCGCCGCGCCTTATGAAACTTACCATGTTCTTCCCTGTCAATTGTTATCATTTCCATACCAAGTGCAACATTACGTGTGATTGGTCACTGGCATCACAAGCTATCCTGGACGTATAGCTTTGTTAATCGGGATCCTTTCAACGCAAGTAGCTAGCTCCGTTGCAAGTCTCCGCTTAACCTGTGCTGAAACCTTATGCACGACTATACCCTGTTTCCTCCTAGGCCAAAACGGTCCCGTGGCCTCGGGTTGCCGCTCGAGGAAACTATCGCCTTGTCGACAAGTTGTCCATAACCGTGTGAAGACATTTTTCTTTTTAGTTATTTAAGACATAGCCTACATTCTCTTTGAAAACTCCATCCTTTTTCCCGTGCTCGTGCCCTTGCATTTATTCTTTCATTCGCAACAACACTATCGATTTTGCCTAAGAAGAGGGTCGAGAAGAGAAGGGTCAGCCACTCACCTTGAGTTTACTTCGGCGAGAGAACTTGTTGGTCGCGCTAGACGTCGCCTACGCGATTACCTGAAATCGCACAAGCAACCGATTAGAACACTGCATTATTCAAGGAGTTCGATAGGAAATGCGAGTTCGAAATGCAAGCCATGAAAACCATCGAAAACATTCACGAAAACGCATTCAGAAAACAAAGCCAAAACTAACGCAAGCGGCGTGAAAAACAGAGCAACGGGAGGTCTCTCCCGACTCAGCCGCAGAGCCAATCCTCGAGGCGCAACCCGCTGAATATGGAACTTGGTTCCGAAGAAGACATTCCATAACGAGGAATGGATCTTAATTCAACCGTTCCCCTTCGATCGACTCGGCCGATCCCGACCTATCGGTCCCGACCGAATCGATAGCGACAGTGTTCCTTTCTTGCGCACCCCGTGGACAAGTACGGGGCACGGTGTAGGGACGGGGCACTACACCATAACCAACTAAAAAAAAGTTTTGTCCTCGAAACTTAAAATAGAACCTACCTCTACGAGAACAATGAAGGGAACTTCTCCTTCATTTCTGACTCAAGCTCCCACGTCGACTCCTCGACGGAATAGTTTCTCCAGAGGACGCGGACTAGTGGAATAGCACGGTTACGGAGAAGTTTATCCTTGCGCTCCAAGATTTGCACCGGCTCTTCGACATATGATAAGTCCGCCTTCAGGTCCAGCTTACCCAAATCTACCACATGCCCCGAATCGTGTACGTACTTCCGCAATTACGAGACGTGGAAGACGTCATGTACCTCTGACAATGCAGGCGGCAAGGCGATTTGGTAAGCTACCGGGGCGACTCGCTTCAATATTTCGAACGGGCCAACAAATCTTGGGCTCAACTTTCCTTTCGCACCGAACCGGGATACTCCACGCATAGGCATCACCTTCAGGAATACATGGTCGCCTTCCGAGAACTCGAGGGGGCGTCGGTGCATGTCGACATAGCTTTTCTGTCGGCTTTGCGCTATCTTCAATCTTTCTCGTATCAACTTGACCTTCTGCACAGTCTGCTCCACCAGCTCCGGACCAAGTATCTGCCGTTCCCCGACTTCATCCCAGCAAATGGGCGATCTACACTTCCGGCCGTACAAAGCTTCATACGGCGCCATTTGGATGCTGGACTGATAGCTGTTGTTGTATGCAAACTCGGCCAGCGGTAGATGGACGTCCCAACTTGACTTCAAGTCGATCGCACAGAGTCGCAACATGTCTTCGAGAATTTGGTTCACCCGCTCTGTTTGGCCGTCAGTCTGAGGATGATAAGCTGAGCTGAACTTCAACTTGGTCTCCAGTGCTGAATGTAGACTACTCCAGAAGCGCGCTACGAACCGTCCATCCCGATTCGAGACGATAGTAACTGGGACCCCGTGCAGCCGAACTATTTCATCAAGGTATATCTGAGCAAGGCGGTCGACGCTCCAAGTAACTTTGATGGCGATAAAGTGCACTGACTTGGTTAGTCGATCGACGATGACCCAGACGGTGTCGTTTCCCCGCGGCGTCCTCGGCAAGCCAACAACGAAGTCCATAGTGATGTGATCCCACTTCCACTCTGGAATGGCGAGGTTCTGCATCTCCCCGTCCGGTCGCTGGTGCTCGGCTTTGACTTACTGACAGGCCATACATTTTGACACAAAGAGCGCTACGTCCTTCTTCATGTCGTGCCACCAAAAGATAACGCGGAGGTCCTTATACATCTTGGTGCTGCCAGGATGCAAGGAATATTTTGCATAGTGCGCCTCCGTCATTATCTCCTTTCTAAGTTCTACGTCGTCCGGTACGCATAGCCGTCCCTTCACGCGCAACACTCCTGACTCGTCCTCTGCAAAGTCGGACGCTTTTCCTGTCGATATCAGCTTCCGCATCTTCTCCAGGTAGGGGTCGTCCTTCTGTGCAGACTTGATCCTCTCCAGTAGGCTAGGTTCCACCCGTAGTTGTGCCAGCTTCACGTCTCTGAAACGAACTCGGAGCTCGATGCCCATTCCTTCCAAGTCGCGCAGCAGTTGATTGTTGATGCATAATGAAGCTAAGTACTTTCGGCTCAGCGCATCCGCTACCACATTTCCCTTGCCCGGCGTGTAGTCGATTGATAAGTCATAGTCTTTGATTAGTTCGAGCCATCGCCTCTGCCGCAAATTCAGTTCTTTCTGGATGAAGAGATACTTGAGGCTTTTGTGGTCCGTATAAATCCTGCACGCCACGCCATAGAGATAGTGACGCCACAGCTTCAATGCGAACACATTTGCCGCTAGTTCTAGGTCGTGCGTGGGGTAGTTCTTCTCGTGCGGCTTCAACTGCCGGGAAACAAAAGATATCACCTTATCCCGCTGCATGAGCACACACCCCAAGCCCTGGCCAGAAGCATCGCTGAAGATTTGAAATCCCTCCGTCCCTTCAGGAAGAGCAAGTATCGGGGCCGAAACGAGCCGTTGTTTGAGCTCCTGGAAGGAAGCTTCACAGTCGTCTGACCACTTGAATGCGACTCCTTTCTGGGTGAGGCGAGTCAACGGCGATGCAATCTTCGCGAAGTCCTTCACGAAGCGTCGGTAGTATCCCGCCAAGCCTAGGAAGCTTCGAATTTCTCTAACTGATGCGGGCCGTTTCCAATCAGCAACTACCTCGACTTTCTTCGGATCGACTGCGATGCCCGCGGCGAAGATGATGTGCCCAAAGAATGAGATGTTGTCCAGCCAGAACTCGCACTTGCTCATCTTCGCATACAACTGATTCTCTCGAAGGGTTTGGAGTACCGTCCGCAGATGCTCTGCATGTTGCGCTCGATCCTTCGAGTAGACGAGGATGTCGTCGATGAAGACTACTACGAACTTGTCAATGAACGGATGGAACACCCAATTTATTAGATCCATGAAGACGGCAGGGGCGTTTATCAGACCGAACGGCATTACCAAGAACTCGTAGTGGCCATAACGAGTACGGAAGGCAGACTTCGGTACGTCATCTGGCTTGACTTTGAGTTGGTGATAACCCGATCGCAGATCAATCTTCGAAAACACGGTTGTACCTTGGAGCTGGTCGAACAAGTCATCGATGCGGGGCAGGGGGTATTTGTTTCGGACGGTGGCTTTATTCAATTCCCGATAGTCGATGCAGAGTCGCATCGATCCATCCTTCTTCTTTACGAACAGCACGGGCGCACCCCACGGCGAGACACTCGGACGGATAAACCCTCTGTCGAGCAATTCCTGAAGTTGTGCCTTCAATTCTTTCAATTCTGCAGGACCCATTCTGTACGGGGCCTTCGAGATCGGACGGGTGTCGGGGAATGTGTCGATGGTGAACTCTATTTCTCGATCGAGCGGCATGCCGGGTAGCTCGTTCGGGAACACGTCTGGAAATTCTGCCACAACGTCGGTCTCTCCCGCGTTTGCACCATCCTGTCGCATGTCTCGAACGGAAGCTAGATAGCCTTCGCACCCGGAATGCAGCATCCGTCGAGCAGATATTGCGGAGATCACCATGCAGGTCGGCGACGCCTCACCACACGAGTAGCGGAATTCAGGCACTCCAGGTATGCAGAATGTGACTTTCTTTTCAGCACAGTCTATGGTTGCGTTGCACGGACCGAGCCAATCCATACCCAGTATGATGTCGAAGTCCTTCATGTCTAGAACTATCGCATCAAGACCGATCTTTTGACCCCCTATACATATGGTTCCTCCCCCACAGGCTAAGTTTGTGAGTAGTGGCACGCCCGAAGGCATACTTACGCTAAGATCAAGGTCTAACGATATTACAGGGAATTTGTGCTCGGCGGCGAAGTCCGCCGATATGAAAGTATGCGAGGCGCCTGAATCAAATAACATACGAGCAGGTACATTATTAAAATTCAATATACCTGTCACAACAGTGTCGCAAGCGTACGCCTCGTCTCGAGTCAGAGCAAAGACACGCCCCTGTGCATTAGGGCGTCGGGCTTGGTTGTCGGGTTGAGTGGGCTGAGGGGGTCGGGGCGCCTGTCCTCGATTCTCTTGACGGTGTTGTGGCGGGGCGCTACGATTCCCTCTCCGGGGGCAATCTTGTTTATAGTGACCCTTTTGTCCGCAAAAGAAGCATCCCCCCTCGGCGACAAGGCACTGGCTCGCCTCATGCCCAATGGAACCGCACTTGGCACATCGCGGTGTTGAGTTATGTCCCTGGTGACCGCCATGGTTCGGACGCTTTGATGCGTGGGTGTTGCCTCCCGTATAGCTAGGACGTTTGTGATTTGAGTGGCGCACAACGTCGTCAGCACCGGAAGGGTATAGTTTCTCAAGGTGGAGGGCGTGATTCAGAGCCTCGTCCACGGTCTTGTACTCCGGGATCCCGACATGCGCACCAATAGAGTGTCGCAGACCCACTTCGAACCGTCGCACACGACACTCTTCAGTAGGCAGAAACTGGCCAACAAACTTAGATAACTTGTTGAATTCTGTGGACCCATTTCGAACCATCGCACACGACACTCTAGACGCGAGGCCAAAGGATGTAAAGCCGTGCTCTGATACCATTATGTCACGCCCCGATTCCGTAGAATCGATAGTCGTCCCCCGGGCGTGATGCCGTGCGAACCTAGGTTGCGATCGCACAAGGCATAGTCATAAGGTTATCCGAAACACAACATCAAGTTAGAGTACGTAGAGAAATTGAATGACACATTTGAAATAGAAATAGATTTTTTCATTGATGATAATAAAACTTTACATAGACTCTTTTACAATCATTGCCGCGCGGGCTACAACGTGACTCGACTTACAAAATGAACGCCGATGAGATAGTCGTTCCATACATTATATCCCTTTTTACAAGCAAAATATAACATCTTTCCACCTGCTATCGAGGCGAGTCGAGCCGCCATCTTCTTTTGGATTGAGTGCGGGGTCTTCTTCAAAAGGAAACCAGAAACAAGCCTTTGCACGCGGACGAGGCTTCAAAAGGGTTCATTTCGCCTTGAGCTTTCAAGTGGCACGCCCTTCGTAGTTCGGGGGTACCTGCGTGGAGAGCGAGGATCAGTACATTACACTTTGTACTGGTGCGTGGCCAGTTAAGTTCCAAGCTCTCATTTGGTTGATGAGTTTATATGACTTAGAGTATGAATGTTTCTAACCATCCTAATGAATTTCAAGCGAGAAATGACAAGCATAATGTAATTTACATCATAACTTACCCCCGGCGGACCGCGCCGCGCCTTATGAAACTTACCATGTTCTTCCCTATCAATTATTATCATTTCCATACCAAGTGCAACATTACGTGTGATTGGTCACTGGCATCACAAGCCATCCTGGACGTATAGCTTTGTTAATCGGGATCCTTTCAACGCAAGTAGCTAGCTCCGTTGCAAGTCCCCGCTTAACCTGTGCTGAAACCTTATGCACGACTATACCCTGTTTCCTCCTAGGCCGAAACGGTCCCGTGGCCTCGGGTTGCCGCTCGAGGAAACTATCGCCTTGTCGACAAGTTGTCCATAACCGTGTGAAGACATTTTCCTTTTTAGTTATTTAAGACATAGCCTACATTCTCTTTGAAAACTCTATCCTTTTTTCCGTGCTCGTGCCCTTGCATTTATTCTTTCATTCGCAACAACACTATCGATTTTGCCTAAGAAGAGGGTCGAGAAGAGAAGGGTCAGCCACTCACCTTGAGTTTACTTCGGCGAGAGAACTTGTTGGTCGCGCTAGACGTCGCCTACGCGATTACCTGAAATCGCACAAGCAACCGATTAGAACACTGCATTATTCAAGGAGTTCGATAGGAAATGCGAGTTCGAAATGCAAGCCATGAAAACTATCGAAAACATTCACGAAAATGCATTCAGAAAACAAAGCCAAAACCAATACAAGCGGCGTAAAAAGCAGAGCAACGGGAGGTCTCTCCCGACTCAGCCGCAGAGCCAATCCTCGAGGCGCAACCCGCTGAATATGGGACTTGGTTCCGAAGAAGACATTCCATAACGAGGAATGGATCTTAATTCAACCGTTCCCCTTCGATCGACTCGGCCGATCCCGACCGAATCGATAGTGACAGTGTTCCTTTCTCGCGCACCCCGTGGACAAGTACGGGGCACGGTGTAGGGACGGGGCACTACAAATCCTAGGTACGGATTTAAGCTGCGTCACAGAGACAAAGAAATTCCTCTCGACCAAGTTCAGTATCAAGGACTTGGAGGATGCCGACGTAATCTTGGGGCTCAAGATCATCCGGACAGGCACTGGAATAGCGCTGTCACAATCTCATTATATTGAGAAGATGCTCACTCGCTACGGGTATCAAGATCTTCTTTTTATTGATACACCGTACCGGAGTGATCAGAAGCTGGAGCCAAATTCGAGGGAAAGCGTCAGGCAGTTGGAGTACGCTAGCGTCATCAGAAGCTTGATGTACGCTACTACTGCCACAAGGCCTGACATAGCTTTTGCAGTGGGAATGCTGAGTCGGTTCACTAGCAATCCAGGCGTTGAGCACTGGAAAGCTGTGAAGCGTGTTATGAGATATCTCAAGAAAACTCAGACATATGCACTTTTCTACAGCGGAGATCCGTCAGTAGTGGAAGGCTTCAGTGATGCTAGCTGGTGTTCAGATATGGAGAGCGAGTATTCCACAGGTGGATTCGTATTCGCCATGGGCGGAGCTGCTATATCGTGGAAGTCGAAGAAGCAGACTATGTTATCTCGCTCCTCCATGGAATCTGAATTCTTTGCATTGGATGCTGCTGCAGATGAAGCAGAGTGGCTTCGGGAGCTCATGTATGATCTTCCGGTGGTTGGGGCTCAGATACCGGCAATACCGATATACTGTGACAACCCGGCGGTAGCAGCAGTGGCATCAAATGAACTCTTCAACGAGAAGAAGAGAACGGTGCGGTTGAAGCACAGAGCAGTACACGATCTTATCAAGAGAGGTGTTATTGCAGTGATTGATGTTCGGAGTCAGGAGAACCTGGCGGATCCGTTCACCAAGGGCCTCAAGCGCCAGCTGGTCGATGACACAACTTGTAAAATGGGCTTGAAGGCATTCTGATATTGTATTATTGTATTCCTACCAAAAAGTTTTATGCTATTAGTTCAAAGATTTATCTACTAGACATCTAGCTTTTGGTTCAAGGGAGGACCACTAATCGGAAGAATATCAGGAACGGTGGGTACATGTTCTATTGGACATGGAGAGGTTACGAACCTATAACCACTGTTGTCTACTATTATTTTTTGCGGAAAACGGTTTCTGTGGGAAGGTTGGCTTAAATGCCTTAATGAGTTCTCAGGCAGAGTGAATGCCTGGAGTGCTGTACAGGAAGCACGGTAGCGCAGCACTACAAGGAGTGTAACTCCATGCTACAGTGGGGTGACTCCACCATGAGGTTCCCAGGTAGGGGTAATGCCTCGGCTTTACAAGCCAAGTCACAGCGGAGTAGCACCGCAAATAGGCAGGTAGCCTAATGCTGCATGATAATCGTAATAAAGAGAAATAGACAGCACTACAAAGAGGACGATGTCCTCATGTTACAGTGGCATGACACCACGAAAAGGTACCAGATAGGGTAAAGCCTCGGCTTTGCGAGCCATGTCATAGCGGCGTAACACCGCACGGATGCGCAAGGCTTCATGCTGGGTAGTTTGGCACTATAAAGAGGCCTGTGACCTCATGCTACAGTAGTATGACACTACGATGAGGTACCCAGGTGGGGTAAAGCCTCGGCTTTAAGCCATGTCATAGCGGCGTAGCATCGCAAAGAAGCGCAATGCTTCATGCCATGACTCTTTATAAAGAACTCACCTATAGTGTATGGACAGAGATATCAGGCCGTCTCTTGAGGGTAAACTTGTAGACGCCCAAAAATTATACACCGAAACCAGGCTGGCACAAGGCCTTCAATGTGCAGCCAGAAGCACAGTTGATGTCATTATGTGAGTAGGAAGAATTACAGTTATGGTGCAGAATTCAAGGCTTAGTCCATTCTTGTATCATGCTGTTATTTAACCTATGCGGGAAGATTCAAGTCGTAGCGACATCTCTCCTAATGCATGATGGGCAGTAACTGTGGGGAACGCTCAACCCATATATTGAGATATGTGGGGGATTGTTGGTGTTTTTTTGCCTTTGGACTAGAAAAGATAGTCCCACATCAGCTACACCAAATGGTGAGTATCTCAATATAATGCATTGCTTGTGTTGAGGTGTGCACATGAGGTGTAGTGGGGCACAAGTTTGTGCCATGTGGAAGTATTTTTCTAGAAGGAAAAAGGATTAAATCCAACAAGGATGCAAGTTAATTTTTGTTGTGCGGACTCGGACTCGGACACGGACTCCAGGATGTCTCGTGCATGCACGGGAGTGTTCGAGGGGTAGGCGTGGACTGGCACACTTCTATGCTGATTGTGGGATGATCTAAAATATCAAACTCTATTTTTGAGTATTGGTATTTTTGTCCCACATCGGATAGGAGAAGAGGTGAAGTCTCAACTCCACTCTATAAATAGAGCCCCTTGGCCTCCTTTGAAAGATGCACCAAGAAGAGAGTTGAGGGAGTCTGTTAAGTCCAGGAAGCCCGTTCAAGTCTCAAATATTGACTTACGAGCGTTCCAGAAGTTCTTCGTGAACTTGCTGGTTCCTGAAAGCTGTTCGTGCTCGTGTGGGGCGAATAAAGCTTTGAGCAACGGTGGTTCATTCACCCCAGCATCTCATTCTCGCATGTCATCGCTGCTGTTGCCTTTTACAGTAACTTCTTTTTAGAAGCTCTACTGTCGATAGTTGCTTGCACAAAGTCTCTTTAGATTTTTTGTGTATTACGTAGAATCTTTTTAGATCCTCGTAATTCAGAATCCTCCAGGATCTCTGTTGCACATCTTCTTTAAGGTGCTGCATTTGAAACGTTGTGTGTACAATTGTTTCAGTTTCAGAATTTTCCATCGAAAATTGTGCCTCGGCACTAACAACTATCTCTATTAACTTTAAGTAATCTTTCAAATTAGTAATATAAGCAAGAATTTTTTTGGATTTTTTTTTATGGTGAAACCTTTTTTTTATATATTATATAGTAGTATATACGGGTGAGCATTCAGTTAATTCGGGTTTAACCGAACCGAATAACCCAAAAATCGAATTGGACCGAAACCGAATAAGCAAAACCGAAACCAAACTGAATTGACCCAAAACCGAACCGAATTAAATCGGTTCGATTTTCGGTTTATTCATTTGTTTTGAATTTTTTTTGCGTTTTTTTTAATATATATAGTAACTAAATATACCTAGACATATTTATTATATACCTATAATATATACCTATATATTTAGTATATAACTATATATATTAATACTTATATATATATAGTACACACACATATATATATATAAATTAATTTTTTTTATTTGGTTTCGGTTTTTAACCGAAACCCAAAACCGAATAAGAAAATTTAGTATTTTCAAAACCGAGACCGAACCGAATTTTTTAAAAACCGAACCGAACCTCTTATTATGTTCGGTTCGGTTCGATTTTCGGTCCAAAACAGAATAATGCTCACCTCTAGTAGTATAGATAGATTATACAAACATGATGCTCCAGATCTAACTTTTGACATTATATGCCTCTTCCCATTGGTTTGCTATTTAACCCTAATTAATATGGGATAAACTCTACCAAACAAGGATGTTTAACTTGCCAAAAATAAATATAGCTCTTTGGTTGCTTTCTCCATTCGTTGGAGCGAGCGGATCTCCTGTTATTCTCCGTGGAGTCTAATCTCTAACAAATATGATCATAGAACCATCGGACGTTATTCTCAACTATTGCATGGGGAACAAAACAGAGGTTTAACTAAACTAATGCTAACAAGAAGTAAGTAGTTGTCAAGGGGAACATGGATTAACTAACCTGATCTCACCACCCTACCTAATTATAATCTAGTTAGGAATTACTTAATTTTCCTTCATTAATTAGGTCCACCACACACGTCCTCCTCTAATCCGACAATGCAGCATTCCTCCAGTAGGAGCGCAGCAGACATCTGGCCTGGTCGGAGGGTCGAGCGCAGCAGGCATCCGGCCTGGTCGGAGGGTCGAGCTTGTTGTAGGTGGGTGTGTGAGTAGTCAAAAAAACATCCTCCTCCTCTAATGCTGTTTAAATTTGGGGAATTGAGAGAATTGGAATTTACACATCAATAACAAGGCCTCTGATTTTTATTAGAAAAATAAGAAAGTAGGCCTAAGCCCGTTGAAGAGTCATGGGTTTGGCCTGTTTAATTATTGGGCTTGGCACTAGCTGTTTGTAATGCCCAGAAGGACAACTGCTCTCTTGTTACTGAGAGCCCAGGCTTACATATCGACAAATATAAGAAACATTGTTGGGCCGTGAGGCCCAGCCCACCGAAGTGTTTGAAGTTGAGTTTCTTGTTCTTTTGTTTTCACTTTTTTTTTTTTTTTTTTGGGTGGAACAATGAACAATTTGTTACTACACACAATGTTTGACCGACCTCGCGGACACAGTAGTTTATGTCCGGACAATATAACCTCCCGAAGGCTACAACAACGTATCATCAGTGAAGGACGTCTCACGTGTGGATTTCATTTTAATATATGTGAGTGTAGATGGAAACTAAATAAATGCATTTTATTTTTTGTATACAACTTACTTCGATTCCTATATTGTATTTATCTTCTTTTATATGTGATCCATAGGATTATAAGGGGCTGTTTGGATAGATGTAACTCTTTGAAAGTGTGAAAGTGGCACTTGCAGCAAGTTGAGTTTCCGTGGACTTGCAGCAAGTGGCACTTTCCAAAATGTGTTTGGATAGAGTACTTTTTGTCTGGTGAAAGTGGAAGAAAAATGAGTTCGTTGTTTGGATGGTTGTTGAGAGTGGATGTTGAAAGTGATAAAAATTACTAAATATTAATTAAAAAGTGATAAATAATTCTAATTTAACCCTAAATATTGTAATATAAATTATTATTAATATAATTTATAATTACTATAATTAATAATAATAATAATTATTACTATTATTATTAATAAAATTAATTACCATAATTTAACTACCCTCCATAACATAATTACACAGATTATGATAATTATATATCATCATAAAATATTTTGTCATCTGGAGAGATCCAGAGACTTCACCATCCAGAGACTTCACCACATCTCATCTCATCCACATAAATAATTCTAATCACCACATCTCATCCACATCCCACTCCACCACCGCCAACCGCCAACCACCACCATCACCACCGCCTTCTCATCTAGATCTTGCCAACCCCTCCCTCTACCGCGGGAGATCCGGAGGAGCTCCTCCACGGCTTCCACGACAACATTCTCTTTCTCCACGCGTCGTCGTCGACGGAGCTTCATGGCGGTCGGCGGCGTCGACGAAGTTTCGTGGCGGCGGTGCTCGGCCTTTCGCAGTGCTTCACCTGGATCCGCCATCTGGCCCCGTCGCTCACCGTCGAGCTCCTCCAACGTCCGCTCCATCCCGTGGACCTCGATCTCAGGCACGGAGGCCGACGGTGGCCGCGATGGGTCGTCGTCGATGTCCAGAGAACCCATTTCCATTTTTCTCTCTCTCTCTTCTCACTTTCAAGAGAGTTGCGGCATTTTTGGGTTGCAAAAGATTGTGGGAAAAAAGTAGGGGACAGTAACTCATAGCTGTCAGAAAACCTTCAGTTGCATTGCAGTTGCAATGCAAACCAAACACCAAAACTGCTATCACTTTCAGCGAGAAGTGGCAGTTCCATTCAGTTTCTCTGCACTTGCGGTGATCCAAACAGACCCTAACTAGGAAGCAAGGAAGATTGAATGCATGCATGGTTTGACGGCCGCGAAAACTATTCGTAGAAAATAATAGTATAAATATTTTACGACATGGACAAATAATTTTTTTTAATGGTGGATGAAGAGTCCCTCGTACAGGGGTGTCTTTGTTGGAGTTTGGTCTTTTTCTAAGTGAATTTTAGTCCCACATCGGCTAGACCAAAGGAGTTGTATCTCTATATAATAACTTTCCTATTTTAGAGATGCACATGTGGTGTGGAGGTGCACATGAGTGTGCCATGTGGGATTATTTTTCTAATGGGAAAAAGGCTAAATCAACAATAAAAGCATTCATGCTTTTTGCTCTTGGAAAATTCATTTCCATGGGAGCTAGACTCGGACTCCGACTCCGACTCGGACTCGGACTCGGGCTCATGAGGCGTAATGTGGCGTTTTGTTGGCCCACTTTGCACTTAGCATCATCGCTAGGCGCATAGTGCACTTTAGTTGCGCTCGTTGCGCAAGCTGCGCATGCCCAGTTGCGCTGTCCAGGTTGCGCAGGGTTGCTCGGGTTGCGCTGCGTGCGCAGTGTGCGCAGTGTGCGCAGTTCAGTGCGCGCTCTGTCGCTCAGAGTGCAAGGAGCGCTGGGTGTGCGCAGTTGGCAGCAGAACAGGGTGTGCGTTTGCATGTTCTGGGCGGTTGCTACATGTTTGGGGTGGTTATTATCACGTCCCTAACTTTGTGGCAACCGACCAGTTGCTGCAGGGCCTATATAAGGCATCCTTTCTCTCAAGGCTTGTTACATAATAGAAAGAGAAGCCACCACAGAAGTTCGTCGCTAGGCGCATAGTGCGCTTTAGTTGCGCTCGTTGCGCGAGCCACTTGCGCTGCCACGTTGCGCAAGCCCAGTTGCTGTCCAGCTGCGCATGCCCAGTTGCGCAAGCCCAGTTGCGCTGCCCAGGTGCGCGTCCAGGTTGCGCTCAGGTTGCGCTGGGTTGCGCAGGGTTGTACGGGTTGCGCTGGTTGCGCTGGTTGCGCAGTGTGCGCAGTGCGTGCAGTGCGCGCAGTGTGCGCAGTTCAGTGCGCGCTCTGTCGCGCAGAGTGCAAGGAGCGCTGGGTGTGCGCAGTTGGCAGCAGAACGTGCGTTTGCATGTTCTGGGCGGTTACTACATGTTCGGGGTGGTTATTATCACGTCCCTAACTTTGTGGCAACCGACCAGTTGCTGCAGGGCTTATATAAGGCATCCTTTCTCTCAAGGCTTGTTACAGAATAGAAAGAGAAGCCACCACAGAAGTTTACAAAGTGTTCTTTAGCACAAGTAAACAGAGAATTCAGACGTGTTCTTTAACACAGTTCTGATCGGAATTTGCTTGCGAATTCCAGCAGCCTTAGAGAGAGAGGAAAGGCGCCGCACCAGCGTTGCTTTTGCACTGGAGTTCGTGTCCATCCGAGGAGTCAGAAGAGCAGGAGTGTTCCAAGTTCTCCGACGAACTTGCTGGTTCCTGGAAGCTGTTCGTGTAGGGCGAATAAAGCTTTGAGCAACGGTGATCATTCACCCCAGCAGGCCATCTTCCACCTTTCGCCTGTCATCTTCTTCGCTGCTTTGATTACGAAATCTTTTTAGATTCTCGTAATACTTTAAACGAGATCTTTTTAGATCTTCATTTTACTCGCGCAACCTTCCTAGAAGTGTTGCGTTGGAACATTGTTTTTATAATTGTTTCATATTCTCAGTTTTCCATCGAAAAATTGTGCCCCGGCAATAACAGTCTTATCTTCATAATGAGTCTCCACGAGCTATATGCTACCTTGATGCCCCTATGACTGTCTTCCTTTCTCAATTAACCGTAACTAATGCTCCCACCGTCCCCACCCCTCCCCCCAATACCATCTTGTTGTTTGAAATTTCTCTATCAGTGACACTAAATTTTTTGAGCCACATATTATTTTTTTCTTTTGTCTTTACTTATTACCAATTTGGTACAATTAATAGACTCTATATTGTCTTTATAGTTACGATGTGCAACCGTATATTTAAACATGTTTACCTTTTATTTTCTCTTCTTTTTATCGTTAGAATATAAAGATAAATATGTAATAAAAGTACATCCTACATGTATTCCCAGATGGAGATAGGGAAAAGGAACATGGATAAAAAAATACTTGTGATAAAACATATATATAATACTATAGTATAAGGGGAAATTTATGAAATGCCCAAAAAACGAAAAAGTTTTATGAAAAATCCACCGCACAATAACATTTCATCGCGTGCCCAGAATTAGCAAAAAATATATAAAGAGGGTTCCGAATGACCTTTTTGCCCTTCCTTCTAATTTATTAAAAACACCCACGAAACTACTCTTAAAAAAACGTTTCGATACTTCATCTTCTTCCATACGCTGCTCACTTTCGAATCTAGGTTTTCTCCTCAAAAATCTTCAAAAACTCGTCGAAATTTTTCGGAAAGACCGAGACAAACGGCAAAAGTGCTAAAACGGAGGTCTAAACATCATTTTTTTGCGATTCTAAAATTTCGAAAGGCCGTCTAACGAAAATATTGTTACTTTCAGGCTCCTCGAAGATACACTCATTTTGGGACAAACCGGACCTCGTTTCGACCTCCCAGCCAAAAGTTATGGCCCTTCAAAGTTTCAACTGACCATAAAATGCTGGAGAATGGTCATTCTCCGTGTTAAAACACGAAAAATGTTAATTTCGCATGAGGGTGGCCATTCTCCGTGTAGTAACACGGAGAATGTCATTCTCCGTCTTAATTTACACGGAGAATAGTCATTCTCTGTGTTAGTAACACGGAGAATGACATTCTCCGTCTTAATTTACGCGGAGAATGGCCATTCTCCGTGCTAAATTACACGGAGAATGGTCATTCTCCGTCTTAATTTACACGGAGAATGGTCATTCTCCGTGTATTTAGCACGGAGAATGGTCATTACAGTGTTAAAACGTAGGAGAATGGCCATTCTCCGTATTAGAAACACGGAGAATGCCATTTTCCGTGTTAAATAAAACGGAGAATGCCATTCTCCGTGTTAAATAAAACGGAGAATGACCATTCTCCGTGTAATTTAGCACGGAGAATGGTCATTACAGTGTTAAAACGCATGAGAATGGCCATTCTCCGTGTTAGAAAAACAGAGAATGCCATTCTCCGTGTAAATTAACACGGAGAATGTCATTCTCCGTGTTAAATAAAACGGAGAATGGCATTCTCCGTCTTAATTAAAACGGAGAATGACATTCTCCGTGTTAATTTACACGGAGAATGGTTATTCCCAGTGTTAAAACGTAGGAGAATGACCATTCTCCGTGTAATTTAGTACGGAGAATGGCATTCTCCGTTTCTAAATTACACGGAGAATGGCCATTCTCCGTGTTAAATGACACGGAGAATGACATTCTCCGTGTTAAATGACACGGAGAATGGTCATTCAAATGTTAAAACACAGGAGAATGGCCATTCTCCGTGTTAGAAACACGGAGAATGCCATTCAACACGGAGAATGACATTCTCCTTGTTAAAAATGCAGGAGAATGACTATTCTTCGTGTGATATCGACGGAGAACAGTTGACAGAAACCAATTTTTTTTGTTTTTTTGTTTTGTGGAAAGAAATTTGACATGAATAAAGATTCAAGCGTTTTCGTTCTTCTTTCAAAACGATGCTAACTCTTATGGAAAAGAAGAAGAAGATCTTCTCTCCATAATTGATCTAATTGTCGGAGAAGAAGAAGAAGAAGATGAGCGATGATCGGAGTTCGACTGAAAAAAAAAGTATGGTGAACTACGAACGATCTTTGCGATCTCTGCTGAAGATGAGAGCAATGGAATTCAGATCTCTCGTGAAGAAGAAGAAGAAGAAGAGAATCGCAATCCAGATCTAAGTTTGTGCGGAGGGGTAGTTATGGTATTAATTTTGTAAATATAGAGCATCTAAAGGGAATCTTTGAATATTTGACGTGGAATTATATAATTCTGGACATTTCATAAAATCCATCCTGCGGGTGGGTTTTTCATACAACCCAACCCCGAAATTGGATTTCTCAGCAATTTCCAGTAATATTAATTATAAATTTTGTGCTTTGTCTATAAAAAAAAATACGTCCTTCACATTTTGCCTATAAATTATTCTAGGAATCACGTTTGAATATTTATGCTATTGACGATTATTGTTAACTAGATCCCATACAAGATATAACTTACTTTGTTATATAGTGGAATTATATCGAGCAAATATTTTTTTGGGTCTTAACTATATCATATTATAAATTATAAATTGTTATACATTTGCAAGCTGTTGTTTGATATCAAATAGTCCAAGCTGCAATGTCAATCAAATATAATGTAATGTTAACTATACTAGAAGGTTGAAAATACAATTTCTGAAAGCATATTTTTTTTTGTAATTTTTCTTGTAAGTGATCTTATTATAAATATAATACTTGGTTGCCGGTAAAATGATGTTGCTAAGGTTTACAATTGTAGTAAGTAGAATTACATATGTTGTTGAGTTGGATTTTGACTTGAAAACAAAATAATTGAAAATAATGTAAATAGTATAATTACTCACAACAAACAAAAATGTCAAAAGTAAATGAGGTAGGAAACACTGTTTACACGTGAACAAATAGGCCCAAATTTATGATTGGTGTACATAGTTAGATTTTGCATCCAAGTTTCAACTCTAGCAATTTATTTGTTATTATGTTTTTTTTCTTTTCCAAATCATACTAAAAGTCAGTTTGCAAATTTGGTAAAATCTCATATCATTTGCATATGAACTATTTGTAAAAGGTGTGATTATTTATTTATTCCTGTTTTGTAAATTCCGACAAATCCTTGGACTCACTCGCCCATCCCCACCAATATCGCACTCTTCGCCCTTCCTCTTTCAAAATTTACAAAAGCCCCTTTCTCTCTCCTCCCCTCCCCCAAAATCTAGGGTTTCCAATTTCTCCTTCCTCCCCCACCCCTCCCTTCCGTAAATATAGGGTTTCCTACCGGCGGACTCGGATCCTTCGCGGGCTTCTAGATCCGGAACCCGACCCGCCCCCCACCTGTCCAGCTCGCTCCCCACCATGTTCTGGCGAATCCCCAACTTCTCCGCTTCTTCTCCAGTGAGTACAACTCCCTCGACGAGATCTCCCATGTCTTCGTTATTGATTGATTCTTCTGCTGCTTTGATAGATTTTCTGAATCGTAGTACTTAAATTGTTTCCGATCTGCGTCGAACGGGCACGAGCACGAACGCGACACGATTCGGACTCGTCTACACGGGCTCGGCACCTGTTCTGGAGTCGTCTCCGTGTCGTGTCTAATACGTGTCCGACGTTACGGACTCGGATGAAGCATGTTCCCCTTTTCTGTTTGGAGCGTCTATGCTCGAAGCCGGATTTGTTATTGATTGACTATATTGTATGCTAGTCTAGGCTTGAAGCTCGATTTGTCATATTCATAGGTAACATCTCGTTGATGTATTCATAGTCCAGGACAGTGAAGTTCAAAACTTCGGGTTTTACTAATTTGATTGTCAAATCCATGATAATTATTGGGACTGTAAGTTCTTTAGTAATCTTCCAGTTTCCTTCAAGTGGAGACGCAACCTCCGAATGCCTAGGGTTACTAGATATTGTCATCTGCTCATTCGAGTTATTTTGTCTCATGACGTTTCATTGCTCAAGATGTTATGGCAAATCCCCAATTTATCTGTTTTTTCTCCAGTGAGTAAACTTAGGACAGTTGTTATAGTAATTTATCTACGCTCCAATATGGTGCTGTAATAAGTGGTTCGTAATAGGTAATCAATGTTCTAAAAATCGGGCTAGGCGCCCGCCTAGGCGCTAGGTGCCGGCCCACCGCACTGAAACCCCCCTAGGCAGTGGGCTTGGCGGGTAGGCGGGCCTAGGCGGCTGATTATTTGATTATTTGATTTCTTTTTGAATTTTTATTATTCTTTGTTGTATTGTGGATATTTATTTGGGTTTTAAGATAGGATTTGGATTTTAGAACATTGAAATTTCAAATTTTCTAAATTTTCCGAAAAAAAGGCGGGCGCCTAGGCGCTAGGTGGGCCTCCGCCGCGCCGAGTCCGCCTAGCGATTTTTAGAACACTGGATGTAATTGACGAAAGGAATTGCTGTTTTAACCATAACATTGGTTTTTTCTTAGTATAGGACTGAAGCTACATTCTAAATCAACATGTCATCATTTCGGTTGTACTGCATACAACATATCTCTTTCCGATTGTCAAGAAGTGAAGACATATATGTTTTTCAAGAACTTGAATTTTCGTTTCTTTAAGGTTTCTTTAATAGGCGTAGTTGATGATGCATTGTGTTGATTTTAAGGTTTGTTTGGTAAGTGTAAGGGTGTGCACCGAGCCTATTCGGTTTAACAAAACCATGGTTTTCAAAACCGGACTTAGCCGCAAACCACATAATCTCAAAATCATATTTGATCGAAATGTGCTAATAATTCATTAATTCATTTTAAGTGCAAACTATAAGATCCAAAAAGAAAAAATATATTAAAAGTTTAGTCACGACTCAAAAATAACATACTATGAAAGGGACACGCTACAAGAGGGAGAAAAACTGGTTGTGGATGTGGTAGATTTAGGGTTTGAGTTGGGTTAGGCTTTAGTTAGGCAGGTATATAGTTGGCGACATTGTTGTAATTTTACGAGGTTTGTGTGGTTTGGACTGAACCGATTTCGCATCACCATTGACCGAATTGTAAAACCGTAATTTTACAAATCCAAAATTGCAGAGAAATGGCTCCAATAAATGAACCAAATAGTCTAATTTGATTCGGATAGGTTTAGTTACAATTTTTGACCGCATACTGCACACCCCGAGTTCCCCTAGTTAAGTGTGAATTATAACTTCATGAACTCGACCAATTTACGTTATTGGATTTACGCGACCAAGGGAGTTGAAATTTAACTTGCATACTGGAGGATGCGGTTTCGAGTTGTGAAAACAATTCTCTCCATAGATATGGGGGTAAGATTGCATACATCTTGACCTGCTCCGGACCATGCAATAACGGGAGCCTCATGGCACTTGGTGCCCTTTTTACTTTTGTATGCGAAAAATTTGAAAACCACATTTGAGTGTGTGCGGACCATGGTGACGTCCTCTCAAAAGAAAAAGCTCTTTCATGCATAGTTTGTAGTATCGGCCGATATCCATCCGATACGGCCGATACCGATACGGTTTGGTACGTCCCGATCTGATACCGACCGATACCCGATACCGACCGATACCGACATGGGGATCTCTTTTTCGGTCAATTCGACAAAGAAAATACGAAAAAGACCAATCAACGATGGTTTAAAAGTATAGTAAGCTTATAAAAACATGTAAAATAAGACATATTGTATGTAAACCGGTCGACAAGGGTGACTACTATTTCATTCAATTTCAAAATTACTAAGAAACAACACTAAAAATACTTAAAATTATGCCTAAATGTATAAATACATTTTCTAAAATATTAATAGTTATTTTCTTTCTAATACCAAAAAAATCTCATACTCTGATCCGAAACCACCGATACTTGCCGATACCGCCGATCCCGCTACAAATAGGAATTGTCCGATACCGATTCCGATACCGATATTTGAAAAGAGTTCGTATGCTTTTTCGTTACTAGTGTCAGAGAGTTCATTTCACTTATGTTGAAAGAGATGATTGTACCAAGATTTTAAGCCAATCAAACACGTGGAAAGAACTTGAGTTTGAATTCATTTAATTGTACTACGTGGACTGAACATAATGAATTGGATTGCATTTCATGATCCTCAACATAAATTCTATCAACCCATTAGGAAGAGGCCCTTAATGTAAATTCATATCTATTTAGCCTTTCCTCATGGTACAAGAACTCTTAACTCTGAAGCCACATCAATGCAGTTATATACTTTTATGCAGCAATTATTTACTAAACCTACCTTTGGAAAGCTACTGTGTGATAATAACAATTTTTGCTCACACTCTGGAAATCTGTTCTTTAACATCCACATATTTTCTTCCTTGATCATACAACGTTGACAAGTTCAAGTTTATGACATTTGACATTGATGTGCCAACACCATGCTTACATTATGAGATGTCTTTGTGTTCGGATAGGATTACGTCTTGGATCGAGTATGGACCATTCTCTCTCCTAATTTCAGTTACAAATAAAAATGTGACTATAAATGCTCTTAATTTATTCATAAATGAAGGCTAACCATTAATAAACTATTAACTTATTATATACGAACTCGAGTTCTTCACTACCTGCACATGTTGGCACTCTGCACAACATATTTATTGTTTTGGTTGTGATGCTTGAAGAAAATTGACTTAAACCCTATTCCTTTTTGTAACTTAATGAGTTAATAAAGTAAATAGAGAGAACGAGAAAACAATTTGGGATTTTTGAGTATTCTGGAAGCATTTGGATTCTTATTAACATCATTATAGTTGTCACTCTTGTTCTCCTTCAAGATGGGAACATATAATTGAACTGAATCCCTGATCATTTTTTGACTACTGAGTTACATCTGTGGGGAAAATGCAATCTAGGTTTCTCACTCATAAGATCCTATTTTCTGTCCTCAGTTTCATACATGCAGACCATGATACAAAAGCATGAGTAAGGTTCTTGGCTCAGTTCCATTCATGATAATTATACTTTATCTGGCTGCAAGGTCCAGTGGACCATAAATTGAACGTTTGAATGATAAAGTTCCAGTCGAATCTTGTCTTATAGTTTGAACTGGATTAATGACTTTATTCATTTAGGCCACGTACCAGGTTCGAGAATAAGGGGTTTTAGCAGTACATCTATGCAGAAATTCACATCTCAATTGTTTTTCATCAATTTTGTTATCATAAGACTTTCCTTCCTTTTATAGTCCTAACAAGTTTGTGATCATGATTGGTTACCTAAACCAAATCAGTTATTTTAGAGATTGCTTAGATGCAGCTGGTTCTTTTGGCCTTTGCTTCTTCCTGCTACTCTTCTCTCGACTAATTTTGGTATGAAGTACCGAACCTATTCTCCCTAGCTTTTGCATGTACCAGTTGTCTTCTGGAAAAAGTTTGATTGCACTATATGTTTCACATCTTTGTACACCATCTCACTAACGTTTATCAAAGTTTAGATGCATACATATTTCATGCTTGCCAATTCTTTCATACCAAACATGAGCTGTTATCATGTTCTTCAATTGTTTTTTATCTTTTTGTTTTAAATGGTTTTGTAGTTTATCCCTATTTATCTTTTGTCTTGGGAGATCATGCGATTTAATACTGTTTACATGTGTGTTATCGTGTATGTATTTTTATATTGTTACTCATAATCTTGTGCATTTCCTTGCAGGTTGAAACTATACTGGACAAGGAGAATTTCACACTAGAAGAGCTTCTTGACGAGGAAGAAATAATCCAAGAGTGCAAGGCTTTAAACAGTCGCCTTATAAATTTGTAATATATAAACCTTTGCTTGGCTAAAATACCTATTTTGTAACATTTACGTAGTGATTTGGCTTCTATTCTTTTGAGTGTGTGTGGGGTGAAGGGGGCTATCATACGTGAATATCTTACTATCTTGAGATTATTACTGAGGGACTGTAATTTTAAATTGTCTTATACAACTGATGTGAGTTATAATATCAGAGAAGAGTTGACTATCTTCTATCCATTAATTATGTTGAGATGGTGCTAGGTAGCATTTCATATTGAAGCATTGCTTTAAGGAAAGTAATATTATTGTTTACTTATCAACGAAGTACAACCTCATATTTTTTCTTTGTATTCTTTCAGCCTTAGAGATAGAGCTCAAGTAGAACAATTGCTGCGATATATTGTGGAAGATGCTCCTGCAGATGCTGAAAGCAAGCGAGTTTTCAAGTATATTTGAAAACGATATCTCATTTTCTATCATCAAACTATGATTGCCACATCTAAAGGTTTTAGACCTTTTTTGTTGGACTTTTCTATTGACTAGAACTGTTCTTTTGAACCAGGTTCCCTTTCATTGCATGTGAAATATTTACTTGCGAAATTGATGTTATTTTCCAGACCTTGGTAGAAGATGAGGAAGTAAGTTGTCGTCTGACAATAGTTTTTCTTATGCATCCTCATCTGCATAGATGTTACACTAGCTTAACCACAAATGTCTTAACTGTTGCAGCTGATGGACCTGCTTTTCTCATTTCTGGAACCAAGCTGTTCACACAATTCCTTATTGGCTGGGTATTTCAGCAAGGTGATACTAGTTTTTATTTGTTTTTCTTTAAATTCTTTGTGACACCAAATTAACAAAATGATAAGCCTTAATATATTGTTCTAGGTTGTTGTGTGCTTAATGTTGCGGAAGACGACATCACTTATGAAATATGTTCAAGTAAGTTGATAGAGCCCATATAATGTTCTTTAAGTTCATAGTTGATTCTGCACATTTATTGCAGTGCTTTTGTCTTATGCCATCTATCGTTCTAGCATATTTTGCTTTTGGTTTATGGAGTTCATTCAATTGACAGTGATATGTTAGTTCACATGTCACTCAGCCGGTGGTGTAGCCAGAATTTTTTGAGAGGGCGGGGTGGGGGGTCGTAAATAGTTGAATGTTAGGGTCATTATGTAGAATTTTGAAGGAAAAACGTTAGAATCTAAGGGGTTGAATGCTGAATGTAGGAAAATAATTCTTATAAGTATCAAAATTTTGAACAAGGGCTTTGATGATAATGCTGAAAGTAGGAAAATGGTTCTCATGTGTGCAGCTCAAAGATTTAAAATAAAGGCGTCGTTGTTGTCACTTAAATGTGTATTATGGCTTTTGAGCTTCTCTCTTTTTGTTTCTACCTATCAATTGCTTTTGGATTTCTTTGCATAAAATGCCATTGAGAAAGTATGTTACATAGGTGTTTGATGTTAGATGTTTACACTAGTAAGTAGTTTGGTATTTAACATTCTTTAAAGGAGGTTTGGTTGCTGTGAGTAGTGCTTCTGCAGTATTTCCATTGTTCGGATTATTGTAACCAATCCAATTATATCAACTAAATTTGCAAGATTTCTTCCACATGCTGCAGCTGTTCTTACGGCCAAAATGATTTTAGCACCACCTTATGAAGCAACATAGAAGGATGGCGAGCTAGAGAAATTCAGCCGTCAAATCATCATGGAACAAGATCTGTTGCAACCTTTTCTCCTATGCTCTAAAATCCCGACAAACTAAAACTACTCCACTTACAACAACAAAACCTACAAGCAAGCGCCCTAATTACATCCAAACACTGGATTTGTAAATACAACAATATTTGCTCACAACCAAACACTCAATTTTGCAGCACCACTTACAACATCAAATGTTGAATACTTGCATGCAGCAAATGTTGCTTGGTATTTCTCTGTATAGGCAACTGAACACCTCCCCAGTGCTGCGATAAGTAATGAATGCTACGATTTGTGTACTGACCAAAAGGTCAGCATTCACACATTTAGAACTTCTAACTATAATTTTGGCGAGACGTTGAAAGCACATACTTATGCCTCTACATGTTTTTGAATGCGGCTAGACATGCTCTTAGGGTTTTCTCTCTGGTTTGTGGTGATCCTTTTTTGTTTGAGGGGCTTAGATGCATCTGTTTCTATGTGCCTGGTGGGTCTTTCATTAGGTTGTTTGGCAGGGGCAGAGCTAACCCAAACTCCACACCCCCAAGAATTTAAAGAGAGCTAATATTTCTTTTTTCTTTTTAAAAATTTCATGAAAAGCTAATAAGAAAGTAGATAATAGTAAAGAAAGATGCTTTAGAACATCAAAGCTGATCAACTTAGGTTAATGTCTTTGGTGTTTGGAGAATAGGTTCTTGTATTTGGAGAACAGGGTCCTAGTTGGAATCAGTCAACTGTATATTGTCATTAATTTAATGATATATCTTTTTCATTTTACTCTTTAACTTATTGTTATTGTTGTTAAGGAAAAAAATTGAGAGAGAGAGATTCTCTCCTAATAGCATATAGCTCATATAAGTATATGATGAGATGTTTACATATTAGTGTCTTACTGCAACCATTATTTTGACGTCTTTTGCTGAAATTTTTTAATCAAGAAGAATGTGGCAAATGGCCTATTTGTTTGCATTGATTATAGAAAGTTTCAAAGTACATAGGACAGTAAGTGGCTTATTGTAAAATATACTATTAATCATTGCCTTATTTTGATGAGAGTCTGACGCGTTACTAGGAAATTGTGATTTGGGAGGGGGGGGGGGGGGGGGTTGTTCCTACACATACATGATGCCATGGCCATAGATTTTGTGCTTCATGGAGTATGCAAGACTGTAGCCAAAAAAAGAAAAAAAAAGAATGTCATGATTCCTATCAATTTTATGCTTGCTGTTTACTTGAGATGGCAAGCAACAACAGGAAGAAGCAAGAGCTAGACACCTCTGCCCTTTGCTAAGATGGTACCACTATGCAGTTGTATCTTTGCTGCACCACTGCACTGTGTTGTGCCCTTGGCCAAATGGTGCTTATATGTGATTGTATTATTGCTGTGCCACTGCCCGGTTTCAAATTCTGAAACATTTTAATTATGGAAAAGTGTTATGGTAGTTAGGGCTGCAAACGAGCCAAGCTTAAGCTTGAGCTTGGCTTGACTAGAATTAATCGAGCTCGAGCTTGATAAGTTTTTTTATTTTAGAGCTTGACCTTGGCTTGAGCTTGTTTATATTAAGCTTGAGCTTGGCTTGGTTTGAGCTCGAGCTTGGCTTGATAAGCAAGCTCGATAAGCTTGATTTCAAGCTCGCTCAACTTTATTTCAAGCTCATTAAGCTTGATTTCAAGCTTAACGAGCTCGATTTCAAGTTAGTTAGGTTTAAATTCAAGTACCTGTGATATTAACAATTTATTTATCAAAATTTAATTTAAAAAGTTTCTTAATATCAATTATTAAGGACATTTAAATATGTAATGCACACAACCATATTGTTATACAAACATATATAAAATTAGAATTCAACAAAGAACAAACGAGCTTCTAAACAAGCTCCTGAACGAGCTCTTAACGAGCTTCAAAACGAGCAAGCTCGCAAGCTCATAAACGAGCCAGCTTGCGAGCTCAAACGAGCCGAATACTTCTAAGCTTGACCTTGGCTCGTTTATAAACGAGCTCAAAAATGAAGCTTGAGCTCAGCTTGTTTACTAAACAAACCAAGCTCAAACGAGCTCAAAAATGAAGCTTGAGCTCAGCTTGTTTACTAAACAAACCAAGCTCAAACGAGCTCAAAAATGAAGCTTGAGCTCAGCTTGTTTACTAAACAAACCAAGCTCAAACGAGCTTTTATCGAGCCGAGCTTCGAACAGCTCGCGAACGGCTTGGCTCATTTGCAGCCCTAATGGTAGTTAGAATAAAAGGGAAGTCTCATTGTCCCGTACCTAGTGCTGGAGTACTATGTGCATGGGGATGAGAAGAAAGCAAAGGAGGATCCAATCAAAGTGGAAAGAGGTAAAAGACAAATCAGGGGAATGCGAAATAGATATTCTATTTTATAGTTACCATTTCCATTCATCTACGTTTGTCACTTAGAAGAGAAGGGAGAAAGAAGACAGGTGGATGTCTCAACTTCCTTCAGGTACTGGTCCAACGCCGTCAGCTATGTTACTCCTCTTGCAGAGCTCATTGAAACAGCTGCATTGCTACTGCAGCTCTTCTTCTTGATTGTGCACATAAATGGCTACGAGACAGAATGTTTTTAGACAATGGATTGTAAACCTTAGTTCTCGTGATTGCACACACATTATTCTTGGTTAACTTGTTCACAATTTCGGTTAAGCTATGCATTTCATTTAACAATCATACTATGGCTACGAGCCTACGACTATTGGAAAACTAAACTATTCTAATCATTGTAAAGGATTGCTTCTATGCTTCAGTTCTTCTCACATAATTTCGAACGCAAAAAAGCACATTAATGTAGGTTAATGCATCCATTATTGCATGCTCGCAAAACAATACGACACTAGAATCCTTTTTCATAATTCCATACTGGTCAATTTGGGACCTGGTACAATCTTAATTATAACACCACATATAGAAAATTTTGTAAGTAGGGTGATGAGTTACCCAAATTTTTGTTCGTCATCAATTAGAACAGTGGATGCTTAGGGTCCGTTTGGATAGGTTTTCTGAAATTTCGTTCTGAAAATAGTTTTTAGATAATATGTTATATAAAGTTGCTTTCTGGATATGTAGTTTCTGAGTTTGTGTTTGGTTACTTTCATCTGAAAATGGTTTTAAGAAAACAAATGTTAAAAATTTTGTTTGGTAAAAAATTTTAGAATTTTTTTAAATATTTTTTATAAAATATTTGTAGTTGTGTTAAAAATTTGTAATTTTTTTTTTAAAAGTCGTGTTAAAAAAAATTAAAATTGTGGAAGAACCTGCCCACACACAGTTGTTGTATAACCATTAGCTTCAATGCCATGAGATTTCCATGGTTATTATCAGATTGTACAAATTCCAAAACCCCAATTAGCATAAATTAATCCATTCCACACACAGTAAGAACACAAACTTTCAATCCCATTAGCCAAGAAATTTCAACCACACCAACCAAAGTTGACTCCATGTCGTTGACACAGCGAGAGCAGCGAAGACACAATTTGAGTTCTCCTGCAAAGTCATCTCTCCCAATCCAAAACATAATTTTTCAACCGTCGAGGCCATGGAAGGCGGCGTCCGTGGAGAGCTGCTTGATTGCGATGGCGGCGCCGGAGGGTAGGACGGCTCGGGAGGACGGCTCTGTAGACGAAGCCGAAGCCTCCGTTGCCGACGATGCCCTCGGTGGAGAAGTCCGTGAACTCCCTTTGCAGACACGGCGTTGACGCGGGAGGAGACACAGAGGGAGAGGACGGGGTCGAAGGAGGAGGCGAAGGAGAGTTGGCGGGTGGGGAAGCAGACCGAGTCGGAGGCGGTGAAGGAGGAGGAGATGGGGAGGAGGGGGAGGCTATGAAGAACCCATTGTTTGGTTGTTTATAGAGAGAGAGAGTGCCTTCTGTGATATTTGGGTTGGAGAGAGAGCGCCTTTTGTCATAGAGAGAGAGAGAGAGAGAGAGAGAGAGAGAGAGAGAGAAACGTCTCTCAGAAAATATATTTTTCCTTCTCCCTGAAAGTAGCGCTTAAACTTTGCTTTTGGAGATTTTTTTTTTAAATAAAGTTCTCCAAAAGCTGCAGCCAAATACATTCTTTCTTTACTGTAGCATTTACATTCAGAAAACAGCGTTTAAAATACCAACCAAACAGACCCTTATGCTTTAGAAGTAGTTGCTTTCAATATTTTTGGTTCCCAGGAAACTTCTCAAGGTCTTTGTGCTTTTACTTAGGTCATATGATACTTAAAAACCATTCCCAGGCAAAATACAACTTTTGGGATTATGTATATGGTTTGGATGTAGGACCTTTATGGAGTTTATTATGACAACTTTTAAGGGTTATACTGGACAATGCTAGTAGTAGATGGTTATCCTTGAGACTGCTTGGAAGTTGGATTTTTTGGTTTTGCCTTGCTGCCTACTGTTTAGAAGAGAGACCTGTTTTCCAAATCTACTGAGGTAGGATGAAAAGCTTTAATCCCACGTTCCTTCCAACGTAGTGTACATGGTTGGTTGGTTTGGATTTTTCTGGAGGTGAATGGAATTGAGGTACCTTGTTGAGAAGTGCATCTAGCCTTTTTTTTATGTTACCACTTCTACCTTCAAGTTATTGGTCTTCATTTTGATACGCGCTGTGTGCCCTGATAACATCTTCTTTCAATAATATGTATATATAATTATACACACACACACAAGTAAAAATACCTGTGCACTGTACGATGATTACCAAATATGTCTTTTAAAAATTTATCTACGTGCAATATTTACTCATATTAGCTAATCTATCAATGTTACACATTTAGATTAAGATATTCAAGCTAATTTTTTGAGTTTTAGAATTTAAAATTCAAAATTCTAATTTTTAGATTTGGATAAATATGAAATCATGCAAACAAAACTATAGCCTATAGATAAGTTCTATATATGTAATAATTATATTTCTGAATTTTAGACAAGTTTATATTTTAAAATCTAAAATTTAAATTTTGTCAAGATCAAAGTTTTGCAAAAACATACTACACAAAATATTAAATTTAGAAACTTAGATTTGGATAAGATTGGATTTGAATAAATCTTCTTGATGTATAATTTAAAATTTCCATAATATGTAAATTAAAAATTTCATAATGACATGGCATATGACATGACACTTGATGAGGTGGTGTGATACGGCGCAAGGAAGGCCTTCCAAAATTACTCTAAATTCAAGAAAACTCCTAAAAAAATTGTGGGAGCTCCATGACTACTTTCCTTTATATATATATATATATATATATATATATATATATATATATAAGTGAAGTTGCAACTGCAAAGCTTCTACTCTAGGAGCAAGTACTCTCTTTTAAATACCATATCACTGTATGAGAAATCTACATAATTTACTGAAGAAACTACTTTCTTGACTTGAATCCTTGGAGGTAATGCTTAAATTTCGATCTCAGAGTGCCTTTGGTATCAATTTTTATTTGACACTGTTTTCTTGTCAAATTTCAGACCCATGAGAGCATCTTCTGCCGCTTTGTTGATTTAATAGGAATCACATCTATCATGGAGGTCAGTAGTTCTCTTCCGACTTTGGTTTATTAGTCCCATCTGTTTCCTAACCTATGTTAAAGGAAGAGACAGATAATGCTGATGGCTAAGTAAGTTGCCAACGGGAGCATAATTTTTTTTGCTCTTAAAAGTTAGTCTTCGTGTGACAGACTTTTTATACTTTCTTACCTTGAAATTTCAAATAAATAATATATGCATGCAAGGGGGTCTTATTTTTCTTTCTTTTGCAGATTTTGGTTCGACTTGTTGGTGCTGATGATCATATGTATCCCAATTTTGCGGATGTCATGCAGTGGCTGACAGATAGCAACCTTTTAGAAATGATTGTGGATAAATTGAGTCCATCTGTAAGTGCTTAAAAATACACGGTTTTCTTTGGTATCCAGAAGCTTATTTTTGAAATAATCTCACCCTTAGACAAAAATATACTAGCTTTTCCGCATTAGTATTGAGTGTTCCACTTATATTCCTTTATTCTTTTGTACCAATTTTGCTATACATGTTTATATTCTTCTTTTTTGTACATGTTGTATTTCCTATGCTCGCTAAAGGAACACAAGATATTTTCATTTTTTGGGGTCTGAAAATTTTAATCTACCTTTTAGTAGTAGCCTATGGTGAACCAACAGTTTGTTAACTCTGCGTTATCCAAAATTGATCAGAGTTCCCCTGAAGTTCATGCTAATGCAGCTGAGGTCCTTGGGGCTATCATTAGAAATGCTCCATCAGCTCTAGCGGTTAAACTTGCCAGCCCAAGGTGTGTTATTTTACAATGATTTGATAATTTATTACTATTCCTGGGAATCAATTTTTGTTTTAGTTGTAGCATATTGTTGAGATGTGATTAAAGTCTTTCTTTCCATATGCAGCTTTGTTGCAAAGATATTTGGTCATGCTCTTGAAGATTCACATTCAAAATCTGCGCTTGTCTACTCTTTGTCTGTCTGCATCTCCTTGTTGGACCCTAAAAGAGCAGCTTCAACTTCTTTGGTTCATTCCATCAGAAGTCAACATTTATATGAACCACCTATTCATGTTGACCCTGATACTATTAGGGCAATGCTGCCCAAAATGGGTAAGCTATACTCTTTCACTATCCACTATGATTATGCTGCCAACAATATCTAGACCATTTGTAAGTGTGTGCAACTCTCTTCTGTACACGTAATATCAAGAATGACAGTTATGTTATTGCGTATATGTGCAATAGAAAATGAGATCAGTGTCGAAGTGCTTATGCGTGCAAGAACTAATAGAGCCTGCCTATGACTATGATAATTACTTGGATTCAGATGTTTTTGTTTATTTGATTAAAATAGTTTGGTTGTTAGAAAGATGACATTCCTTTAACCTTATTCTTATGTTTTCTTTCCCCTTCCGTCTCTATTTCCTTTATGGCTTTCTGTCTCTATTTACTTTATTGCTTTCTGTCTCTATGGCTTTTACATCAGACTATATATATTGGCCTTAACCATAATAGAAGAGTCGGCCCTTCATTGGATTTTGCAAATCTCTCTTCTCTTCTCTAAATTTCTACCATGGTATGGGAGCCCTAGAGTTCCTCTTCTTCATCTTCTCTTCACCCAGCCCATCCATCACTCCGGGAGTTCCTTATAGTCGACTCCTATCTGACTTCTGATCTTGATCTATTCTATGAGATTATGACAAAAAAATGCTCTGCGTGTCACTCCTACCGTCTCTTCCTGCCTCTGATCCTCTTGGTCCATTGCTTTTAGTTCAAATACCAACAGGTGCAATTGGATTAAAATATCAGAACACTCTATTGACAATTGTCGATATTTCGCCCGTTGCAAAGCCTAAGAGTCCACTGGTGTCAGCCTTATGTTTATAACACCCCTCGTCAAGCTTCCCTCCTTTCTGTAAGCTCCTGCTTCAAACCAGGGAATATGGACATCTGATTAACACGGAGGTTATTGATCAATTCCACCAACTCCTTTTCTCCTGGAATATGCTTCGTAGTTCTTCATATTCTCCTTCCGATGTCTCCATTCATTCTGCTCATTCAGGTATACCTACAACAAATTGGATTATAGATTACAGAGCAACCTATCATGTGACTCGTGTTCTTCTCATTTCCTGTCAACTCTCCTATTCATTCTGCATCTGTTCATACTCTTGATGGTAACACCTTTACCTATATCATTTTATGGTCACTTGTTTAATCTGCAGTATTTTCTGTTTCCGATGTCTACAATGTACCAAACATTGTCCATTTCTCTGTTTTTGTCTCTCAGTTAACAAATATGAACTGTTCTCTTACCTTCACATGTACCTTTTTTTCTTTCTTTCTGTTTGGGATCTTCAAACAGGTAAGCTGATTGGGAGATGTCATAAACACGATGGTCTCTACTATATGGATGGTCTCACGTTTCCATCTCTTACCTCGGCAATAGATGTGCTATCTCATACAAAATTATGCTGATTACCTTCTATCATTTTTCTTAACAGTAAAGTAACATATATTTCATAAGTTAGATTTTATACAACCCTTCTTTGGAGATATATCACTTCCATCACGAGGTTTCGTATCGAAGGCTAGTATAGAACTCTATAGTGATGATGTTTATTTGTTTATGTGGAACCCATCTTGAGATAAAACACTTCCATCTCTGTTGGTTATAAATAGATCCTAACATTTCTGTTATTATTTTTACAGGTGTCTTGCTTTCACTTTTGAATGTATCATCTGACGCGAATATTCTTCTGACTACGTACGGTGAACTAAGTCCTCCACTTGGCAAGTATCGATTAAAAGTATGTCCTCTCTGATTTATGATTGTCCTTTAACAGTATGTATTGCTACATCTTAGTCGAGATAATATGTGTACATGTTAAGTATATTGGTCAGAGCAGGGTTTTATATCTAGAATTAGTTTTACTTACTAAGCCAAATATTTTTATCATTGAACGATGAAATGGATTTAGGGGTGCCAGCGGATATGATTAGTTGACTTGTCCAGCGTAGATGTGATTTGAAACCCATACTCCCAAATTTATACCATGGGAATTTGCATATAAAATCAAGGGCTAAACTCCAATCGGCTTAGTTATGTATGAAATAAGAATTGTCCCTGATCCAGTGAGCTAGGTGGACCTAATTAAACCATTAAAGAGTGTAAATTTGTTTTACAAGACACGCTTAGCTTGGTTCTAACTGAGTCAAACTTGTAAAGGTTGCAAGCTGAACCCGACTATTCTAGATAATGGTGTACTAAATTCCTGATTTAAAGCTGGTTTGGGTTATATCTGGTTACATCCAATGCTATCCTTGAATACTTGCATCACTATGATTCAATTTTATATGTAGTTTGCAGTCTGTTCCTAATTTCTTCATTTTTTGTGTGTTTGACAATTTTAAGCTTTGGAAGTAAGAAACAAAAAGAAACTAAGTTTCTATTACAAATCTGGTTTGCTTGCTAGATGGTAGGAAACTTGAAGTGCATGATGACATGGAAATATGAAATATTATTAGAATGGAGCATTAGAAGGTTGGTTTTAGGTTTTTCAGTTTTTGAAATCAAATAGTGACAAGTATCATTACTCTTCATGAGTTTCCAATTATCTGGATGAAAGTAGAATGGGGGTAGTTTCCGATATATGGTGGGTTCTAGACGCTAAACTTCCAATAGTAAAGAAGGTGACCTTGTTTCCACTCAGTTTGACTGTGTTTTAAGTACTCTTTGGTTACTGATATGTAAAACATTGTATTTTGCAGATTGTGGAATTCATTGCAGTGTTACTAGGAACCGGTGATGAAACTGCTGAGAAGGAACTTGTTAGCTCTGGTGCTATCCAGAGAATTCTAGATCTCTTTTTTGAGTAAGCTTTAATTTATTTAATTCTTATAGCATGCTTGGATTATCATCAAAATTTGTCGGAAATTCTGTTGCAGGTATCCCTTCAATAATTCACTACACCATCATGTAGAAAGCATAATAATGTCATGCCTGGATAGCAAAAATACGGTCGTCCTTGATCATCTATTTCATGACTGCAAGATGGTCGAGAAATTTCTTCAAGCTGACAAGCATCCCACTCTCTCTCCTGATTCAAATCGGGTAAAGAGAGATAAAAGCTTTCTTCAAATCTTTTATTTTACTTTTGTCAGTTATAAGTTTTCCCTACCATATTTCTTGTACATTATCAGATATAGAAACACCTTACAGTATGGAAACTTAATTAGTTTGCTTTTAATCGTGGCAGTTGACAAAACCTGCTGCTGGAAGACAGCCACCCCGGTGTGGTTATATTGGACACATTACACGAATTGCTAACAAGCTTGTCCAATTGGGGAGTTGCAATGAACATATTCAAACATATCTACAGGTTATCCTTTTTTCCTGATATGAGTTTTACTTGCTTTATTTTATTCTGGTTCTGTTCTTCTAATTTTCTTGTTTAACGGACGACATTATGCACGTATCTTGAATTAATATCCTGACATTGCTGTCATGAAAACTGACTATTACATAGTTATATGTAGTTGTGAAAGATGGCCAGTTAAGGAAGATATATCCAGAAGTTGTTGAATACAAGCAGTAATTGGATTGTATTTTCGAGACTACTTCAGGGTGGACGGTGATCTATGTTGCACGGGCACGGGAAATATCCGAAATATTGTGTCTGTACCCACTGTGCTCGTATTCTTGCAACATTGGGGACTACTTATGTACCTATTTGAAGATGGTTGTATCATGTCCGTATCTGTGTCCGTGTCCATATTTGTGCAGATGTTGATCCTTCTGTTTAAACTTTAAAGTCAATTTATTTAATACCTTGGTCACAGTTGTAAGTATCAAAGTACCACCAACTACATACCTTGTAGTGCTATTCAATTGTACTGTTTTGTGGAACCAAGATGAAGGTATCATTACTTGTGGGGCAAACATTAAGCTGAGAAATCCCTGTAGTTGATCTGTCAACCTTTTACATCTCTTAGCTTGTTGTCAACTTGATATAAGATCTTAAGATCCAAAGTGCAGTTAGCAAGTAGGAAGGGATACTTTAAGCCTGAAGATCATGCTTTGGGAGTTACGCTAGTTTCTTTTAACAAGTAATGGGCGTTGGTTAAAACTTAATGTCATTTTTTTAGCAGGAAGTGCTTTTATATGAGTCATAATATAAGATAAGGATCCAATTTGAAAAACATTTTCACCAAAATAGTAATGCCACTCATTTTTGTTGCTATTTAAAAGTTAAATAGGTGCCTGCAACTGCAAGACAAGACATGTTTGTAACCTAATAATATTATTTCTACCTAAGTTGGGGTTCGATTTTGATGAATACCCTTAGAGTGGACATGGTTTTTCTGAAATTTGTTTGAAGGATTTCAGAAGTTCTAGGATAGATATTTGGATGGTGCAATATTTCTGTATCTGTTAAATCTGGTTCCAGCTTTGTTTGCACCAGACTTCAGTTTAGTAAGCCAGCACAATCATCTCTATCATGTATACTATGGCTTTTTAATAATGACTAATCATGGATAATAAGTAGATGCATAGAAGCCTTCAAGTCATTATTTAGATGCTTCTGTATTTAAAGGAGTCATTGAGCTTCATAGAAATCCTCAATTTCCTTTTGTAAGTACTTATATAATAATGCAATATGCCTTGATTGTATGACTTGTTTAAACTTTATAATTTGTTATTTAGAGTTGTTTATGTGGTTTTAGGATAATTCTGAGTGGATTAGTTGGCAAACTAATGTTCTACAAGAGCGGAACGCAGTGGAGAATGTTTACCGTTGGGCTTGCGGGTATGTATTGTAGCAAAACACCTCTTTCATTGGTTGTAGATGAATGTTTTAACAGTGAATGTTCTCTCTGCGACTTGCTAAAATCTTCTTAAAGGCACAGAGATTCTGTAAGAGATGTTTGTTGTTGCTCAATAGATATTGTCAACAATAAGCAAATATTCTAATTTGAACTTACAAATAAACGACATGTTACCAAATTTCTTCCTGAATACATTGATTTTTTTTCAATGGCTTACAAACTTGTTCAGCTAGCTCTACTTATTTCAGACAAATCTCGCTTAAAGTCAGTTTTCCCTTGTTGTTTGCAGTCGTCCAACTTCATTGCAAGAAAGGACAAGGGATAGCGATGATGATGAGATACAGGATAGGGACTATGATGTCACAGCCTTGGCAAATAATCTAAGCCAAGCTTTCAGATACAACTCTTATGAAAACGAGGATGTGGATGAGGTAAGATCTACAGTTCTACTTTTGAGAGCGGATGTGTAGCTGTCTACCTGACCCAATTTTTCTTTGTATGGAGGCTTGTGGTTTTATAGCAAGCTCAAAAGCTCAGTATCAGTATTGCACTCTCTTGCTGAGCTTCTGTATTGGCGGTTTTGTTGGTTTCCAAGGTTTTAATTCAAAGTATTCAAATGTCAAGTTTTGGCACTTAAGAAAGAAAAAGTAAATTTTGGTAAATTTTAGATTTAGGAACTAAAATATTGAAGTAAAAATAATTTGTAAATATTTCTGCAAGTATATGTTGGTTTTGTTCATTAAGTACATAGTTTCATGATTTTTATAAAATTGTAACATTTTAGTTTGATGATTTAATATGTTATTTGTCCTATATTTGTCCGATATTTGTCTGAGAAATGTCTTTAAAGCTTGATAATGAAATTGAAACCAATAATGTAATACATTTTCGGTTATGTTAGAAATTATGTTTATATTATTACATAAGAATGAGTTTATGTAAAAAGTCCAAATTCAACTTCTTAGGATTCAATTATGACGTCTATAAGTTAACGTGTAGTAATCGGTCATAGTGGCAATATATATTAACCCATAGTTAACAAGTTTTTCTTCTTGAACCCTACCTATTAGTGTGCATATGTGAAGAAATCTTCATATTCTAGATACCCAGTCATAAAATTCTTTTGCTTAGACGCCCCTTTCTGTTTTTCCTTTTTATTTTTGTGCAAATATTTATCCATATTTCCACATTTTTGTTGTTAAGTAGGATTTTATGAGGATTTCTATGGTTTATACTGTATTCTGAAACTTAAATACTTGAATGAGTATTTCTATGATCTTCTTCGCCCAAATACTGATAGTTTATGTAACACCGGACCAGATTGGCTCAATCCTGATACAATATGCCCAATACGTGTCGTTATCGACTGAGTTTTAAACCTTGTCTTAAAAGTATGTGCACTTTCGTCTTACCTCTTCATCTAGACTCTTTATAGCCTAGGGGAACTTGGAGAGTGCTCGTTGGTTGCATGAGCTTAAACTGCTTATTCAATAGGTGGGTAGGTATCAAAAGGTAGATCTACCTACCCGTCAACTAGCCACCCAGGTTTTGTAGCACGACCCTCTCTTGCTCATAGCTGCATTGGCTAGAAATTTGGCACCAAAATAGAGGGTTGACTCCAAGTCCGGCAACTGCTCATAAAAACTGTCATATCCTTGGAGCTTTCTTATGCTCCATACCAGACCCCATTGTAGTGGGAGAAAGGTTTGTATGATGATGGTTCCCTTGTATCTAAATGATCATTTTCACACATTTAAGATATTCTGTTCAAAGCATATTAATTGAGATGATGAGATGATTCTCAATGCTCTTTCAGTTATGCATGCTCAAATGGAAGCTTTTCGTAGCCAAACAAAACAAATAAAAGCCTTTATCCCAAACTTTTGGGGTCGGCTGTTTGAATCCTTTTCTTAAATTTAGCTCTGTTAAGGGCCATGTCCTCTGTAACACCAACAAAAGACATCCTTTAAAACCTCAATTCATCTTCGTTTAGGTCTACAATATTTTATTAGCCAACTAAAATTTTTTCTGTTCCAAGCACCGGTCATATCATTAGGGAAATGAAATTTGAGGACTAATATTTAGAGTAACTAATTTCTTTCCTTTATGTGCTTGGCTTTTTCCCATTTATTTGCCTGTAACTTAGGTTGCTTGTGTATGGAGCCCCCCCAAAACTGTCCTGACGGAAACCAAACCTCTAGAGTGTGAGAGGGATGGGTAAACACTTAACCAACTTGACAATTATTGGAGTTACGAGTTCTTAGTTAAAGAGGGGCGAGCCTGTCAAACTATAGGTGTCACTAGTCGCCCTTTCTTTTTGAATTAAAATGAATGTGGCGGTGTATGAAAGACAAAAGCAAGTGAGTAGGGGGCTTAGAGAAAAGGAAGGGCATGGTTGATGTGTCAATGGGGTCGGTGGGGAACCCGTAGGAAGGACGATGACCTGTTGAATCCACATCAGAGATTGCCAACATGAACACAAACTAAATTGTCTAATCAATAGAGGTGTGGCAACTCAGGTTGATGATAGATTGTCTTTTGGATTCTCTTTAAATTTGCTAGAAAGCATGACCTTATGCTTTCTGTGTGCTTGAGATTACTCTTTTTTATATTTCGTTTGTCATCGACGTGTGAAGCGGAATTCCTACCAAGGAAATTTAGCTGAAGTTTCTAGCATATTTTATTACCTACTGCTTACGTGGATTGGTGTCAAATTCTTTAGGTAGACGAATATGGCCAAATGAACACCTGCTTTAGAACATGAGTTGATTTTACTGCCAAATTTGTCATAGTGTGGTAAGTTTAAGCTTCTTGTAACTGAGGGCTGCTCTAGTTCTTTGAAATTCATGCAAGGTTTGAGATAGAGTGTTGCACTTTTTCATTTTTAATGATCAATTAAGTTGAGTTGAAGCTTGAGTCCATCATCAGGAAATTATCTGTATTCTTCTTTGTTGGCTTATGTTGCTCTTGCCTTTCCTCTGTTGCATGAGCTTAAACTTTGTGGTTGTCCAAAAATTTACTTTCTAGGTTTATAGGAAGTCCTCTTCCTGATACTGGCCTGATTATTACTTTGGCACCATCCATTGATGGTTCATACTACATTGACAGGGTTTCAAAGGTTTGTCATCATTTTGGAGCTTTCTCGACTTTGACCAAATGCTGCACTGTACTGCATTTTTATGCGGACATGAGGATAATGCCAAGAGTTATCATCTCGCAGTATATTAATTCTAGCACCTAGTCGAGCACTCTTGCCTGAAAGAAGCATGTTCTGGCCCATAAATATGAAAGTATCTTATTGTTTTTTCCCTCCTATGTAATGTTTGTTTAGTGTTTCTACTGAAGTAAAAGGCTTAAATATTTTTGGAGCAAATTGTTATACAGATATCTTATTGTCCTTTTCTCCTTATTGTTACTTGATCAGAATGGTAATAATCTTTCAAATTGGTAGGTTCTTAAAAAATGTATGCACTTTGCAGGATGTATATTTCGACGATGAATCTGCTGAAGTTGTCATCTCTTCTTTGAGGCTTGGGGATGATCATGGAAGGTAGTCTTTATTTCAGCCGCAATTTCTCTATTTTTCCAATTGAAGTATCAGGTTATTGGTTATTGTTTCATAATTCAACTTATCTGTCCCATGAAATGGCAGTAGTCTGTTCACGAATTCCAACTGGTTCGCTTTTCAAGAAGACAAAATCGATGAGGAGCCTTTGAGCACTTCTACCCTTGATAAGATGGAAGATGTTAATCTAAATGGGACAGCTAGCAGTGGCAATGATGATGAGGTGGTGGTTGGAGCAGATGAGTTGAGGGATACTGCAGCTTCATCCAGAATTGACTCGGATTTGGTGAATGACGCCTCCAATGCTCTCGATGAAAAACTCGCAGAACCAGAGGAGGGAAACAATAGTAATGATCTGAGTCTATTTCGGTTCGAGACAGGAGGGAATGATGATCTTTTCAGTGACCAGCAATTGCCTGATTGGGTTGGATGGCGCGATCCATCAGATATAAAGATGGATAATGATGGCCCTAGCGATGTTCTTTCAACAACAGCAGAGTCTGTTGTCCCCACTTTGCCAAATGGCCTGAGTAGAGTTGATGCTGACCCTGCAAGCACATTGGAGTCCAGTGAACCCGCAAAAGCCGAAGGGACTGCACCCTCCTTATTTGATGAGGAAGCTGAGTTTGTTGGTGTTGATTTCGAGGGCTCTCAAAGGAGCATTGATACTAAACCTGAAGAAATGGATATACCAGGTGAGAACAAGTCTGGGGTGATGAATACTAGACCTGAAGAAATGGATATGCCAAGTGAGGATAAGTCTGGGGTGAAGGACTTAAGCAAGAGACAATGGAGGGTGGAACCAGAGGCTGGTGTCGCACAGGAATGATAAGGGCTTAGATTTCCTTGTAACTGTATCATTAAGAACAGGTGTACATGTAACCGTATCATGTGGGATCGTTTTATCGATCTTTCTTGTCACCCCTTAGGGAGTGAATGGGTTTGTATCATCATGTCATTTTGGTGGTAATTTAAGTACATTATTTTAAAACACTATTGATTCTGTCATCAGATTCTGGCTAGATAAGTAATTTTTTTGGCTTCATCTGTCAAACTGTTGTCTCTCCGAATTTACGTAATTTCCACTTTAAGTGTCAGCTAAGGGAGGTTTGTTCTTCGTCGAGTATTAATTCTATAAGCTATTTGGCGCATAGAACATATTTTCAGTCCATTTACTTTGCTGTAGTTCATATTTGTAGATATATTGTTATATGTTTGTATATGCTGCAGTTTTCATCAGTATCACTATATAACAGTTGAATAGGGGAACCCTACAGCAGAATGCCACATCAATTGTTTGGTGTACGTTTGCTTGAATGTGTTGGATCAACTTGGTGTTTTTGCTGGTTTACTACAAGACCATCTCGGACTTTCTTCAGAATCCTGCATATTTCTAGGAATTGTTCTATAATGCTAAAACATCACTCGTTATGAAAATGTTCCAATTCGTCATGAAATGGTTTCCTTGAACAAAAATAGATATAAAAGCAGTATTATCAAAACCATTATTATCTTAATTTATTAACTATTCATTAATAACAGCTCGATATCAATTCTATTGCGTGTGTATATATATGTCAACTTAATATGACTATTGTTTCTCGAAAGTCAAAAAGGTTCTTTATCACGGGTGTAGTGTATATGCACATAAAAGTCGACCACCAAAATCCAAATAGAGGGGGAATAGTTTTCTCGAGTTTGAAAAAAAAAGAAGACAACACCAATCTCCAACCTCGACTTCGCCAAAAATATAACACACAAAACCTGAAAATTTCCGGTAAAATTTTATTTATCATACTCTTTTACTCGATCCTTCTATCTATATAGTTTTTTTCCTTTCAAATTTGTGATTGCTCACCATAACTTCGGTTTTGCTTTGGGTTTAATTTTGTTTATTTGTACAACCCACATACATTCATATACATTCATACTGTTGATGATTCTTGAAAACACATGAAATTATAACATCACAAGAAAAAAAATTGTATGTGCAGCTTGTACTGATTATAATCTAGTGCTTACTTTTCTTCTTTTAGAAATTATTATCAGGCGCGTTTGTGTTTTACTAAATGCGCAACGGAGACCCACCGCCGTCCCAGCGTGGGCGGAGGAACCGGCACCTCCATCGTCAATGAGAAACCGATCGATAATTAATTAAGATTATAATGAAATGTTACTAAATAATTATTAATTTATTTAATAATATTTCATTATAATCTTAGTTAATTAATATATTAATTATAATTATAAGCTTAATTAAATAATATTTTATTATGATCTAATGGCAAATATTATTTGTTTTATCCAAAAAATGGATTTGGATTTCAACCAAATCTAATGAACAAACAAAACAATGGATTTGTAAATGAAATTTAAAAATTTAAGATTTGGATTTGAATTTTGGATTTTTAAATACAAAACTAAATTCCATTTACCAAACGAGCCTAGTGTAAAAAGATTGCTCAGTTGACATTTTCTTTAGAGAAGACGCCTTAATGATTCGTATATTTTGTGCACAACACTAATTCACTTCACTTGACGTACTATTTCCTCTTTTATATTCTTCTAATTTTTTTTTCTCTATGTACAAACAATTTATCTCTCGGGATAGAAAAAAGTACTCTCACAAATTGAGAAGAGAGTAAAAAAAAAAACAAGGTATTTTTATGCTAGCGGTTCCGGGTCTTAAAAAACAGTGCCGTACAATGATATTCCGATCGGGCTATCGGATCTGATCCATAGATTGGCTATTTATTTGTGGACACAGAAAATAGAAATAAAAAATAGTAAGGGTTTGTTTGTTTGTTGAAGAAGAAGAAGAAGAAGATGATCGAGGTGGTCCTGAACGATCGGCTGGGGAAGAAGGTGCGCGTGAAGTGCAACGAGGACGACACGATCGGCGACCTGAAGAAGCTGGTGGCGGCGCAGACCGGGACCCGTGCCGACAAAATCAGGATCCAGAAGTGGTACAACATCTACAAGGACCACATCACCCTCAAGGACTACGAGATCCACGACGGCATGGGCCTTGAGCTCTACTACAACTAAACTCTCAAGGTTAGGGTTAGGGTTAGGGTTTCCTCGACTTTTTATTTCTTGTTTCTTGGATTATTGCATCACTGGAGTTAAATTCTATGCTTTGATTCTTATATGCGATTAATAATAATAAGGGGTCCGATAACAATTCCTTAGATAGTTCATTGTTGAATTGACTCGTCACTCGATCGCAAATACACGAATACTGAAATCAATTTCATGCCTTTAGTTTTGAAAGATGGTTGTTGGGATATTATTTTGTGATGATCTAGTACTGCAAGTGCTGTTACTGTCTATATCTATAGTCTATACTTAGGGATTGTTGAATACACAAAGGGTGTTTGTGAAGTGTTGAGGAATGCCCAATTTGCGATGTGGAAGTGTTTCGGGTCAAGAATGTGTACTAGGACTTGTTTATTTGTACGAGAGCACTAGGAGGCGTGAGCATACGTTTATTTACGGGCGAGGCGTGAACATTTTACTCCAAAACATAGTTAGACTTGTGCCCGGCGTGTAGGTAGTTTGTATATTCTTTTTGACTTCCACTTTGTTGTCTAACCCTAAAATTCTAGTTATCCTGATGCATGAAACTCCTCTTCCCCACTTGAGATCTTCCACCGCCTTCAGCCCCCCCTAGTCGCCGTTGACACGGCCTCTCCTGATGTTGCCTCTGCCGCCCCCGACTCCTCTTGCCCTCCCTTCTAACATTCTGGCAAGATCCAGACACCGAGCACCACTCCATCCACCAACTAGAGTGAAGGAAGCTTTGACACTCATTTAGTAGACAAAGATGGTATTGTGGATTCTAACATATTTTTATTTTATTTTATGGATAGTTTGGAAGTTTCCAAAAATAGTTCATGTTCAATCTTGTTGAACGCGTCCATCTTGGGCAATTGCCTAGGCCTTCGCACCAGGCCGCAAAGATTTAGACGACTTGCCTAAACACACGACGGTTCCGCCTTGGTCCGCTTTGCACCGTGTCGATCCGTCTCACTTCAATAAAACCAAAAAATGGTCCAGCCCTGAGAATCCCTATTACTGGAAAACTAATTGAATGAACGTAGGTATTCTTTGCACATGAATAGAGATATAGACTTGGTCGCCAGTGATAAAACCTTGATCTTTTTTTATGCTTGGTATAGTACTTAGTAGCTTATATCTACATGTTCAAATTTGTTGAACAAGTGGCTTAAGAACCAACCTAAACATAACAGCTATATCAACTTTTCAAAGACGGTAGGTTTTACACGAAAAAATGTACGTCTACCTACATGTAAACTATCCGTCGAGGTTTTATGGCATGGTCCTTCAAGTCTCCTAGCTTCCTTGGCTAGGACACCTGGAAGTTGGGACCAAAAGAAGGGTTGGCAGGCTATCAGTGTCAACTCATTTAGGTAACTTTCTTATGCTCCATAGTTAACCCCGTAATGATGGGAAAAAGGTTTGGATGATGATGATGATGGGTGTGCCAAGATGTTTGGTAGAAAATTGCAGGTATTAGAGCTTAATTCATTAATTTCTCATCCTAATCCTTTAACCACCATAATGTTTACCTTCAATAAGTGTTCATGACATCCCAATTGTCTCCTACCTTCCTTAGTTACTTTACATGTCTATGTACATGTAAACTAGCCGTCGAGGTTTTATGGCATGGTCCTTCAAGTCTCCTAGCTTCCTTGGCTAGGATGCCTGAAAGTTGGCACCAAAAGAAGGGTTGGCAGTGTAATGTCCCGTTCCGCATGATGTATTGTACTGGCATGTTGGCTTGAAGGGTCTTATTGGACTTGGATTCATGCAAAGAAATCATTTAGAGATCTGTTCGGTCGGGATAAAATCGATTCGTCAAATGGTAGGTATTTTGATCCTTCTCTCCTTTACCTTTAGACTTGATAAAAGTAACTATTGTTGTCTTTGTTCTATATTCATGAGATTGTTAATGCTAATTAAAAAGAACCAAGTTAAAAGAGAGTAATATTATTGCTGTTAATTTGCTATATAGAAACATGGATTATTGTACTACTGTCATTGACATGGAATATTATAAAGTTGTTATAGACAGAGAATATTATACTCGTGTTATAGACTTGTGGATTATTGTACTGTTGTTATATATTTGTAGAATATTGTGATGTTGTTATAGAAATGTGGAGTATTGTAATGTTGTATCAGAGTAATGAGATCATAGAAAAGGTTTGAGACCGTTGAGTTGTCAAGGTAGATATTTCTGGATTGGGAAGTCGTGTGTAGTAATCACTGGATTAGGAAGTGTGGAAGCACGAGCGATCGTTCGAGGAATGTGGTAATATAAAAGAGATGCGTGCATTGTTATTTCAAGTTATGTTCTCATGCATGTTATGTTTATTAGCTAAGTTGTCTAAACATGCATGATCATGGACAACTAGTGTACAAGATTTAGTTCCTCGAATGGTTATCGGGACACCGTCACCAATTTGGCCTAAGGGGAACATGTATAATTCATAATTGTGCTGACGTACTAGCACGAGTGATTTAGGAACTTTCAATGGAGCTTGCTACTGCTAATGAAAGGATCGTCGTCTAATCTGAATAGTCCAAGATGGTTCGCTCACCAGTAACCTTCATATAATTAGGAAGCATGCTAATAACATCTTTTTGCAGACCTTAAGTTGTTTGCAGGGACGAATTCATGACACTTATATTTTATGAATCCTAATAATTGCTGTATGGACACTCTTATGACACATACATGTTATGAATGATAATATTGTTTGGAAGAAAGAATGATAGTCTTGGGTAAGATTTACCGTGTCAAAATGACACACATATATATATATATATATACATATATATATATATATATATATATATATATATATATATATATATATAGTTGTTAATTGATCATAAGGCAAGAATAGAATAACTACATAATAATAATGCTGAGTAGCATGAAAGTGGATATTATATTTGTGGTTGTTGGGACCACTATGGTAAGTATTGTCCGGAAGGGACGTTGACTCAGTGTGTGGTGAGGGACGTTTGTGTGTGAAGTGGCTTAGTTCTCTGAGTAGTGTATTGGGTATTACTACCGGTGTATGCTTGATTTGTGATGTTGATATCGATGAGTCTATTAGTATTGGATGGGGTTGTGCAAGTACTAAGTTTAGAGTTATGTATGGTTAGATATGATTTTGAATGTTCCTTGTTGAATTGGTTTGATGATCAAGAAATAAATTTTGGGCAAATTAAGATTGCATTGGATAAGAACTCGAATTTATAAAATGGATTACTTTGTTGGAAAATGAATTGTGGCTTTGGATTGAATTTTTCGTTGAGTGCAAGACTTGGTGGTGCAATTGTAGATATGAAAGAGATTTGTAACATATAGTCAAATAATTTTTAACCCCTGTTTTCAATTTTTCAATATTTTATTTATTTTAAATAATTTTTGTTAGAAAATAATTTTTGGAATTTCTATAAAGGGAAATATAGGTATATTTGAATAACAAAAATTGTTGTCAAATTATTTTATTAAAATAAGATTTGGATTTATGCAAATATGATTTTAAATTATTTGATAATATTAAATATTATTTTATTATTGTGATAAATTATTGGATTGGGATTATATTGATCTAGTTTTAAATTTTTATTTGGTTTGAATTAATGGGATGATATATCTGTTAGGATTCTTGATCCTTATCTATAACCACATTTGAATTAAATTATATCTTCATTTAAATAAATCTAGAAATATTTGGATTAGCCTAATCCTTTTGGAATCATATCTACCATTGTTTATACCTTTTTATATTTAAACTAGTCATAATCCTATCCAAATTAGGTAATCCTAATCATATCCATATTAATTAAATTCTAATCATATTCATATTAATTAAATTATAATAATATCCTAATTAAGTAATTCCTACATATTATATATACCTATTGAACTTATGAATAAAATCATCTCTCATATTTTACTTTCCCAAATCTTCTCTATTTTTCGTCCAAAACAACCAAAATTTGTCACAAAATAAGCCTCGTTTTTAAGAAGCTGTAGCAATTTTGCGAAGCCGTTGCAACCAACTGCGGACTCTGTTTTATCTTCAATTTTTTTGTTAGAACTGTATCGAGGTTAGCTTTCCAAATATATAATTTACTTTCTGTAATTAGGAACGTGAATTTCTGAAAAATTGTTTTGAGTGCCAGTTGTCCAAAAATCGACCTGTCGTACTGTTTTTGAGATTCCGGTAGATCTCAGACTCCATTTTGCGATCCGTTTGATGTTTTAGAAAACTGACATATAGATCTACAACATATAATTTTTCCAAAAATTAATAAATTACTTTAGTATTTTATTTAATTCGTAGAACTCAGAATTGACCAGTAATTTACCGATTTAGTTACGGTTAGCGATAATAACGATAACTTTTGACCAAATTGTGATTTTGTAGCACCGTTGATTCTAGTGCATTCGTAGCGCTGAAATCTACTAGATTGCACACTCAAATCATTGAGTTCGTGACATTTGACTATTTAGTCAATGCTACGTCGTGATTTGCGTGTCACGGGTCTCGAATTTGGAACTATGACTTTTTATAGTCAAGAATTTATATTTATATTTTATTTCAGATTATAATTAGATTAAATTAGGTGTTTTATATGTTTGTCCTTTATCTTGGGACTTGACCATGAATTTCAGAAGTCAAAATTACAAAGCTATGTCTAGGAATCCTAGAAGCATAGGAAACTCATGTCCCCCACGTGTACTTAGAAGACTAAAATAATTCTTTGATTTTGTGTATATTTTGATAGGTTTTGATATTACAAAGTCGGCGAGGACTTGAATGCCAGACAATTACACGTTGCCAAGTTTTTTAATTCATATAGGATGTTTAAATTATTGCTTATTTTATCATAGATTCACATGATTCTAGTCTTAGCATTTATTAATTACTGGCCAATTCTAAGTTCTACGAATTAAATAAAATATTAGACTAATTTATTAATTTCTAAAAAAATTATATGCGTAGATCTGTGTTAGCTTTCCAAAACGTCAAACGGATCACAAAAACGGAGTTCGGGATCTCCTGGAATCTCGAAAACGGTACGACATGTCGATTTTTTTGACAACTGGCATTCAAACAATTTATCAGAAATTCACATTCCTAATTATAGAAAATAAATTATATATTTGGTAAGCTAACCTCGATACGGTTCTAACAAAAAAAAAATTGGAGGTAAAACTGAGTCCAGAGTTGGTTGCAACGACTTCGCGAAGTTGCTACAGTTTCTGAAAAACGAGGCTGATTTTGTGACAAATTTTGAACTCTTTTGGACAAAAAAGAGGAGATTTGGAGAAGTATGAAAGATGTTGTATTCATAAGTTCAATAGCTATATATAATATGTAGGGATTAATTAATTAGGATATGATTATAATTTAATTAATATGGATATGGATAGGATTATGACTAGTTTAAATAATTGTAGATATGACTATCTAATAGGATTAGGCTAATCCAAAGATTTCTAGATTTATTTAAATGGAGATATGATTTAATTCAAATGCGGTTACAAATAAGGATCAATGATCAGTGTTGTAAAAATCCCTCTAGGCGGCCGACTAGTCCCCGACTAGTCGCTAGTCGGTCGCCGCCGACTCGACTAGGGGCTAGTCCCCGACTAGTCACTTGTCGGCCACCGTCGACTCGATGGTCCATCCAAAAATTGGCTAAATTGGTACTAGTCTGGGCTGCTGTCGACTTCATCAAGGCAGTCGCCGTCGACTCTTTACTTTGTTGCTGCCTTTTTTTTATTTTTGAAAAAAGTGACTACCCTACTCTTTTTTTATTTTTACTTTTTCTTTGTTATCTCTTTGCTACTGTTGTTGTGACTCTTTTTTTAATTTTGCTTGTTATTTTTTTTTGCTTTTGCTTGCTACTGCGGCTGTAACTCTCCGTGCAAAATAGTAAGTTGTTAACATATTATTTAAAGATTTATCGAAATAGAAATTTGTGCAAAATAATGAATAAGAAAATGCACTGCAATAACTAAAAGTTCAACAATTAACATATTATTTTTAAAAATATTTTTATAACATATTACATATATATATTCATTAAAAATTCTAAACCGACTAGTCCCCGACTAGTCCTCGAGTAGTCCGATTAATCCGTAGTCCCCACAAACCGACTAGCGGTCGACTAGCGATTTTTACAACCTTGTCAATGATACTAACGGATAAATTATCCCATTAATTCAAATCAAATAAAAATTTAAAACTAAATCAATATAATCCCAATACAATAATTGATCAAAATAATAATTTAAAATAATACTTAATATTAGCAAATAATTTAAAATCATGTTTGCATAAATCTAAACCTTATTTAAAAAATAATTTGGCTAACCTTTTTGTTATTAAAAATACCTATATTTTTCAAAAAATATATATTTTGTAACACAAAATAAATAAAATAAATAAAATATTGAAAAATCGAAAACAAGGGTTACAAATAAAAAAATGTTACGCATACTCCCAAAATACGTAGGACTAGGAACGTATACATGCTAGCTATATGTATACACATGCTACTCCAATATATGGAACCTACAAATACACACATAAGCTCTATTATATGAACTCCAGCTCATAACAATATTTGATGGTCACAAAAATATTTATATCTCATCCATACAATAAATAAAGAAAATAGTCACTCAAATATAATCAACTGAAAGGTAGAATGAAATCTATGTTGTACTGGACGCTAGGTGAGGCGAGGCGCGACTATGCCCGCCTCGCCTAGGCGCGCCTAGGTGTCCGTCCAGAATTTTTGGGTTTTGTAAATGTGTAAACACTAAACATTGGAAACAGCATCAGTTTTTTTATAAATAAGGTTCTTAATTCTCATTGGTTGTTCATCATATCACTAGAGTTTCCCTACTGCTGTAGGAGAAGGCATTGTTCTTTCATTCTCATTGGAAGGCAACAAGCAATAAGGAAGAAGGCAGCAGTAGGAGAAGGCAGAAGGCTGCAGCAGTAGTAGCAGAAGGCACAAGGCAGCAGTAGCAGTAGGAGAATGTAGCAAGAGAAGCTGCAGTAGCAAAAGGAGGAGGCAGCAGTAGCAAAAGGCAGCAGTAGGAGAAGCAAAACAAATATTGTGTAAATATTGTAAATTGTAGAGCAATGTAAATACCATTGTAAAGCAAATATTGCAAGCAATGTAAATATTAATGTTAACATTATACTATCAATGTAAAGCAAATATTGTAATACTATTAATGTAAAGCAAATATTGCAAGCAAATGTGATTGAGTTTATACAGTTATATTATAAAGATTATCTCATGCTTTTTTTATAGATACATATACATCTTTCTTGATCCATCTTTTCTTCACTGTAGCTATCCTGAATGGTCATTAGAAAAATATAAAGATTAAACACAATTTGAGAAGATATCTGGAGCAAATATATGCATGCAACATGTCAATATAACACTTGATGATATTATGATAGTAAGAAGCAATAAGCAACACTACTAGCAATAATGATAACTAATAAGTTCAACAAGCATTCATAATTCATAAAGTAACACAAGAAAGTCTTCAAAGTTCCAACTTAAGTTAATGCTTAACTCAACAACACAAAACACACAATTCTAATATCTAAAAGTCTAAATCCTCTTCTGCAGCTGATTGAGGCCCATCATCACTAGAGTTTCCCTCATTCTCATTGGTTGTTTCTTCATCTTCCTCAGATTCTGAATCTTGGTCAACACTTTGAATTCCCTTTCCCCTCCTTTGGCTTTGTTGTTGTTGTTGTTGTTGTGTTCTCCTCCTCTTGGATGTCCTCGTGCTCGTCCTGGGACCGTGTTCCTCATTTCCTTCGGCCTCTTCAACAAGTCCATATGTAAGATCAGTGTCACCTACACGATCATTGGCCGCATCATAAGGAACATGCCATTCGTCACACTCTTCCGTATCTTTTTAAACAATTGGATCCGTATCTCTTCCCGCCAAGCTAGTGCTGTCCAAATAACGAGCTTTCAATTTGGTATTGTATTGGACAAACACAAGATCATTCAACTTCTGATGCTCTAGCCTGTTCCTCTTCTTGGAATGTAGCTGATATTCAAAAAATAAAAGAATCAATTATCAAAACTAAAATAATAATTTTACTTACATTGTTAACTGAACTCCAATTTCTTTTACATGGAGATGCAGCACAAGTAAGATCAAGTACTCTTTTTGCAGAATCTTGAAGTTCTGGCACTTCACTTTCCCAAGTAATCTACCACTCAACTGGAGCTGATGCTGTTCTTTTCCTTACAGCTATTGGGTCACCCATTATGCCTCTAGTTGTCCGATAAACTGATAGTTAATCAATAATTTTGTCACGGTGTCTACATATGAAACTAGCTTCTTAATTGCATCAAATAGGCCCCTTTTAATTGCACTATTGCTTTCCAAATCTGAATCCCTTTCTCCTTGATTAATAAAATAGATGTTGGGGTTAAGATAATAGCCTGCTGCATGCAAAGGTTGATGGAGTTGATCAATCCATCGATAATCAATAATCATCAACATTTCATTCAAAAATTCGTTCTCTCCCCCAAATTGGCTATTATCTTCTTTTTGCAATCCTCGATTGCATGATAAATGTAGCTCATGCAAGGCTTTTTTTCCATGTCCACCAATCGAATAACATCCACCAACAGAGCAAGCACTTTTAAAGCAAAGTGCAACCTGTTATATTTTTGATAGAACAAATTAGAATCAAACCTTATCAGAACTCAAAAATAACAAATTATTGATAGAACAAATATTATATACTAACCTGTTCTAAAATGACGACTTCTTAATTATCTTGGCCACCCTCTTCCCGTCAGTTGTTGTCACCCATTTGCTCTTCGTCCAATCCTCTGAGTGTATCATTGTCCGTAGACCCGCATTCTGATTGAAAATGCTTTCCATTGACAAGAAACTGATAGCAAATCTAGTAACTGCGGGCCTCATTAATTCCCTATTACCAGTGAATCTTCTCCATCATATGTAGAACATTAGTGTGATTGTATATAAATACCGAAATTGTCCTACATTTCTTATTCAGTTACGGTTTTGGGATTCGATTTCGGTCCAAAACCGAAAACTGAATAAGAAAATTTATTTTATATATATATATATATATATATATATATATATATATATATATATATAAAATATATATATATATATAAAATATATATATATATATATTTGAAGCAAGGGTAATTAGTTTCCGGAATCGCTTCCCACTGGAATTCGAACTCCTGACCACTCGGGCCACATGTCTCACCACTACCACTAGGCTAGGGGTCATTGGCTATATATATATAGGTACATACTAAATAAATATATGTATATTTAGTTGATATATATAAACCAAAAAAGCGCAAATAAACCAAAAAATTGAATAAACCGAATAAACCGAAAATCGAACCGATTTAATTCGGTTCGGTTTGAATCGGTTATGGGTCAATTCTGTTCGGTTTCAGTTTTTCTTATTCGGTTTTCGGTTATTTGGTTCGATTTGAACCGAATGCTCACCCCTAGCAAGGTGTACTTGCCTGTCGTCCAAGTCCCCGCTGACTTTGCAATATAAAAAAATTATCAAAGTTCACACATAGTTAAAGAATTATTTTAGTCTTCTAAGTACACATGAGACACATGGGTTTCCTAAACAACAAGTCTACATCTTCTAGGATTTCTAGACCTAGTTTTGTAGTTCTGACTTCCAAAATTCATGATTAAGTCCCCAAATATAGGACAAATATATAAATCACCTAATTTAATCTAATTTTAATCTGAAATAAAATTTAAATATAAATTTTTGACTATAGAAAATTACAGTTCGAAATTCGGGATCCATGGCACGCAAATCGAGACATATCGTTGACTAAATAGTCAAATGTCACGAACATAACGATTTGAGTATGCAATCTAGTAGATTTCAACGTTACGAGTGCACTGGAATCAACGGTGCCACAAAATCACGATTTGATCAAAAGTTATTGTCATTATGGCTAACCGTGACTAAATTGATAAATTATTGGTCAATTCTGAGTTCTATGAATTAAATAAAATATTAAAGTAATTTATTAATTTTTTGAGAAAATTATATGCTGTAGATATATATGTCAGCTTTCCAAAACATCAAACGGATCGCAAAACGGAGTTCGAGATCTACCGTAATCTCAAAAGTAGTACGACACGTCGATTTTTGGACAACTGGCACTCAAACAAACTTTCAGAAATTCACGTTCCTAATTACAGAAAGTAAATTATATATTTGGAAAGCTAACTTCGATACAATTATAACAAAAAAACTGGAGGTGAAACGGAGTCCACAGTTGGTCGCAACAACTTCGCGAAGTTGCTACGGCTTTTGAAATACGGGGCTGATTTTGTGACAAATTTTGCATTATTTTGGATGAAGAGAGGAGAATTGGGGAAGTAAAATATGAGAGATGGTTTTATTCATAAGTTCAATAGGTATATATAATACGTAGGAATTAGTTAATTATGATATGATTAGAATTTAATTAATATGGATATGATTAGATTACCTATTTTGGATAGGATTATAACTAGTTTAAATAAGAATAGGTTTAAATAATTGTAGATATGATTTAATTCGAATGCGGTTATATGATAAGGAGCAAGAATTCTCACGGATAAATCATCCTATTAATTCAAATCAAATGAAAATTTAAAACCAAATCAATATAATCCCAATCTAATAATTGATCACAATAATAATTTAAAATAATATTTAATATTATCAAATAATTTAAAATCATATTTGCATAAATTCAAATCTTATTTAAAAAAAATTTGGCGAACCTTTTTGTTATACAAAAATAACTATATTTTTCTTTATAGAAATTCAAAGAAAAAAAATTATTTCTAACACAAAATATTAAAAATAAATAAAATATGGAAAAAATAAAAAAACATGGCTTACAGATCCATCCACCTTAAAAAAAATTCGTTCTCGAAATTAAAAATAATGCAAGATCTATGTAAACAAAATGCAATAAGAAAGAAAAAGATAAGTACGAAGATCGTACCGCGGTTTTCGTGCTGGGGGAAGAACGGTTGTGTATGTCATCCTCGCTCTCCCAAGTTTTGGCGAGGGATGCTACAATGGCACACGAACAAAGGGAATATGTCCATTCACTCTTCATATAGCATAGAAGGGTTATAGCTGGGGGTAACAAACTATAAGGCATGTCATAAAACTTTTAACGATTTAATTCTAAACTTTCTATTCTAAAACAAGTCTATTTATGCCATGGTTTATATGGTTATTAGGGTTGCTGAAGGTACTACTTACGCGTTACCAATGCTGACTAAAAATTCTAAATATTTTTAGGCAATGACAAGTCAACTATATTAAGCATGATAATTAAGCTAGCGAAGGTGTGACTCTAATATCAAATCATGTCTCAACCAATAATGGTGTGACTAGGATAACACCAGTTGTATCCATACTCTTAGGATGGTGTTTTTCACAGCCGTGTTAAATGCTCTATGTTGGTGCTGATGTGTTATAGGATGTCTAATCATCATGCTCTGAGTCATTCTAGCTGGTACTAGGGCTGGGTTGATCAAACCCTATCAATCAAGTTTAGAGTCGAGCAAAATAGGAAAATAACTGAAATATTTCCAATAACGATTTGAAGCAAATCTGGATGCATAGGATGTAGTTTAGGTAAAACTCGAGAATCGTATATCTTCGTGCTTGTTATCTAAGTTCTGCTTCGCCAGTATGCCCATAGCTGCACAACTCCTGATTATGTAATATATTATTTGAGATCCTTAGTTTCTTGAATGGTGTATATATATATATATATATATATATATATATATATATATATATATATACAAACGGACCCTTAGTTTCTTGAATGGTTGTCGGGGTACCAGGACCGATTCGACCTAAGGAACACGAATAATTGTGCTGACGTACTAGCCTGAGTGATTCGGAAACTTTCAGTGGGACTTGTTACCGTCGTTGAAAGGATCCCCATCTAATCATGAATAGTATGATGGTGCTTTCACTAGTGACTTTCATATAATTAGGTTGTAAGCTAATGATATCTGTTTGCAGACCTATTAAGTTGTTTGCAGGGGCGAACTCACGACACACTTATATTTTATGAATTCTAGTAATTCATGCAGGGACACTGTTATGACACATATGTTATGAATGATAACATTGTTTACAGGTAAGGATGACATTCTTGGGGTAAGATTCACAGTGTCAAATGACACATACACATGCGTGATCCTAAGGTAAGAATAAAAAGACCACATAATAATAATGCTCGTCTTCACATGATTACCGTGTAAGAATAAAAAGTAAGAACAAAAGGACAACAAAATAATAATGCTTGTCTTCACATGATTACCGTGTTGGTTTGTGTGAGTTGGTTTAAGGCCGCTCATCAGTGCATTTTTTAATGTGCTGACCCCCTCCTCCACTGATGCGGGAGTTGCTTGGACGTGCTGAGGCGCTATGTTCGTTTGGCAATTTGAAGCTGTTCGGCTCGAAGATATATCTTTTGTTTATAATAGGACATAATATATGAACATTGTTGATTGTATTTGTTTCACGAGTTATTAGTCTTGTAGCATCGTTCATTGTAATAAGATCCAGTGTTTGTAGTTGAATTGTTATTTTGACCTAAGAGTTCGTTGTAATTCCACTGCAAATTCAATCAAGAATCATTCTTCATATATCTTGTGTTTATCAACTTTTCTGCTTATTTTCTGCTGCAATGACTTTGTTTCTGAGATGTTTTTATGAGCGTTTTTTGTTTTCGTCGTACAAATACAATTTAGGCTTGTACGACATCATGTCCAGTGACGATTTTGGTTATGCGGAACTGTAACGTGACATCCAGGCTGTCAATGTCAACTCCTTTAGAGAAGGCTTGATGGCTGTGCCTAGTTGTTTGGTAGAAATTTGCAGGTATTAGAGCTTAATTCATTGATTCCTCATCCTAATTCCTCTAACCAAACAATCCCATAGTGTTTACCTTCAGTAAGTGTTCATGACATCCCAATTGTGGCCTTGTTATACGTTGTTATTAAATGTGTATAGTAGAGTTTTTACCATTTGCGCATGGGGTCATCCAAACCTGGGCACCATTAGATGTAGGTGGATCTTCATAGCAATTTATCATGTGTTAATTTGCTGAAATTGGATAGCACTGTACTTGCACGTATAAACGATCACCATTAATTGCTGTACTTGCATGTATAAAGGATCACTGGAGTGAGTTTGGGGACAAACCGACTTTAGTGAACTCGCCAAGGTAGATAATTGTCTGGCTTGCAACTATTGGATATGTTTAAGTTCTGAACATGTTTGGAGAAACTACCATGTACTGCTGGTGAATAATGATGGTCCAAATGTTAATTGCTTTGTGAATAATGATGGTCCAAATGTTAATTGCTTTGGGAGATTATATAGTGCACCTGTTTGTTACAAGTTTTTAGTATGTATTATCGATTCTACTGGCTAAAGCCTATTCCTCCACATGAATGAAATACTGATCTCTGGGATCAGCGGTCTTGGGATTTTCTTTTTCATCATCTGGTTCTTTAGCTGCGTTGCTTGTGCCCTTTTGCTTTTTGGTATACTTCTTCGGTTCCTAATACCCACTCGTAGCCAGGATTTAGATACAGTGGGGTCAAAATCGACTAATAAATTTATTATCCAAAAAAATTAAAAAAATACAAAGAAAAATAATAGCATAAAGTAGTATAAAATTTTTGATCGCAAAGATATATTAAAACAGTTGCATTACATCATAACCGTCAATAATTATTTACAATAATCTCCTACGAGACTTCATATTTTGAAAATTTTGTTCAACTTTTACGAAAATGTCTTGCTCAATGTATGTCACAAAAAAAAATATTCATAAATTTATCTCTCATTCAAGTGTATTCTTGATAACCTTCATCACCGAAAATAATCTTTTAACAGTTGTAACGGACAAGACTTGAGCCAACTTTTTTTAAGCCACCTACGAGAGAGAGAAAAGGAGGGAAGAGGGAGAGGGAGAGCTGTTGTGCTTTGCTTGCTCACTGGCTCACCACTTTATTTGCTCGCTTTGTTTGCTCGCATGAACCCACTCGCCGAAACATAGCAGTGATGAGTGAGCTAACTCACTTTGTTTGCTCACATGACCCTTCTCACAATTCACTTTGTTAAAAATTTGAAGGCAAACTCTTTGTTTGCTCATTTGCTGCTGCTTTGTTTCTCACAACAAATTCCTATCAATTTTTTTTTGAGGGGGGTCATGTGACCCCCCTCGCCCTCTTCTCTCTCCGCCAGTGCTAATACCAGCCTACTATGTTTTATGAGAATATAGATCTAAATTTCATTGATGGATGTGCCACAATGGCGTTTGGTAGGAGTTAGCAGGTATTAGACCATAATTCATTGGTTTCTCTTCTAAATAAGCAAACAGTGTGATAGTGTTTACCTTTGATAAAAGCATTCATGACATGGTGATACCATGATAGTGGTCCAGAGCAAGGTGAAAATAGCCTGACAGTCACGTAGTTGCTTTATTGTCTCTCGCCAATAGCTCAGACAGATCAAATCAAAGCTTCCTGGAATATTTATGTAGTCATCCATAACTTGGCTGTGTTAGATGGCGGTGGATCTGCATATAACTTATAATGTGTTAATTTTCTTAGGTTGGATAGGTCTGAACTTTGCACCAATCAACAATAACTGGACCGAGTTTGAGATCTATTTGCAAACCAACTCACCAGGGCAGACATTTGCCTGGCTTACATCAATATGATCTGTAGAGATTCTGATCATGTTGGCTTGGCGGCAAACAGTGTGATGTTTGCTTTGAGAATATGAGAGTCCAAATGTTTGTTGCTTATAAAGGATAATATACGACCTGTTGATTATATATTTTCTTTTACGTGCTATCATTCAACTTGTTGATTTTGTTCTTCATTATCTGGTTCTTGTGCTTGCTTGTGTTGGTTTCTTTCTTAATTTCGTTATTTTGGTACTTGTTTGCATGTCAGGTTCCTATACTCCAGCCTACACTTTTATGGGATGATAATCTTAAAATTCTAAAAGATGTGCTTATTTATGACTACTACTAATCTTAATTCCTGTTTTATTCACATTTTTTCCAGATTGCAAATGTTGAGGGCAACCATAGATGTGGACTGATTTGGTAAGAAAATTGACAATGTGTGTGACGTTTATATAAAGTTCCCTATACTCGAAACTCTGGATATGAATGTGTAACTGGAGTACCAGTTAATACCATACTATCTGCTTGCTGGCAACTTTGAAAATAAATGTGGTTTCTGTGGTGTGATTTTTATTATCCAGTTTTTATTTGTTGGTTTGAGGTTAGTTGCAAGTATGGGTTATTTGGTTGAAGTATACATGACAATGTCAGATTTATGACTTTGACTGATTTAAACCTGTTATCAAGCACGAAGGGGATATATATTACTATGAAACTGACCCGACAGAGTTATATAAAATTTCTTCGAAATTGGTGGGGTTGAATTTGAGGTAATTGTTGGTGTAAAGATGAAGATGTACTATTAATTGATTATGTTCTCTCATAATAACATACTAGGACTTTTTTTATTACATTAAGCAGACAACTAGAATCCTTTAAGCAGACAATTAGAAGAAAGTAGAGATGAAGAATGGTCGAGATTAAAAGACGATGATGATGATACAAATTGTATTCATTAACAAAGGATTAAAAAAACGTTCATGGAAGTATTTTAGACAAAGTAGGAAATTTGAGTAAATTACTCTAAGGCCTCGTTTGGTTCATGGAAAGGAAATCAATTCCCATGTATTTTCCGTGGGGATGGAAAAGTAGAATTCCTATCAATTTTTCTTTCCTATGTTTGGCTAGTGTAGGAAAGGAAAGAAAAAATATATCATTGTTCCAACAATATCCAATGTTAACATAATTATAATGAAGAGTTAATTGGTAAAATAGGTAATAAATCAAGACTACTTTTGTCATAATGTTTGGTAATTAATGTTGGAAAAGGAGGAGGGAAAATGAATCTCATGGGTCATAAGAGTAACCATTTTTTCTCCTATTTTCTCCCATGTCAGGAAAGTGTTTCCCAAATTTGTGGCTACCAAACAAGGGAAAGGAACAAATTTTCTTTCCGGATTCCTTGATTCCGTGAACCAAACGAGACCTAATGATATCCCAACTATAATTTTGGATGCTTTTGGTATCTCAACTTTCTACTACTTGATTTTGGTTCATATTTTGTAAATTATTATTTTGAAGCATATTTTGTCAATTGTGAAGTACATCGAGACCACTTCAATAGATTTCTGGCAGTAAAGTATTTAAATTGTGTTTTTGCACTACAAGATGTACTTTTGAAAGGGTTTTGATGTGTTTACAAAATTGATGAAATGTGTTTCAAAAGAACAGTTTGTAAAGTTGGTGGGGGGGGGGGGGGGGGGGGGGGGGGGGGGGTGGGGAAGGAGGAGGGGCGGGATAGTTAACGTGTGTCAAAAACGTCCGGTATATGTTATCTAAAGAAATCTAAAAATATTGCATTAAGTCAATTTAAAATTATATAAAACGTCCGGTATATAAAATTATATTGCATTAAGTCAATTTAAAATTATATAAAATTATAAGTAAATTATATAAAATTATAAGTAAAAATATTGCATTTTCCCTGACAATATTATTATTAAATTATAAGTAATTTAAATTTTTTATTTATTAATAGATTTCAGAGGGACGAGATAATTTATAAGGAGTGTCGAAGATTTGTCATATATATATATATATATATATGTGTGTGGACTTTTGTATGGTGTATCGGACTCATGTTTTTGGCTGTCCGGTCCACCAACAGAGCACAACGACTTTCAAATAGCATATATATTGTTTGTTTGCTGCGTGCAAGTAAATTGTGTATGGGAGAGGATTAAGTGTCAGCGTGTCGTGTCAGCAAAATGGCCAAATGTTTCAACAACAACAAGAGGAACCCTAGCCGCTAACTAACAAACTCGGTGGCAAGTCCACGTGTACAGTCAGGGCAGGGTCGGGGACGGTGGGACCACGTGACGTCGGGAGTGTATTATAGTAGCAAAGGGTGGGTGGGTGTGTGCTGTCAAGAGTGTCAATTTTTTCGTCCGTCCTTCCGAATGTCTGTCTTCTTTTCGTCTCAATAAATGTAATAGCAAAGGACAATGAACTGTCGTCTAACTCTCGCTTTCCTCCCTCCCAAAATTTACTCTCTGTGTCTGTACAACTCTTGAGAGCTAATAATCTTCCTTAATTTATTATTTGCTAATGTTTTCTCGAGTTCTCTAGCTAAAAAAGAAAATAAAATAAATCACTTTTTTCCCCTTCCTAGCTAGCAGGTTATTGGCTCAAATACAGTAGTATGTGGTCAATTGATTTTAAAGTAGGACACGTCATCTGTTGTCCCAATTAGATTCTGTCATCTTTTTTATTATATATGGGCTACCATCCACATATCTACTTCTAAATTCTGTCTGGATTCTTGTTAGCAATTACCCTAATAAAACTCGTATTATACGTGAATTTTTTCACATCTTTCAAAAACGTATAATACTTGGATACTCTTGACAGATTCAAATCAGTACGTAAATTTTAAGCATCCGAAATTTTAAACGTGTTCCGTATATATTATTGAAAAATTTGGCAAAAAAAACGTGGTGGGAACCTCTTTAATTAACCAAATTTGATAATATATTTAACAATGTGAAGTTTCTAACCTCAATATTTTTATTTTTTGAATATTTGATCAAATTTTAAAATATATTTTATTTGTACTGAGTCGATTTATACTCGTACTTTTGCGGTTCTAATTTTTTTTTCTTCCATTTGTCGAATTGCTAATAAGAGTTTGGACCCACATGTAATTGAATTGAAAGAGGACATGATAAGACAGCTGCTTGAGTACATTTTGCATATATTTTTCTCTTTCGTCTTTCTTTCTATTTTCTGTTGTGATGTTGTTGTCCTGCTTATTGAAAGGTTCTGTTCACTTTCTTCAATTGTTTTCAATACGTCATAACTTTGTTTCTTCAGCTTCAGTACTGTTGTTGGGTCTCCTCTTCCTCTGCCAGTACGTAAACTTACTGTACTTTTTGGTTCGAAAGAAGTCTCATAACAACCCCCACATGCACATACATTGCTGGAAAAGCTTCTGCATGCGTATCACACTAAACTTCGTCTATCATATTTTTGGTTGAGAGTACAACAAAATGTTAGTCAGCCATGGTAATTAGGTAGACCATAATTAACTCTCTCTCTCTCTCTCTCTCTCTCTCTCTTGCTATCTATTGAGTTCATATTAATACTTACATGACTAGCTAGGCGGATTTTTAATTATGATGCAAGTTTATTGTAAAATTAATCAAGTATTATTAGTTAATTGTAGGGACACCAATTAATCCTATCAAATGTTTCGAGAGAAGGTCGTCTCTTAAACGGCAAAGATCCGCAAAACCCGTACATATATGCATGTTTGTAATTAATGTTTATTACGTACCTTCCAGTAAACTATTATATGTCAACTTATCCATCATGCTTAGTTTTGTGCATACATATATATATATATATATATATATATATATATATATATATATATATATATATATATATATATATATAACAAGTTAGTTTTCAAGATATTCTTGTTGGTGCTAGATCGATATCATGGTCGGTCCTGAGCTAATGGGAGTTCAGGTCGAACTTTCAAAATAAAATCTCCATACATAATACAAAAAAAATATTAATTTAAAAAAAAAATAGCTACAAACAAATATTAAACTTAGAAAACCTTTTGTATAAGTGTCTAATGTACTAACGACCACACCACAATAACTTTATATTTAAAAAGGCTCATGGTGCATACTAGTTCTATTTTGAGATACAAATTAACTTTTTAATATTTTTATTTTAAAAATGTTTTATTTTTTGGGTTCCTCGTGATCCGTGTGGTCCTGGACGGTCGCCAGGGCCGGCCCTGATTGATGCAGATGAGGAATAACTATTGAGATTAGTTCTTAATTGTAAAGACTCCGACATTAGTAACCATTGGATTACATCTAAGTCCTTTCAGGGACAATGATGTTAGAATTTTATTGTACCCTGTCGATTCATAAGATGAAGAACATAAATTAAATTGTGGAAGCGTACCTGAATCCATTGCTAGGCTTGATGGATCTTGAAGCGGTCGTCCTTTTATATGGTTCGATCTTCCAACTTGCTATGACTCTTAATGACAAAGAAGAATCCGAATTATTTGTCCCTCTCTTTCTGTTGATGGGGATGCAGAAGAGAAAAAGAAAAAATCTCTCTTTTGGTAGCCGTATAAGTTGGGGACCATAACCCTAATGAATACATATATTTATATGTTTTGATATTTCTAATTTGCCCCCTCATCAAATTAGATTTATCTCCGGTATCTACACATTAATTCTATGACAATTATACCCTTAAGCCAATTTTTTAAATAGATCACTTTAATTTGGCTTAATTATTTAGATAGCCCAACACAATTAATTTTACATGTGTGGCCCATATTATTGAATAATCCAACAATCTTCCACTGGGCAACATAGGGATGGCAACTTCTCCCGAACCCGACGGGGACCCGACTTTTTTTCCCCGACGGGGACAGGTTTGGGGATATAGAAACGGGGATGGGGACGGGAATGGGGATTAAACAAAATCCCCGATCGTATTCGGGGCCGGGTATGGGTATTGTACTCCCCGTCCCGGTAAATCTCCGATCCCGATTACTTATACTTATATGTGCAACACATTTGTATGAGTTCATGATCTATCTAGTACTAGATATAATTTTTATTAAATCAATGTTTTATCAACATGTCTTGTAAAATTTTTTTTTTGGAATGAAATAGTTTATACTATACAGAAAAAATTATTAACGGGGAGGCATACGGGGACGAAAAAAATTCAATCCCAAAAGTGTTAATGGGGTGGGTTGCGGGGACGGGGACGGGGAGTACATTGTTAAACGGGGACGGGGATGGGGATAAAAGTTTAAACCCGACCGGGGATGGGGATTCACATACTACTCGGGGACGGGGATGGGGGGTATGATCCCCGCCCCCGACCCGCCCCATTGCCATCCCTAGGGCCACATATGTAACCTTACAATTGTGTTAACATTAGTGGGCTCATAAATTGCTATCTTAATCCTTATGGTATATCCGGACAATCTCGTCCATTAACCATATCAACATAGGATCAAAGCAGCATTCGTCACATATAGCGTAACTAAACCATCAATGGTCACATATACCAATATAGCTAAACGATATAGATCAATCATGGATGCGTAGTATAAAAATTACACGCAATATGATAAATACATGTCTATTTCCAACTGGTCCTCCTTAACTTTAGTGAGATCAATACTTTAACATAATCAACTGAATTTTCATATATCTGATCAGATAAATATCTAAAATACTTTAATACATAAATGTGTCCAAAACTAAATAGCACCCAAATACATAAAATACAAACTTTCACTGTATTGCCATATTCTTAATTAAGATAACACCCATATTGAGCAGTATGCTCATGAAAGACCCTGGGCCTGGGTGATAATGCTTTTGTGAGCGGATCCGCTAACATGTAGTTTGTCCTAAATGTGATATATGGATACTTTTACCATTCTGAATTCTTTCCTTCACAACTAAATTTTTTATGTCAACATCCTTTGACTTATACAAGTTCTTGTTGTTATTAGAATACAGTACTGCTGATTTATTGTCACACCATAATTTTATGTGGTCTTTCAACACCGAACTGTAGGCGTAGCCTTGTGACAAAATTTTGCAACCATATTCCCAGAATAGATGTCCCACAACATATTATAAACCTTGCTACCATTATGGAAGAAATTATGAGTGCATGTTTGACACTCATCCAAAATATATCTCCATTAGTCAGCATAACCTAATGTGGATCTCCTGCTGTGTTGGCATCCAACAAAATTGGAGCCCGAATACCTTATGATCTCCAGAATTATCTGATCTCCTACAAAGAGCATATAACTTTTTGTTCTCTATTAATTACTTAAGTAGTTTGGCTGCTATCCAATGATCCAGCCATATTTGCTTAAATATCTGCCTAACATCCGAATTATGTATGCAATATCCTGACACGTACATACTTGTGCATACATTAGACTCCCTATAACTGATCATGAAAAGGAAATCTATTAAATTTTTTTAATTTTAAGGCTAACCTTAGGACACTTGATTGAGACCGAATTTGTCTCCTTTAACGAGAGGTGTCACCTGGTTTGCATTGAATACTTTAATCAATATACAAAACCAAAAAATTATTCCTACTCCCACTGAACTTGTGATACACACAATCTTCAACAGTGTTCATCTCAAAACCAAACGAGATAATCACTTGAAGTACCTTTGACGAGAAGCTTGCTTGAGTTCATAAATAGATTTTGTCAATTTGCAAACCTGTCACGACCCGCACCCGCTTTTCGGATACGAGGCGTGTCCAAGTCCAGCCTATGCCACAGAGTCGGTGGTAGAACGCTGTATAATATACACAAGTCACAGAGTCTATAGAATTAACATGGCAGTCTAGATCTCATCCACAGAAATATGACACAATCAACTCAAATGAGACAGAATAAAGAATGATAATATAAAATAAAGTATCAAGCTCATCAAGAATTCCAGTTACGTCCGGTGGACACAAATTCACTACCAATAGACAAAAATAAAATAGAACATGAAAATAAAATAACTGAGTCCAAACTACTAATCATCAAGATACCCTCAGCCGTAGTGGTTCTGCGGTCCAATGCTGGCTCAAACCTGCTCGTGTGCACCTGGCTCAATACTCGGCTAAACCTGAAGAGATCATCAGGTCCTCAGAGGACTAGCAAGATAAATAATATACAAGCCTTTCTAACAGTTTATCATGCATGAAGGGAATCCAGGATATAAACAGGAAAAGACTAAGCGATCATAATACATGAATATAAGAACAACTATGCATAAATGAACTGCTGGAAGAAAACAAGTGTAGCACATGTCAAGAGATCAATGGATACCAAACCCTCGCCCCTAGATTGGATTCGCAGATTTGAAACTAATCACTAACCCTCGCCCCTAGTGTGGACTCGCATGTTAGTTCAAGGCAATCACCCTCGCCCCTAGTGTGACTCGCAGGTGCAAACAGTCAACCCTCGCCCCTAGTGTGGACTCGCAGGTTGAGAAAACGACAAATAGAAAATAACAGTTCAACTATAATGAAGAAACATATATCTACAACTGGATAATGAAAGAAAATAAGCATGTAAATAAAGCTGTAAAGAAAGGCAAGGTATACTTGTCTATGGTCCTGAGCTGCGGTTGCGGTCAATTGCTGCGTAAAAGTCTCCAAAACCTATATTTTCATTAATGGGGTTATTAACATATTTTAGAATTTAATATCAATATATCTATTCATGTTACTCATGTATTTATCTAGCTATACCTACCAATATAACTCTCTATCTGTACCCTACTGGCTCCTGAACTATAACTCATATCCCCTAGATGACCCTAGCCCACATGTCACCATTGGTGCTTGATACCCCATCATTTCCCCTTTTTAGGACTTGTATCTAGTGCCAGGTTTAACTATCTATACTCTGGACATCACCATGTTTGCAATTACTTGCACAGTAATGGGATCCCATTGGTACTCATGCCTTTGCACTCCTTTACCTGTCCTATAATAGACATGTAATATGGGTGTAGAGTACTCTATAGGATTAGAACAAGGTACAGGTAGTAGGGCATTATACAAGGGATAACATATAGTCTAATATTCAGTTATTATGTTGTGACAGGGGGTTGGCATTAGCAGGGCCTACACTTGTGTTATCTACCACTCCATGTATTGCATATGAGATCCTTCCCTATACTAACTCGATGAACTCAGCTTCTGATACTCTGATACCCCATGTTATGTCCTGTTGTAGTGCTAATAGTTTGATGTAAGACCCCATTTCATCTGGTATTAAGCCATGTATCCACAGGAACACTTGTGCACATGTATTTGGGACAAGACAGTAGCCAACAACCCACACTAGTAGCCCTGCTACTATTCAACAGAATTATAATATAACCAGTTGTACCCAAATCCTACTATGCATCATACATTATGATTTGCTTACTGCTAGAATGCAGAGCAATTCGTTGCTCTGATACCTGCTTCTTATTGTAGGGGTGCTACTGCCACCTATAGCAGTGTTCTTATTCTAATACCCTTCCCTACCCACATTTGTTTAGGCCTCTAGTGTGTGCAACCATCCTACTGATACAATGGGTTTGCCACCAGGTCCTATATTTACTCTCTAGTTCTTACCCATCCAAATCCCTGTGTTCCCATGTACCCATGTATACATTCCGAAAATGGGACTGTTATCATATAAACCTCTCACCCATGGTACACTACAAGATGACCCAAAGCTACACTGTTCCCTATGCTTTGTCTAGATCACAAGGTCAGGATATTCAGATACATGTATGTATCCCAGCTGGTACTTTCCTTTTTCCTGTGTCCTTGATGTGGGGTGGGATAATCTAAGGTACTCCCTACTGCCTATGTGTTGAGAGGTCATGAGGTTTGGCAGTAGCCCTACTGGGTACCGCATTGGTATCCTGGTTACACATGTCATATCCTACTATTCTAACAAGTTCACCCTTAACACTCAACTTGGTTTCTCCATGAAGTCTGTAGCTTGGACTTCCAATTAAATGGGTTTCCCAGGCCACCTTACCTGTACACGAGTTCCTATAATTGATACTTCCTCTACAGGAACTAGGCCCCCCCCAATCCTTTGTTGTTAATCTTTAGTTGCCATAACTTCTTGTACCCCATTACAGGATTTCTGATACTATTTTCCAATTCCCCTTTATCAGGGCAGGTTATCCTACACCATCTATATATCCTTAACAAAATCTAGGTAGAGACTAAACAACAGCAGCAGTAGTAGCAGCAACACACACTGCTGAGCTGCTCTAAGGTGCCAGATTAAGGTCCTGGTTTGAGGAGATGTGGTTTCAGCCCGATCTTCCATTGGTATCAAGTTGAATCAAGGAGGGTCCCACACATTACAGATACCTGCTCTGTAAATGGCGTACTCTGGTGCTACATCAGGTGCTTTTCTCTAGTGTGGTCAAGGCCAATGTATCAATATTGATATTATTCATGAAAGAATTGATGTCCTTCATCTTGATTTTTCTGGGTATTCCTATGATACCATCTATACACTCCTATTTAGCCTTAACTGTTCTTTGCTAATTATAGGTTGCACCCAGTTTTCTCTAGTATGGACATCCTGACCCACTATCCTCCTCTTACCTACAGATACTTTCTTGTAACTAGCCCTACGAACCCAGGGTGCAACTTCCTTTTAGGATTTCTTACTAGGAGTTGTCCCAAGATATTTGTTGACCCTATACTTCACATGTCCTATCCTACTCACTCAACCTACCTAGGTGAAGTAGGGGCAGTGTCATATCTCTGCTACTTCTTTCTTCCTACTACTCCCACGTATCTTAGTATTACTTGTTGGCTATTTGCATGATGCAATTCTATTTCTTTACTCTTCTTCCCTATTATTCTGGGATACTAGCAGGGGCGAGCTCTGTTATTCACAAGTACTAGAGTGTATCCAGAAATCCCTAATGGGTCCCCATCCTATGGTAATGTACTAATACAGGTGTTGACCCCATATCCATTCACAGATAGGAAAAGACCTGACATGGTGTCTATATGCAGAGGGAACTCTGATACAGGGGTGCTCAAGTCTCCTGCATACCATGTTCTCGATGGAAACCCCACTGGAAATGTATAGATATTGTCTTTCCGGTCGAGGGTCTGAGCAGATCTCTCACCATACCCCACACCACTGACACATTGCATTAAGGGTTATCCTATGGCATCTACATGTACTCTGGTCACGAGGTGTCCTATTGCACTCCATACATTTGCCTACCTTATCATAATACTCAAAATAGTATCAGGGTCACCCCTGATCTGATACACGAGTACCCCTTCCCATATGTTACCTATTAAGCCTTAAGTCGAACACCATATGAGCCAAATAATAAAGTGTGGTAAAAGGCAGTAAATTGGAATTCTAAAGTAGATTGGTTACCTTTTCGAGTTGAAAACGCACACTATTCCCTCAACTCCCTCCTTCCTCGGTTTGTTCTTGCAGCAAGGAATGGTTTGAGATACTAGGTTTTGCTGGAGTTCGTAGAGATGTGGGTCGGCTGATCTCACCTATATATAGCCAAGGTTTTGGTCATATACGAATCTTTCAAGGATTGGGAGAGATAAAGCTCGAGATGGATTGGAATTCCCATTGGATTTATCCCAGGAAATTCAAATCTGGATTTGAGAAAATCCGAATTCAGTTGACCAAGAATAAGGATTTGAATTCGTGAATTTTGTACTCAAATCCCTTTTGAAATCAGCCTTGCACCAGACCCCTATTCCTATTATTGATTTGCATAACTCTCCTCTCCTATTATATGGTTATGTCTAATGCTCTTAAGGAATTCATATATTTAATTATAATGACAACCAACTACAATAACAATAATAATAACAGTACTAGTAATAATATTAATAAAAAATTGGGTCAAGGGCTCACAAATCTACCCACCTTAAAATAATTTCGTCCTCAAAATTCAATAAGGCTAAAATCTACTAGAATGAATAGTCTAAAATATACTGCTATTAAAATGATTCAAGTACTTGCAAATCAAATTCTAATGTATGACTATCAATCAAATACCACTACTTTAATCTACTAGAATTTACTGTCAGTTCCTCCTTGTAGCGCTGTCATATGCTCCCTGATCATGGAAAACGCTTGTCCTCCTTGTTCGGCTGGTAGTGGTGGGGTGCTCGCGTTTCTCTTCGGACAATTTTGAGACCTATGTTGGTTGCACCCACAAGTCCAACACAAACCTAACCAACCACGACAATTTTCTTGTATGTGGCCTCTCTTCATGCAATACTGGAAGATGGGGACGTCTTGGACTTGATGTGGGGTTGCTCGTGGCTGCTGAGGGTACTACTGTGCTGCGGTCTTCTCTGGGGCATTGGATTGCTTCGTCGATCCTGATTGGTTGTTGCCTCCTCCATATGCATCTCTGTCCCTCTTTCGCTTACGCTTCAATTCTTTCTCTACCGCCTGTGCGACCTTCAAGATTCTCTCGTAGGTTGTGGCCTGGCTGGTGGCGATGGCTATACGAATTTCATGGGATAGCCCTTTTTTGAACTTCTTGGCTTTGGCTGCAAGGGTCAAGGCATCTGCGAAGCGACTGAGTCGGGAGAACTCTGCGGTGTTCTCGTCAATAGAGAGGTTGCTCTGCTCCAGGCTCTTGAACTCATTCTCCAACTCTTCGCGGGCTGCTTGTCACGCCCCAGAACCAGAATACCGGAGAGCGGGGGCAGACATAGCCAGCTACGCAATCCCAAAGTACGTTAATACTCTGAAATCACGTATAAGCTGTCAAGACATGGGGGTTACTCTACAAGCCATCGGTCAATCCTATGGTTTAACAATCCTAGGTATCTCAATCACAGGCAATTATACAAGAGCAAAGAGTACGATCATCATACATACAATAGTAAGGCGTCCCGAACCATATATACATGACTGATCATGAAGCCAGTACCACAGAACTGAGGACTAGCTAGAGTATTAGTCATACATGATAAGGACTAGCTATAGTCTAGAATACACATATCATGTTTATGCCCGTATGCTACAATATCAAGGAAAATACCAAAACATGAGCTAAACACGTGCTCGGGGCTAAACGTTACAAGAGGAGAATTTACATATCAGTGGGAGGATGAAGAAGAAACCTACTGTGGCACTCTGGTGCTCCGGCTGGTCACCGTCGAGTAGATGGTGCGGTAGATCCTTCGGGTTCTTCTATCAGAACCTGGCCATACAAAACCAGTGGGGTCAGACCCCAAATAGCAAGTACCACAAAGGAGGCCGAACTATGAACTTAAAACCAGCAATCATTAGCAAACAAAGCAGGCAATAAGTAAGGGAGGATCAAAATTCGTGCGGTACCATGCACTCATCTCGACCATAGAGAGACTGTAAGTAAAGCATCATTGAGCATAAAGTAAACTGGAGAACATGTTAAATAAATAGAACTGGGCAATATACGAAGAGAGGACGAAGGTACGGTTCCGGAAGCCAGGTTACAACCCTTAACCCAAACAAGGACCAGGATTGTAACCCTTCGCCTGAACAGATCTTGGTCTCTGATCATTTATTGCTAGAGGTGAAAATCATTAAGTGACAATCATAGAGTGACAATACATAGTACAATACATTAGAGTGACAATCATTGCAATCATTAACCTAGAACAATTAGGAACTGGATGTAGACACGACTTAGACTTGAAAGGTGATATACGATGGGACAACCATGGGACTATTCAGATAACCAGGTTACAACCCTTAAACCAAACAAGGACCGGGGTTGTAACCCTTCGTCTGAACGGAACTTGGATTCTCCCACCATTTATCGGCAAGATAAAGTAAGAAATCAGGACATGTAACAATCAAGTACAAGATCAAGACAAGACTAGACTGATTGAACTCTATCCAACATTCACGGCCAAGCAATAAGTACAGCTTGATACTTTAACTAACTAGGGTTATCACAGGCCTAATTACTAGCAAGATGCAGTGAGATTATTCCAAGTCCGGTTACCTGTTTGTTACTACCTGAGTGATCCCAGCAAAAAAGGAAAAGATAGCAAGATATAGCAGACACACTGTAGTAAGATACATGTGTCCTAAGGTACCACACTCGACGGCGGGCTGGAAGTGCGCTCATCTAGACGGATAGCAACAAATCTCATGTATATATATATAAGGCCGGGACCAAAGGGGCAACAGGTAACTGGGAAATTCTCCATGAACTATTTGATCAATCTAGTCATTAACCTAGCCAGATTCAGTATGAATCCCTGACCGTGGTACTCAGGGATCATGTCCTAGACATGATGCAAGACAAGATGGGTTCATTTGTACAAACACAGTCACCCACGGTGTCTAGGCCATTTATTTATACAGGTCATGTCATGTCAGGTAGCCGTCGTAACAGCTTATCAAGATATATCATGTCAGGTCTACTTGTCAGAAGTGCGCCACGACGGGCCACTATCGTGTCATTATCATGTCAAGTTTACTGGTCAAGAGTGCGCCACGACGGGCCACCATCAGGTCATGTCAGGTCATTAATCAGGAGTGCACCACTACGGGTCACTGTCGTGTTCAGGGGACAAGTGTAGGACAGTATAGTGCAAGCATTCAATCAGGTGACTCAAGTTATGCTGAGGTTACAAGGCACAAGTCATCATTAAGATCAAATAACAATAGAGAAATAATAATAACAATAATTTAAATAGCTGGACAAGGCATAGGAAGGAGCCCTGCGGCACAGGGTCACTATCAAGTCATGCTAGTTCCTTGGTCACACCATGCCAGGTACAATTGTCATTTCAATCATGTCAATCAAATCGGGATTATCAAGTTCGGGACAAAAGGCGTAAGGATATAAAATGGGTATAAAAATATACAATAGGGATAAATGTGTACTTCGTAGGAACTCAAGTTACAAAAAGAGCCACAAGACTTAGAACTAAAATAAACAAAATATAAAATACAGGACATGACAGAGCCACGTGGCTCGGGCAAGGCTGGCTCATGCGGCAGGATTAATCAGATGCATGCGGCTGAATTTATGGGGTTCATGCGGCTCAGGAAATCCGAGTCCATGCGGCTCAGGAAATGAGCAGGGTCCTATGCGGTTCAGGGAGTCCCAGCCTTATGCGGCTCGGGGAAATCGAGCTTATGCGGCTGAGACAGCACATCTCATGCGGCTCAGGGAGACGGGTCTCATGCGGCTCAGAGAACGAGCCTCATACGGCTGGGTTAATCAGGGTTATGCGGCTCCGGACGGGTCGGGGTACATGCGGCCCGAGATGATACGGGTTCATGCGGCTCAGGAATGTGGCGCATATGCGGCCAGCGGAAGATGGGTCATATGCGGCTGGGAGAGACTAGTCCTCATGCGGCTCAGCTCAAGCGAGTCTCATGCGGTTGGGAAGGCCATGCGGCCAGAGGCTTGCCGCATGAGGAATTCATGCGGTCAAGTACTGTCTATGCGGCTGAACTGTGCTTCTTCTCCAAATTTCCGAGAAAAAGTACACTAAGAAGCCATGGCTGCCAGGATGCATAAAACCTCCATCCGGAGTCCAAATCCGGACTTCCATAGGTCAAAATGGAGTAGAACGAAATTCTCTACAACATGGAACCATCAAACTTGAAAATAACAAAGTTTAATAGATCAAAACCCAAGAAAACCGAAATTTGCTTCAAGTTAGATCTACAACAATCTAGCCATCAAAATAGAAAATTCCAAGTTCTAAACGTGCTTAGAATGTGACAATAAAGAGAATGGAACAAACAAATATAGAAATCGTCCAACATTCGGCAAGGTGTACTTGCCTCTCTCTAATGGCTAGGGTTTGGTGGAAAAGAAATAAATGAGGGTGAATGAGGAGGGAGAGAGAAAAAGTGGCTTATATAACAAGCTCAAGCAATCTCCACCATTCATTCCTCTCCACTCAATCTAAACCATACACCTCATCTCATAAAGAACCAAACTAAACCAAACCAAATCAAAGTGGAACCGAACCAAATAAAACCAAATCCAAGTTAAACCAAGTCATGAAATCCTACTCTTAGGAAATTTTAAAATATCACACAAATCGATAAATACGAAATACGGCTCAAATAAACACGTATCCGTATAAAATACCGATACAGTGAGACGGGTCTCACACTGCTTCGGGATAGAACTTCGTCTTGAACAGCTCCTTGAACTCTTTCCAAGTCACATCTGGTGCGGTAAATCAGGGATCATCTCTATACCATGTGCGGGCGATGTCGTAAAGCTGCATGCTAGCTGACTCGATCTTCAGGTCTTCAGAAACTCGAGTCATCCGAAGAATTTGATCCACGTTCTCTAACCACTCATCCGTGTAGAGAATCCCTTCCGTCCCCTTGAATTCCTTGGGCCTAAGGTCCATAAAATTCTTGGAAGTTCCAGGGCGCGGTCGTGGAGCATCTTTAGTCTGGAGAGCCTCTCTCAAGGTGTCACGAAAGGTGTTGGCCTGCTCCATCTGGGAAGTAATGAGATGCTGGAAGATTTTGAGGAGAGCAACGTTGTCCAGTGCAGGTGGCGGAGGCAGAACATGCGTTGGATACATCATAGGAGCTGGATACATTGTCGGTGTTGGATGCATGGGAAATGCTGGATACATCGCTGGTGCCGGGTGCATGGCTGGTACTGGATGTGGAACTTATGCTGGTGGTGGGACAGATGCTGGGGGTAGAACGGGTGCTGGTGGTGGAGAATACGGAGGAAACTGTGTGGGTGGTGGAATGTCGTCTCTACGGAATCTTGAGGACTGCGGCTGTAGCGGATTGCCCATATGAGTAAGATGGCCTCCCTGCGTCGGTGGGGTCATTACGTGAAGAATCCTCCTGCAGTCGGGGGGTGTTCAGGAGAGCGTTGTTTCTGTCTTGAGAATCCATTTACTGCAATAAAAGAAAACATTTAGCCGCTGAAGAATTTCAAGCAGGATGCAAGTCAAGGATTTCAATAAAAATTTAAGAATAGAGATCAATAATGAGTCAAGACACGTGGATGAGATCCTAGGAGTCTAATCCTATTTACAAGCTCACGTCGGTACAGTAATGTAACCGAAGTGATTAACGTAGACCTGCATGGGCTACCAAAAAAACTTGTCACGACCCGTACCCGTTTTTTGGATACGAGACGTGTCCAAGTCCAGCCTACGCCGCAGAGTCGGCGGTAGAACACTGTCTAATATACACAAGTCACAGAGTCTATAGAACTAACATGGAAGTTTAGATCTCATCCACAGAAATATGACACAATCAACTCAAATGAGACTGAATAAAGAATGATAATATAAAATGAAGTATCAAGCTCATCGAGAATTCCAGTTACGTCCGGTGGACACAAATCCACTACCAATAGAGAAAAATAAAATAGAACATGAAAATAAAATAACTGAGTCCAAACTACTAATCATCAAGATCCCTCAGCCGCAATGGTTCCGCGGTCCAATGCTGGCTCAAACCTGCTCGTGTGCACCTGGCTCAATACTCGGCTAAACCTGAAGAGATCATCAGGTCCTCAGAGGACTAGCAAGATACATAATATACAAGCCTTTCAAACAGTTTATCATGCAGGAAGGGAATCCAGGATATAAACAGAAAAAGACTAAGCGATCACGATACCTGAATATAAGAACAACTACGCATAAATGAACTACTGGAAGAAAATAAGTGTAACACATGTCAAGAGATCAATGGATACCAAACCCTCGCCCCTAGAGTGGACTTGCAGGTTTGAAACTAATCACTAACCCTCGCCTCTAGTGTGGACTTGTAGGTTAGTTCAAGGGAATCACCCTCGCCCCTAGTGTGGTCTCGCAGGTGCAAACAGTCAACCCTTGCCCCTAATGTGGACTCGCAGGTTGAGAAAATGACAAATAGGAAATAGCAGTTCAACTATAGCGCATTCGTTCTAAGATACGACTCGATCATGCACAAGTATAAAACATGTCAAATTTGGCTACAAGACTAACTGTGAACAAGGACTATATAATAATAAAGAAACACATATCAACAACTGGATAATGAAAGAAAATGAGCATGTAAATAAAGCTATAAAGAAAGACAAGGTATACTTGCCTGTGGTCCTGAGCTGCGGTTGCGGTCAAGTGCTGCGTAAAAGTCTCCAAAACCTATATTTTCATTAATAGGGTTATTAACATAATTTAGAATTTAATATCAATATGTCTATTCATGTTATTCATGTACTTATCTAGCTATACCTACCAATATAAGTCTCTATCTGTACCCTACTGGCTCCTGAATTATAACTCATATCCCCTAGATGACCCTAGCCCACATGTCACCATTGGTGCTTGATATCCCATCATTTCCCCTTTTTAGGACTTGTATCTAGTGCCAGGTTTAACTATCTATACTCTGGACATCACCATGTTTGCAATTACTTGCACAGTAATGGGATCCTATTGGTACTCATGCCTTTGCACTCCTTTACCTGTCCTATAATAGACATGTAATATGGGTGTAGAGTACTCTATAGGATTAGAACAAGGTACAGGTAGTAGGGCATTATACAAGGGATAACATATAGTCTAATATTCAGTTATTATGTTGTGAAAGGGGGTTGGCATTAGCAGGGCCTACACTTGTGTTATCTACCACTCCATGTATTGCATATGAGATCCTTCCCTCTACTAACTCGATGAACTCAGCTTCTGATACTCTGATACCCCATGTTATGTCCTGTTGTAGTGCTAATAGTTTGATGTAAGACCCCATTTCATCTGGTATTAAGCCATGTATCCACAGGAACACTTGTGCACAGGTATTTGGGACAAGACAGTAGCCAACAACCCACACTAGTAGCCCTGCTACTATTCAACAGAATTATAATATAACCAGTTGTACCCAAATCCTACTATGCATCATACATTATGATTTGCTTTCTGCTAGAATGCAGAGCAATTTGTTGCTCTGATACCTGCTTCTTATTGTAGGGGTGCTACTGCCACATATAGCAGTATTCTTATTCTAATACCCTTCCCTACCCATATTTGTTTAGGCCTCTAGTGTGTGCAACCATCCTACTGATACAATGGGTTTGTCACCAGGTCCTATATTTACTCTATAGTTCTTACCTCTCCAAATTCCTGTGTTCCCATGTACCCATGTATACATTCCTAAAATGGGACTGTTATCATATAAACCTCTCACCCATGGTACACTACAAGATGACCCAAAGCTACACTGTTCCCTATGCTTTGTCTAGATCACAAGATCAGGATATTCAGATACATGTATGTATCCCAGCTGGTACTTCCCTTTTTCCTGTGTCCTTGATGTGAGGTAGGATAATCTAAGGTACTCCCTACTGCCTATATGTTGACAGGTCATGAGGTTTGGCAGTAGCCCTAATGGGTACCGTATTGGTATCCTGGTTACATATGTCATATCCTACTATTCTAACAAGTTCACCCTTGACACTCAACTTGGCTTCTCCATGAAGTCTGTAGCTTGGACTTCCAATTAAATATGTTTCCCAGGCCACCTTACCTGTACACGAGTTCCTATAATTGATACTCCCTCTACAGGAACTAGGCCCCCCCTTAATCCTTTGTTGTTAACCTACAGTTGCCATAACTTCTTGTACCCTGTTGTAGGATTTCTGATACTATTTTCCAATTTCCCTTTATCAGGGCATGGTATCCTACACCATCTATATATCCTTAACGAAATCTAGGTAGAGACTAAACAACAGCAGCAGTAGTAGCAACAACACACACTACTGAGCAGCTCTAAGGTGCCAGATTAAGGTCCTGGTTTGAGGAGATGTGGTTTTAGCCCGATCTTCCATTGGTATCAAGTTGAATCAAGGAGGGTCCCACACATTACAGATACCTGCTCTGTAAATGGCGTACTCTGGTGCTACATTAGGTGCTTTTCTCTAGTGTGGTCAAGGCCAATGTATCAATATTGATACTGTTCATGAAAGAATTGATGTCCTTCATATTGATTTTTTTGGGTATTCCTATGATACCATCTATACACTCCTATTTAGCCTTAACTGTTCTTTGCTAATTATAGGTTGCACCCAGTTTTCTCTAGTATGGACATCCTGACCCACTCTTCTCCTCTTACCTACAGATACCTTCTTGTAACTAGCCCTACGAATGTCATGACCCGTTACCCAAATTGTTGGGCCGGGCCGAGCCATCTCCAGCCTACGCTTGGTTAAAGCGTAGTAAGCTGTTCTAAGAATAGACAATAAAGGATCTAAGCTGCTAATAGTTCTAATATTATATTTAAAAGGTTCATCACAACACAGCATCTATAAGCCAAAGTAGGATAAGCACAGACTTATAATACACTTCCAAAGTATCTAACTGGAGACAAAGTCCAGTATCCAAATATAAGATCAAACCAAAGTCTAAGTCTCAAAACACATGAAAGATATATAAGCAAGGTTCCCCGCTGGGGCCTCTTCTGGAGCTAAGGCTAGGTCCTCAAATGCAGTGCCATAATATGTATCACATAACATTTCCTCCTCGAAAAGTGAACCTACAACGTTATCCTGTCAAGACGGGAGCAAGTACTGATTCTACAAACTAAACATTCTGAGCATGGAATGAAAAAAGATGTAGTAAATAAGAATCATGGCATCTATCTCCTGTTGTATCACAATCATGTCGTATCACAGATCTATCTCATGTCGTATCACAATCATGTCATATCACAAATCTATCATGTCAGGAATATATTTGTCATGATGACATATGTATATCTAGAGTTTAAAACTGGAGTAGGTACGTGATCGTCAATAGGTGTACAATGTGCGGGAGGCACATGTAAATAAAATGTACTTCCGTACAAGTAAGCAAGCGATAGATGTACATACGTACAGATACAGCTGGTGCGACTACGACAAGGTATACATATAAAATGTCAACCTTGCTCGGTACGTACGTACGAAAGAAGGGGACATGATCACGTACTCAACTATCAGTTTCTCCATAACCCAGATTCTAACATGTGAGATATACGAGAACAGTATAAAACATGTGAGAGATACTGGGAGCAGTATAAGCATGGCAGGTACTGAAAGCAATATAAAGCATGTGGATGGTCCTGAGTGCAGTATAATTAAGTATGTTACAGATCCTGAGAGCATATAATTAAAGCATGTGAAGCATACGCTAGATATATAGAAACCTGTAAGATATGGTTTTCAGTTTAAAGCACTATATTAACATGGTTCATACGCAATTCATTATCATATGCAGTAAAATAAAGTTTGTAGGGATACTCGCCTCGAGCAAGGCAAGAGTATGAAAATATAGATGTCCGGTGTCCTGTCAAAATGATACACAATCTCAGTTCTAAGCTATGTTCAAGATTTTACACTAGTAGTGTGACACGACTCATAACTGGATACTAGCTAAGGGATGTCCTAGCATAAAAAATTAATTTGGGGTGACACTAAGCCTATAACCAACCATTAGAACCCTTAGAAACACAAAGATCATTTTAGAGTTTTACAAAGACCAAACACATAAATATATATACTAATAATAATAATTAATTACAAATTAATGATGATACATAAGCAAAAATTTACAGATATCGTCGGATGATAAAATAAATATTACCAACGTGTCCAGAATGGTCAAATTAGCTAGGATAGCCTACCCAAAAGTCCAATTTGGACACAAGGGTAAAATGGTAATTTCGGGTCAAAATAATGTCTGCCGTTGGACACATTTTGCACCAAAAAACGTGTCAGGATAAAAGTCTACAAAAACTAATAAATTATATGTCCACGAATTCAGAATGATGATACGAACCCAACGGTATGTCCGAAATGGGATTCTGATGACCTGATCACAAAATGGTCCGTTGACCTGGATATTGGTATCCGATTTGTACGGAAATACGTATCGAAGCCAAAGTCTACTAAATCTAACAAAGTATATGTCAACGAGTCCAGAATGACAACACAAACTCAACGGCATATCCGAAATTGGATTTCGATGAGCCGATCTCAAAATGACACGTTGACACGGACTATGGGACCCGCTTTGTACCGAAATACGTGCCAGGGCCAATGTCCTCCAAATCTAACAAACTTTATATGAAAACGTGCCAGAACGATGCCACGAGTCTGGTGGTGGTGTCAAAAATTGAATCTGGAGTCCCGGATTCAAAAATGAGATTTTACAAGTATAAAATTAAGAATTCGAACGACCAACTTTGGTGTCGAATTCGACCAACCAAACGTGCTCAAAATGAAATGAAACTTAAGAAGCAGGAAGATGGTTATACCAGCTACGCACAGGAACTGGTGTCACGCCAAACAGAGCTACGACGGCGGAGTTACGAGCTGACGAAGTCGGCTCCACAAAACTGTCCAAAAATAGTACAATTTAAACGGTCAATTTGGTGGCCGGTTTTGATGTATCAAACGACAAAATTAAAGAACGAAACTTGAGGAGAGTGAAGAGCTATATACCGGGATTGTGACGGAGCGAAGAGTTCGTTAATCCAACGGTCGAATTATTCAGAAAACACGTGCAAAGTTGCTGTCCCGAGACACGTATTCTGGCCTCTCCAACACGCACGTCACGACGGGATTTCGTGCGAAACGCACGAATAGCCCATGTCGTGTGTCGGGGACGATGATGGCGGCAATGGGGTGTTCGTCGGGGGTTGTCGGAGTGTCACGCCCCAAAACCAGAATACTGGAGAGCGGGGGCAGACATAGCCAGCTAAGTATATTGAAGTGCAACCCACCTCGCTATACGGTCACGACTGTCTAGGATACATGAGGGTTTATCTACAAGCCAACAGTCTCTTAAGGTCATGAACAAGCCTAGTGTCTCAATCACGAGCAAGTAAGTAAAAGTTACAAGATGTATGATCATTAAATATACAATAATAAGGCGTCCCAAATATTACAATTCAGCTGATCATGAAGCTAGTCGTACAAAATGTCAGGACTAGCAAGAGTTTAGTCATACATGATCAACCCTAGGATCTGTTAATCATGTTACAGCCCGTAGGCAGACAGTAAGTAAATACAATCGAGCTAAACAAGTGCTCGTCGGCTAAACGTCTCAAAAGAATATTTTTACAATAGAGTGGGAGAGCCAAAAATAACCCACTCGTTGCCAGGATTCCTTCTAGTGTTCACCATTTGGCAGGAAGGTCGGTAGATCCTCTGGAGGTGCTCCGAAATCTGGCCACACAAAACCAGCTGGGTCAGACCCCAGAAAGAGCAAGTGCCACAAAGGAGGCTTCACTTAAGAACTAAAACCAGCAATCAGCACAAGATATAAATAAAGTAAGAACTGGAAATAAAGAAAATACACCAGGATGATATACGACGAGATAACCATGGAACTATTCAGATAACCAGGTTACAACCCGTAAACCAAACAAGGACCGGGGTTGTAACCCTTCGTCTGAACAGAACTTGGAATTCTCACCATTTATCGGTAAAATAAATACAAGCATTCTGGTCATGCAGTAATCTGGAACAGGATCAGGATCAGGGCAAGACTAGACAGGTTAGACTCCGTCCAATCACTTCACGGCCAAGCAAGAATTACGACTTGATACTTTAACTAATTAGGGTTGTCACAAGCCTAATTACTAACAAGATGCAGTGAGATTATTCCACAGCCACAAGCCCTGCAGACCATCCAGGTTCCCCGGGTTAAAAGATTAGAATTGAATTCAGGTGGGTACATCGTCCAGGAAACGAATGTACCCTTAGGTAGCTTGAAGGGTGCAACACATGACAGTGTGCTGGAAATGTGCCCTACTCGACGGCAGGCTACAGATCCCAAGGCGTGCCCAGGTAACGGGATTGCCTGTAGCTGGGAAATCTCTTCATGACTAATGTATTAATCTAGTTATTAGCCCTTAGTTTATTTCAATAGGTACTCCTGACCGTGGTACTCAGGAGTCCCATCCTAGACATGATGCAAGACAGGACTGGTTTATTTATACAAGCACAATCGCCCACGGTGTCCAGGTTAATTATACAGGTCATGTCATGTCAGGTAGCCGTCGCAACAGCTTATCAAGGCATAACATGTCAGGTTATCAGGTCAAGTGTACTTGTCAGGAGTGCACCACGACGGGCCACTATCAGGTCATGCCAGGTTACTCATGTCAGGAGTGCACCACTACTGGTCACTATCAGGTCATGCCAGGTTACTCATGTCAGGAGTGCACCACTACGGGTCATTATCGTGTCAGGCTCAGTTATCAATTCCAAACATATCAAGTAAATTCGCAATTATCAAGTTCAGGACAAAAGGCGTAAGGATATAAAATGGGCATAAAATATCTAATAAAATATCAATATACAGGGCTATAAAAGAGCCAAGCTTAAGGAAAATAAAACCAAATCTGACACGCTGACATAAGACCAAGTCAGCCAAAGGCCATACGCTCAGGTCAAACTATGCTCAGGCCAGCGTACACCTTGCTCGCTTAAGCTAGCATACCAAGGCACGCGTACGCTCAAGCTACAGGTCAGCGTACGCTCGAGCTAGCGTACCAAAGGGTCCATACACTTCCAATGGGAAGCGTACGCAAGGGTCAGCGTACACAAGGGCACGCTCAAGCTACAGGTCAGCGTACGCTCAAGCTAGCGTACGCTCAAGACTGCGTACGCTTGAGCTAGCGTACGAAAGGGTCTAGGGCACGCTCACGCTAGCGTACGCAAAAGACACGCTGCCAACAGGCAGCGTATCAAGGCTAGCATACGCTCGCTAAAGAGCAGCGTACCAAGGCTAGCGTACGCTCGCTAAAGAGCAGCGTACCAAGGCTAGCGTACGCTCGCTAAAGAGCAGCGTACCAAGGCTAGCGTACGTTCGCTAAAGAGCAGCGTACAGCTCAGTGGCGTAAGCTAAAAAGCTAGCTCACTGTCTTCTCCAAATGGCAAGAACAGCAAGAACTCTAAAGTTGTATCTAAGCTTCAACAGTCCATATCTTGGTCAAAACAAGTCCGAATCCAACTTTCCAAAGGTCAAAATTGGGTAGAATGAAATTCTCTACAACATGGAACCATCAAAACTTAAAAAAAGGAAGTTTGATAGATCAAAACCACCAAAAATCCGAAAATAGCAAGACTCTAGATCTACAAGAATTAAAGCCTCAAAATAGAAAATGACAAGTTCTAATGTGGTTTAGAATCATGAGGAGAAGCTAATGAAACCATCAAAAGGAGTTCTCTTGTGGAAGCAAGTTGTACTTGCCTATGGTGTTCTTGGTTGGTGGAGAAGAGTAATGGTGGGGGAAAGAGAAGTAAATGAGAATTATGGAGGAGAGAGAAGGTTGGTGGGGATAATAAAGAGGGGGGTTGTGGTGGAAATGAAGGAGAAGCATAGGCTAAGGGGTTCTACCCTTGGCCCATGATGAACCAAGCATTGGGCCGGCCGAACCAAGCCAATCCAAACCGAGAGTAAACCAAGCCAAGCCAAGAAGAAAACTAAACAAAGAATCATGCAATACAAGAATAAATACGTACATGTATTCCAAAAATACGTAATACGAACCACAGGCATTACACGGAGTCATGGGGGTGTCGTAGAGGTCGTGGGTCGACCGCACGGTGGCGCGCGACTGCGACGACGGCGCGGCTGCTACTGCTGCTATGCGCCGCTGCTGCAGTTGTTTGCTACTACTGCTGCCATGGGCATCGGCAGCGCATCGCCGGGGAACGACGGGGGTGGCTGTGCGGTGGTGGTGTTTATGGTGATGGTATTGTGATGGTGAGGGTGGTGAGCTTGTGATGGAGTGGAGGAGGAATAGAGGTGGAGGTGGTGGCTGAGATGGTAGTGCTCGGCCATGGGTGGTGGAGGTCGGCCGAGTGGAGTAGGGGGGCTGTGTGAAAATGAAAGAGAGGGAGATATACAATTGTGTGTGTGTGTAATATATAGAAAGAGAGAGAGTGTTGTATAGTATAGAGAGAGGAAGATATTATGAAAAGGGAGAGAGAAGTCAGCTGAAGGGGGGGAGAGTGTTGTGCTGGTGGATGGGTGAGGGGGTGAGGTGTGAGTAATAGGAGACAGAGAGTTAGAGAGAGTCATATATATATATATATATATATATATATATATATATATATATATATATATATATATAAGAGATATTTAAGATATTTGATAAAGTAGAGAGAGGAAGAGATATTTAAAATAGGGAAAAAGAGAAATTATGGGGGGTGTTTGGGTAGTCATGAGAGGACAACATGGAGCTTGGGTTCGGATTCGGTTGAGCCAGGTCGGATCAAAATCGGACATGGTACAATAATTGAATTTAAATAGGTATTTATGATCATGGATAAAAAAGTAACATGTGGGGACTCAAACAAATGGGACACAAGTATCATGTGGGTAGTAGGCTTCATGTGGGCCATGTTTATACTTTGGGTCGACTAGGTTGGATCGATGTCGGGTCCTGAAATTAAATTGGAAGTCAGGTCACATTTTACGGTAGATAATTAATTGGCCTAAATTGACCCGAAAGTTGTGCGAAGCGAATGAAGCACAAAATAGAGTGTCTGAGTGGGACCCGAAGGTCATGGGTGTAGAGTTTCTCGAGTAGATCATGCATGATAAGTTGGTTCTGAGAAAATGACTAGTCTTGTGCTCCCAAATTAAAAGTTACGGCAACGTGCAAACGATGATCAAAGATAAAAGTGAAAAATCAATTAATAATTATTTAATCGATCAAAGGTCTAATTTGACCCAAAGTTGCGTGATGCAAAAAAAGTACAAGAGAACAAGTTTAAGTGGGACATGATATATCAAAACGAAGATAATCTTGTCTACTACAAAACCCATAAAGAGAGTTTACAGAGATTGGCATCCCTGACGCTCCAGAAGTCAAAGTCACGAAAAGGAACATTAATGATCAAAACAATTAAATAATAAAATACTTATTGAAAATAATTCATTTAGAAAATTTAAAATAAAGCTTAAAATTTAGGAGGCTTACATCCTACCCACCTTACAAAAATTTCGTCCTCGAAATTAAAAATCACCCAATAGGTCAAACTATAACATGTAGCTGCTCTGGCTACAATACGCAATTTGCTACCCTTGTGATCATCTGTTCTGTTTCTCTTTACAATCTTTTTGGTTCAGGTTCAATAAGGTCCTTCTATCATAAACTACATCATACATCCTTTAGAATCTTCCATACTAATATGGAACATTTATGTATACCCTAAAATATAGGTCATTCTCTGGACATGTCTATAAGCCTAAAATGCTTAATCATCAACCATATTTCCAACCTCAATTGTAAAATACTTGATTTTCTTATCATATCCTAAGTATCCTTATTCTATCAATCCACATGCCCTTTGCATTATTTGTCATCAATCCTTTCCTTCCGCTTCTCCTTGAAATTATACGTTCAATACTTATCCTTGGCGTAGAGCCTTCTTCTTTTTTACTCAACAACTCCTCCGAATATAAATCCTTGATTTCAAACTCCCGATTTATTAATTACCAATGTACATATGTCTTTGCCTTATTCCTTGTCGTTTTAATTGATATCTTTCCGATCTCGTACGCAATATTATATCTCATTCTAACTTATTCTATATCATTCTACATATCGATCTACCCTCTAATCACATGTAATTAGCTATAGATAACCAATAAGTACTTGGTCATCAATGTCCTACGAATGCTCAATCCTCAAATTTTAAGCACAAGATTACTATCCTCAATCCGTAGTCACAACAATATAATATCTTATTACTCCATCTTAGATACCCTATCATTAATTTATACTATCAATACAATCGTTCTTAATGGTTTCCAAGTCTACTACAGTCAGTCACTCATACTTGTCCTATAAGCTTAATCTAACCAATCCCTAGGAAAAGTACTTATCACAAACACACAATACATTTATAATTATACTATAGAATCAGTTAACAAGGTTTGGCTATTTCGGTCGTCTATCAAATAGAAGGTAACAAGGCCTAAGATTGGGTCAAGCAATCCATAACAGTATCCAAACAAGTTAAAGGTCAAACAAGACAGAAAAGTTTATCAGAATATATCCAAGAATGGTACGAAGACAACGAGATATTCCGTAATACAAGGTTAAAATCTAATTTTTCGAGCCTTCCTTGGATCAATCTATAAGGCGTTTCCAACAATTACCGAAAAGGACGAGAAGAATTACCCGAGAGTTTAACGAAGAAGAGTTTAGTCAAGTCATAGAAAAGATGGAACACAAAAATAATTATGTCCAAAAAGAAAACATAAAATCAATCCTGTCGGAGAGTCCTAGAGAACCTGTAATCCTAGTTGTAGATGTAGATAGGACAGAGTTAATCAGGACGGAAAAGAATGATGATAAGAATTTATTCTTGCTCATTCGGTCATAACGAAGTAAACCAAGTTGAGATATGATCTGATAACCATACACGTCTTCCTGAAATCATGTTGCCAGAATTTTTGCCACACCAGTAAGCTTAGATGCAACAAACAAAAGAGTCATAACTAAGCTATACATCCTATAATCATGTTATCTAGAATTCTCGCCACGCCAACCGGTATGGCTGCGAGAAAATATAAATTCCATAACTAAGATAAGTATATCCAAAATCAGGCTCTATGTTTTTGTTATACCAGCTAATATGACTGCGATAAATTCTAAACTCCATAAATAAAGCAGACATTTACCTTATCAGGATATCATAATTCAATCCACAAAATTTATCACGATGCAAGATCAAAGTCAACAACGGAAATCAAAAATCAACTTTAATAACGAATTAAAGAAGTATAAATGGAAACAAGTGGAAACAGATTTTGAGGTAAGATTAGAGTGAGATCCTCAGGGGTCATCCCAAGGGTACTATTATGGTAAAAATTGTAATCCACTGAAATTTTCAAGCAAGATACTAAATATAATTAAAGGTCATATGCTGTGATGAGTTTTCCTATGTTGTAATCCTAGAAATCCTTTAGGTGTCCTAATTGTTATTCCTAGTGTTATCAAGTTGTCCTAAGATCCTAGTTGCAGGCATGCTTGGTACAATAACGTAACCAAACAACTTAAATCTTGACCTGCATGGGCCACCACTAAAAATATGCACGATCCGTTACCCAAATTTTTGGGCCGGGCCGAGCCATGTCCAGCCTACGCTTGGTTAAAGCGTAGTAAGCTGTTCTAAAAATAGACAATAAAGGATCTAAGCTGCTAACAGTTCTAATATCACATTTAAAAGGTTCATCACAACACAGCATCTATAAGCGAAAGTAAGATAAGCACAGACTTATAATACACTTCCAAAGTATCTAACTGGAGACAAAGTCCAGTATCCAAATATAAGATCAAACCAAAGTCTAAGTCTCAAAACACATGAAAGATATCTAAGCAAGGTTCTCCGCTGGGGCCTCTTCTGGAGCTAAGGCCAGGTCCTCAAATGCAGTGCCATAATATGTATCACATAGCATTTCCTCCTCGAAAAGTGAACCTACAACGTTATCCTGTCAGGACGAGAGCAAGTACTGATTCTACAAACTAAACATACTGAGCATGGAATGAAAAGAGATGTAGTTAATAAGAATCATGGCATCTATCTCCTGTCGTATCACAATCATGTCATATCACAGATCTATCTTATGTCGTATCACAATCATGTCATATCACAAATCTATCATGTCAGAAATACATTTATCATGATGACATATGTATATCTAGAGTTTAAAACTGGAGCAGGTACGTGATCGTCAATAGGTGTACAATGTACGGGAGGCACATGTAAATAAAATGTACTTTCGTACAAGTAAGCAAGCGATAGATGTACATATGTACAAATATAGCTGGTGCACCTACGACAAGGTATATATATAAAATGTCAACCTTGCTCGGTACGTACGTACGGGAGAAGGGGACATGATCACGTACTCAACTATCAGTTTTTCCATAACCCAGATTCTAACATGTGAGAGATACGAGAACAGTATAAAACATGTGAGAGATATTGGGAGCAGTATAAGCATGGCAGGTACTGAGAGCAGTTTAAAGCATATGGATGGTCCTGAGTGCAGTATAATTAAAGCATGTTAAAGATCCTGAGAGCATATAATTAAAGCATGTGAAGCATACGCGAGATATATAGAAACCTGTAAGATATGGTTTTCAGTTTAAAGCACTGTATTAACATGGTTCATACACAATTCATTATCATATGCAGTAAAATAAAGTTTGTAGGGGTACTCGCCTCGAGCAAGGCAAGAGTATGAAGATATAAATGTCCGATGTCCTGTCAAAATGATACACAATCTCAGTTCTAAGCTATGTTCAAAATTTTACACTAGTGGTGTGACACGACTCCTAACTGGATACTAGCTAAGGGATGTCCTAGCAAAGAAAATCAATTTGGGGTGACACTAAGCCTATAACCAACTATTAGAACCCTTAGAAACACAAAGATCATTTTAGAGTTTTACAAAGACCAAACACATAAATATATATACTAATAATAATAATTAATTACAAATTAAGGATGATACATAAGCAAAAATCTACAGATGTCGTCGGATGATAAAATAAATATCACCAACGTATCCAGAATGGTCAAATTAGCTAGGATAGCCTACCCAAAAGTCTAATTTGGACACAAGAGCAAAATGGTAATTTCGGGTCAAAATAATGTCTGCCGTTGGACACTTTGTACCAAAAAATATGTCAGAATAGAAGTCTACAAAACTCAGCAAATTATATATCCATAAATCCATAATGATGATATGAACCCAACGGTATGTCCGAAATGGGATTCCGGTGACCTGATCACAAAATGGTCCGTTGACCTGGATATTGGTATTCGATTTGCACAGAAATGTATGTCGAAGCCAAAGTCTACTAAATCTAATAAAGTATATGTCAACGAGTCCAGAATGACAACACTAACTCAACGATATATCCGAAATTGGATTCCGATGAGTCGATCTCAAAATGACACGTTGATGCGGACTGTGGAACCCGCTTTGCACCGAAATGCGTGCCAGGGCCCACGTCCTCCAAATCTAATAAATTTTATATGATAATATGCCAGAACGATGCCACACGTCTACTGGTGGTATCAAAAATTGAATCTGGAGTCCCGAATTCAAAAATGAGATTTTACAAGTGCAAAATTAAGAATTCGAACGGCCAACTTTGGCGTCGAATTCGACCAACCAAACGTGCTCACAATGAAACGAAACTTAGGGAGCAGGAAGATGGTTATACCAGCTATGCACAGGAACTGGTGGCACACCAAACGGAGCTGCGATGGCGGAGTTACGAGCTGACGAAGTCGGCTCCACAAAACTGTCCAAAAATAGTACAATTTAAACGGTCAACTTGGTGGCCGGTTTTGATGTACCAAACTACGAAATTAACAGACGAAACTCGAGGAAAGTGAAGAGCTATATACCGAGATTGTGACGGAGCAAAGATTTTGTCGATCCAACGGTCGAATTGTCCAAAAAATACGTGCAAATTTGTTGTCCCGAGACACGTATTCTGGTCTCTCCAACACGCGCGTCATGACATGATTTCGTGCGAAACGCAGGAATAGCCTATGTCGTGTGTCGGAGATGACGGAGGCGGCAAAGGGGGTTCGCCAGGGGTCATCGGAGTCATGGGGGTGTCGTGGAGGTCGTGGGTCGACCGTGCGGTGGTACGACTGTTATGTGTCGCTGCTGCAGTTGTTTGCTGCTGCTGCTGCCATGGGCGGTGGCGGCGCATCGCCGGGCACGGCGGGGGTGGCTGTACGGTGGTGGTGGTGTTCATTGTGATGGTATTTTGATGGTGAGGGTGGTGAGCTTGTGATGGAGTAGAGGAGGAAGAGAGGTAGAGGTGGTGGCTAAGATGGTGTGGGTGGTGGAGGTCGGCCGAGTGGAGTAGGGGGGCTGTGTGAAAATGAGAGAGAGGGAGATATATAATTGTGTGTGTGTGTGTAATATATAGAAAGAGAGAGAGTGTTGTATAGTAGAGAGAGAGAGGAAGATATTATGAAAAGGGAGAGAGAGAAGTCGGCTGAAGGGGGGAGATTGTTGTGCTGGTGGATGGGTGAGGGGGTGAGGTGTGAGTTATAGGAGAGAGAGAGGAAGAGATATTTAAAATATGGAAAAAGAGAAATTATGGGGGGGTATTTGGGTAGTCATGAGAGGAAAACATGGAGCTTGGGTTCGGGTTCGGTTGAGCCGGGTCGAGTCAAAATCGGACATGGTACAATAATTGAATTTAAATAGGTACTGTAGCTGCTGCTGCTGCTGCTGGACTGGTGCTGGTCCTCTAACTGAAGGACTAGAGAAGGCCGATGATGAACTCCTCCTGTTCGGGCAGTTCCCAACCCTGTGGTCTGGGGTACCACAAACTAAGCACAAACCCTGTGCTCTGCGACACTCTGATACCACATGCCCTGGCTTCCCGCAGTGTGAACATCCCACTGCGGAAGACTGCTTCTGCTTCTTCTGCTGAGGGGACGTCGGGGTGGAATGCTGAACCGACGACACTGAGCCCGCCCGCCTCGGAGCTCTAATGGTCAAAGCTCTAGCTGCCAGGGCTGGTGCTGAAGACTGATTCATCTGGCTGTGGGATCGCTTTCGACCTCCGGTCCTATCCACGATCCTCTGGGAGGTATATTTATGCCTCCGGGCTGCCCTCAGTACTGCATCAAAAGTTTGATGCTCAAACTGCTCCACCGCCAACGGAATCTCGAGATGGAGCCCCTGCTGGAACCGCTGGACTCTATCGAACTCGGTCTCCACCAAGGTGGGAGCAAACCGACTGAGTCTCGAAAACTCGGCCGCATATCCATCGACCTTCCTGTCCATCTGCTTCAGATTGGTGAACCTCGTCTGTAGATCGTATCGAGCTACAGCATCAAAATACTTGGTCTGGAATCTCTCCCTGAATACTGCCCAAGTAATAGGGGCCACTAATCCAACAGCCTGCGCCGCCCACCAGCTGCAGGCAAGATCCAGTAACTGTATGTGCACCACGGCCACCTTCTCATTCTCTGGAGTCTTGGCTGCTTCTAGAATCACCTCCGTGTCCTAAATCCAAGCATCTGCAGCGATCATATCTTCACTGCCATCGAAGAAGGGAGGGTTCAAGCGCTTGAAGCTGTTGGCCGTGCTATTACCCTGATGACCTCCTCTGGTCAAAGCGTCTGCCGCCTCCTGGTGCAAGGCATCTCCGCGACGATCCTGGGAAGCTAATAATGACCTGATGAGACCCACCAAAGTGCCATCATCAGGCTCTGCAGGCTGGACGGGCTGAACTGGTGGCTCTCCTCCAGTAGGCATGACTCTGGAGGCTACTCCTGAATGTTAGGCTTGATCTCCAGGTTGCTGCTGGTCCGCGGGAGGTGCTCCGCCTTGCTGATCGGCAGGTCCAGGAACAATGTCGCTGAAGAAGGCGACATAGGGAACAATAAGGAAGGACCATGACAGATCAACGATACAAGCATGTGATCAGGTCAAGATGTCAGGGATCAAGAGGATACGAACAGAGATCAAGGGAGAGTACTGATTGAGACATATATTCGGTAATCCCTCATATATCTTAATTTACAAGACTTGCATGGGCCACCACTTAAACTATGTCACGCCCCAGAACCAGAATACTGGAGAGCGGGGGCATACACAGCCAGCTATGTATATTGAAGTGCAACCCACCTCACTATACGGTCACGGCTGTCTAGATACATAATGGTTTAACGACAAGCCATCAGTCTCCTATGGTCAAGAACAAACCTATTGTCTCAATCACAAGCAAGTAAGTAAATGTTACAAGATGTAAGACCACCAAATATACAATAGTAAGGCGTCCTAAATATTATATATTCAGCTTATCATGAAGCTAGTCGTTACAAAATGTCAGGACTAGCAAGAGTTTAGTCATACATGATCAACCCTAGGATCTGTCAATCATGTTACAGCCCGTAGGCAGACAGTAAATAAAGGTGCAACCGAGCTAACAAGTGCTCGTCGGCTAAACGCCTCAAAAGAATAATTTTTACAATAAAGTGGAAGATCAAAAGAAATCCACTCGTTGCCAGGGTTACGTCTGGTGGTCACCATCTGGCTGAAAGGTCGGTAGATCCTCTGGTGCTGCTCCGATATCTTGCCACACAAAACCAGCTGGGTCAGACCCCAGAAAGAGCAAGTGCCACAAAGGAGGCTTTACTTAGGAACTAAAACCAGCATATCACAATAGAATATTAAAGATAATAATAAAGAACTGATAATAATAGAGATAACAACAGTAAACTGAGTACGAGGAAACCATTCAAGTAGCCAGGTCACAACCCTTAAACCAAACAAGAACCGGTGTTGTAACCCTTTACCTGAATAGAAATCCGTCTCAAATACTATTGGTACAATGAAGACAATAAACGAAGAGAGGACACAAAACTGCTTCGGGAGCCAGGTTACAACCCTTAAACCAAACAAGGACCGGGGTTGTAATCCTTCGCCTGAACAGAACTGGACCCCTGATCTTTATTGTTGAGGCAAGCATAAGTAATCATGTTATTAAAATAAGATAAAACATGACGAGCATGACATGGGGTGCAATAAGACAATAAACGAAGAGAGGACACAGAACTGCTCCGTGAACTAGGTTACAACCCTTAAACCAAACAGGGACCGGGGTTGTAACCCTTCGCCTGAACAGAACTGGACCCTTGATCGTTTATTATTGAGACAGACATAATCAATCGTGTCATGTCACAGTCTTGTACATGATCAGGATAAGACTAAGCTGGGATAAACTCCATCCAATCAATCACGGCCAATCAAGAAGTACGGCTTGATACTTTTAACTAACTAGGGTTATCACAGGCCTAGTTACTAGCAAGATGCAATAAGATTATCCCAACTGCCACAAGCCCTGCAGACCATCCGGTTATCCAGGTTGAATGTCCGTTTATGAAGAATGCAACACTTGACTGTGTGCTGAAAATGTGCCCTACACGTCGGTAGGCTACAAGTCCACTTAATGTGCCCAGATAACGGGATTGCCTGTAGCTGAGAATCTCTTCATGTCTACTGAATTATTCTAGTTTATTAGCCTTAGTCAATTACTGTAGGTATCTCTGACCGTGGTACTCAGGGATTCCTATCCTAGACATGATGTAAGATAGTACTGGTTTATTGTACAAACGCAATCGCCCACGGTGTCCAGGTCATTCATACTTATCATGTCAGGCTAGCTGTCGTAACAGCATGTCGAGATACATCATGTCAGTTTACTTGTTAAGTGTGCACCACGGCGGGCCACTAACGTGTTCCTGGAATCATATCAGAGTTTACATGATATAAGCATAAATGCGACATTTCAATTTAATAATAATAATAATAATAAAAGACCAGAGTTATAAAAGGCCATACGACTAGGAAGAACTAGGCATATGCGGCTGGGCGTGAAGGATCTCATGCGGCTGGAATGGCAGGGCTCATACGGCTGGGAAGGGGCGATCCCATGCGGCTGAGATGAAAGATCTTATGCGGCTCGCGAGGAGCAAGGCTTTATGCGGCTTAAGATGAAAGGCCCCATGCGGCTCAGGGGAGATGAATATATGCGGCTCTGGGTGACTGGGCATATGCGGGTAGAAAAGGAGCAGTGTTATGCGGCTAGGAAGTACTGTAGGCCTATGCGGCCCAAAGCGCCGAGCACATGCGGCTGGATCAGTAAGTATATGCGGCTGGGAGTAACCTTGGTCTTATGCGGCTGAGAAGGGTCGGGGATTATGCGGTCAGCGGAAGAAACATCTTATGCGGCTGGGAATTGTCAAAGGCTCATGCGGCTAAAAGTGACCAGTTCATATGCGGCTAGATTCAAAGGGAGTCATATGCGGCTGAGAGCAAAAGATCACGCGGCTGTATTGTCATGCGGTTGGAAAAGCTTGTCGCATGAAGTTCCATACGGTCAAGTACTTCATGCGACTGAGAGACTGTGTTTCCTCTCCACTGGTCCGAAAAGAAGAGCCATGAAGTTCATGGCTCCCAAGCTCCATAAGTCCTTCATTCCAAGCCCAAATCTGGACTTCCATAGGTCAAAATGGGGCAGAATGAAATTCTCTACAACATGGAACCAACAAAACTTGGAAATAATAATGTTAAGTAGATCAAAACCTAAGAAATCCGAAAATAAGATAAACTTAGATCTAGAAGAGTTTAGCCATGGAAATTGAAAATGTCAAGCACTAAAGAGTCTTAGAATGTTGCAAGGAAGAAAATAGAACAATAAATCTTGAGTTCTACCATGAAACAAGATGCACTTGCCTAAGCTTTCTCTCTCTCTCTCCTGGTGGTTGAAGAAGTAATGGTGGAGAAGAAGAAGTAAATGAGGAGAGAGAATAAGAGAATGGGTTAATAAAGGATGATGGTGGTGGTAGGTAAGGGTTCACCCCTTGGTTCATGATGAACCAAGGTAACCCAAGCCTAGCCGAACCAACCCAAAAATAGACCAAGCCATGAAATGCTAGAATAAATCAAGCAGGAAGACATGCAATACGGGTCAAATTACGTATACATATACCAAGATACGCAATACGAACCACATGCATTACAACTCTACCCACCGTAAAAGAATTCCGTCCTCGAAATTTAATTAAGAGGCTAGAGGGACAAGAACAAGTTATACTATTCACAGGCAAGCTATACTAATCAAGCAATCAAATAATTAATCATACAAGCAAGGAATCGAAGACATGAGGTATAAGAAAGATATTATACCTCACGAGTCAAATAGGTCGGGATATCACGATCGGATATCATCCTCACGCTCCCACGTTGACTCACCCAAAGAGTGATGACCCCAAGCAACTCAGACGAACTTAATAGTCTTGTTCTTGAGTGTCTTCTCTCTCCGATCCAATATAGACACGGGCCTCTCCTCATACGAAAGGTCGGTACCAACAACCAATTCCGAATGATCCAGGATGTGGCTCGGGTCCGGGATATACCGTCGCAGTTGGGATACATGGAACACATTATGTACCTCACGTAGCAACGGCAGAAGAGCGAGACGATAGGATACATCACCTACTCGCTCCAGAATGTCGAACGGCCCTATATACCTAGGACTAAGGTTTCCCCGTACGCCGAAATGAATGATGCCACGGTTAGGCAAAATCCTCAGGAATACATGGTCGCCGACCGAGAATTCAAGGGGTCGCCGATGAGAATCGGCCCAATGACGCTGGCGATCTTGGGCGACTCGAAGATGATCTCTAACTCTCCTGACCACTTCAACGGTCTGAGCAATCATTTCTGGACCAAGCATCTGCCTCTCTCCAACATCATCCCATGCTAGCGGGGATCTGCACTTCCTGTCATACAGTACCTCGAACAGTGCCATCTGGATGCTGGCTTAGAAATTGTTGTTGTACGAGAACTCCACCAGGTGCAGGTGATATTCCCATGAACCACCTAAGTCGAGTGTACAAGATCTCAACATATCTTTGAGAGTCTGGATCGTGCGTTCTGACTGGCCATCTGTCTGTGGGTGATATGCTGAGCTGAACTGGAGGCGAGTCCCCAAACTCTCTTGCAGGCTACGCCAAAAGTGTGACGTAAATCTGGAATCTCTGTCCGACGTGATACTGACTAGTATACCGTACAATTTGACAATCTGTCGGAGATACATCTCCGCTAGCTGAGCCGTCGACTGACCAACTCTGAACGGGAGGAAGTGAGCCACCTTCGTGAGCTGATCAACTATAACCCAAATAACATCTCGACCAGCTGGGGATCTAGGTAATTCAGTCACGAAGTCCATGGTTACATGCTCCCACTTTTATTCTGGAATAGACAAGGGCTGAAGAAGTCCAGCTGACCTCTGATGTTCAGCTTTAACTTGTTGGCAAACTAAATATCGAGAGACAAACCGGACTATCTTCCTCTTCATGCCATTCCACCAGAAGTGCTGACGGATATCACGGTACATCTTCGTACCACCGGGATGAATGGAATACTGCGAACTGTGAGCCTCTGCCATGATCTCCTGTCTAATATCTCCACCGGGTACACAAAGACACTTTCTATGTCGAAGTGTACCGTCTTTATGGATACATAACTCTGGTCTTCGTCATGCCTCACACTCTTCTCTGAGTCGCTGAAGCTTGGAATCTGCTGACTGCGCCAACCGAATCCTCTCGACTATAGTGGACTGAACTTGCATGCTGGCCATCAATGCCACACTGGAAGGGTGGACAACTTCTATACCCATCTTCTGAAGATCAGCTAACAGCTCTAGCTGTGCTGTTAGGAAATATACTCCAGCTCTCCTGCTCAACGCATCCACGACAACGTTGGCTTTCCCAGGATGATACTGCGGGTTGACATCATAATCCACAAGCAGTTCTAGCCACCTCCTCTAACGTATGTTAAGATTCTTCTGGATGAAAACATACTTCAGGCTCTTGTGGTCGGTAAAAATCTCCACCCTATCTCCATATAGGTAGTGCCTCCACAACTTAAGTGCAAATACTACTGCTGCCAGCTCCAAGTCATGGGTTGGGTAATTCCTCTCATGATCACGAAGTTGTCGTGACCTATAAGCTATTAACTTCCCATGCTGTATTAGAACACATCCCAAACCTCTGCCTGAAGTATCACAATACACTGAGAATCCCCTGGTTCCATCTGGAAGCGTGAGAATATGAGCCGTCATCAAACCTCGCTTCAACTTCTCAAAAGAATCCTGGCACTCTGCTGTCCAAGCAAATTGCACATCCTTGCAGGTCAACTGGGTCAATGGCGCTAAAATCCGAGCGAAGTCCGAAATAAATCGCCGGTAGTAGCCGACCAAGCCAAGAAAACTGCAAATTTTTGCCACTATGCTAGGCACTGGCCACGTCTCAATAGCCACGATCTTCTGGGGATCCACTTCTACTCCTTCTCTGGTGATGATATGACCCAAGTACGAAATGCGATCGAGCCAGAACTCGTATTTACTAAACTTGGCATACAATTGGTGCTCTCTAAGAATCTGGAGAACAACTCGGAGATGCTGCTCATGCTCTGCTTCACTCTTGCTGTAGACCAGGATGTCATCTAGAAACACAATCATGAACTGATCCAAATAAGGCCTGAAGATACGATTCATGAGGTTCATGAAAACAGCCGGCGCATTGGTTGCTCCAAATGGCATTACAAGAAACTCCTAATGCCCATACCTAGATCTGAAAGCTGTCTTCGGGATATCCTGCTCTCTGACTCTGATCTGATGGTATCCTGACTGCAAGTCGATCTTCGAGAATACTGCTGTCCCCTTGAGTTGATCAAACAAGTCATTTATCCTCGGGAGAGGGTATCTGTTCTTGATTGTCACTGAGTTCAAGGTACGATAATCTACACATAATCTGGACGTACCATCTTTCTTTTTCAAAAGAAGCATCGGGGCGCCCCAAGGCGATCCACTAGCACGAATGAATCCCTTGGTTCTGAGTTCTTCAATCATCTTATACAATATCTCTAGCTCTGATGGCACCATCCTGTAGACTCTCTCTGACACTGGGGCTGTCCCGGAAATCAAGTCGATGGTAAACTCGATCTCTCGCTCTGGCGGCATCCCTGGAAGATCTTCTGGGAAAACATCTGGAAATTCTTCAACTATCCGGGGTAACTGTATTGCTGCTACTGCCATCCGCAACAGTTGAGGAGAAGGTTCAACTTCGCCTCGGGAGAAGAAAAACTCTGGCTCGCCTGGAATGCTAAAAAGAACCCTGCTAATGTGGCAGTCTATCCTAGCATACTGGTCCCTCAACCAATCAATCCCTAAGACCACATCATAATCGGCCATCCGGAACTCTATCAATCTAGCGGGAAATTCTCTACCGCTAACTACGATCCGACACGAGAAAAACACCCTATCTACTCCTACAAGTCCGTCACCAGTAAGTATTTTGAGCCTTACTGATAATGACTCGGGCTCCAGTCCTATCCATGTCGCGAATCGTGTAGACATAAATGAATACGAGGCACCAGAATCAAATAATACTGAAGCTGGAAAGGTGTTGACGAGAATAGTACCTGCCACTACCTCATCTGGTGCTATTCCTTCTTCTTCTATGGTCAAAGCCAGCACTTGACCACGTCCTCTGTGTACGGGTCCCCTCTGCTGAAAATTTCTCTGCCTGCTCTGGATCAGGGCATGGGCTTGGGCATACTGCTGCGGTCTCTGCTGCTGGAATGCCTGGGGCTGCGTCAGCAATGGCCTCGAGAACGGGTACTGTAGCTGCTGCTGCTGTTGGACTGGTGCTGGTCCTCTAACTGAAGGACTAGAGAAGGTCGATGATGAACTCCTCCTGTTCGGGCAGTTCCCAACCCTGTGGTCTGGGGCACCACAAACCAAGCACAAATCCTGTACTCTGTGACACTCTGATACCACATGCCCTGGCTTTCCGCAGTGTGAACATCCCACTGCGGAAGACTGCTTCTGCTTCTGCTTCTGCTGCTGAGGGTGCGTCGGGGTGGAATGCTGAACCGACGTCACTGAGGCCGCCCGCCTCGGAGCTCCAATGGTCAAAGCTCTAGCTGCCAGGGCTGGTGCTGAAGACTGATTCATCTGGCTGTGGGATCGCTTTCGACCTCCGGTCCTATTCACGATCCTCTGGGAGGTATATTTATGCCTCCGGGCTGCCCTCAGTACTGCATCAAAAGTCTGATGCTCAAACTGCTCCACCGCCAACAGAATCTCGAGATGGAGCCCCTGCTGGAACCGTTGGGCTCTATCGAACTCGGTCGCCACCAAGGTGGGAGCAAACCGACTGAGTCTCGAAAACTCGACCGCATATCCATCGACCGTCCTATCCATCTGCTTCAGATTGGTGAACCTCGTCTGTAGGTCGTATCGAGCTACAGCATCAAAATACTTGGTCTGGAGTCTCTCTCTGAATACTGTCCAAGTAATAGGGGCCACTAATCCAACAGCCTGCGTCGCCCACCACCTGCGGGCAAGATCCAGTAACTGCATGCGTACCACGGCCACCTTCTCATTCTCTGGAGTCCTGGCTGCTTCTAGAATCACCTTCGTGTCCTGAAGCCAAGCATCTGCAGCGATCGCATCTTCACTGCCGTCGAAGAAGGAAGGGTTCAAGCGCTTGAAGCTGTTGGCCGCGCTATTACCCTGATGACCTCCTTTGGTCAAAGCGTCTGCCACCGCCTGGTGCAAGGCATCTCCGTGATGATCCTGGAAAGCTAATGATGACCTGATGAGACCCACCAAAGTGCCATCATCAGGCTCTGCAGGCTGGACGGGCTGAACTGGTGGCTCTCCTCCAGTAGACATGACTCTGGAGGCTACTCCTGAATGTTGGACTTGATCTCCAGGTTGTTGCTGGTCTGCAGGAAGTACTCCGCCTTGCTGATCGGCAGGTCTAGGAACAATGCCGCTAAAGAAGACGACATAGGGAACAATAAGGAAGGACCATGACAGATCAACGATACAAGCATGTGATCAGGTCAAGATGTCAGGGATCAAGTGGATACGAACAGAGATTAAGGGAGAGTACTGATTGAGAAATCTATTCGGTAATCCCTCACATATCTTGATTTACAAGACCTGCATGGGCCACCACTTAAACCATGTCACGCCCCAGAAAGAGCTAGTGCCACAAAGGAGGCTTCACTTAGAAACTAAAACCAGCATATCACAATAGAATATTAAAGATAATAATAAAGAACTGATAATAATAGAGATAACAACAGTAAACTGAGTACGAGAAAACCATTCAAGTAGCCAGGTCACAACCCTTAAACCAAATAAGGACCGGGGTTGTAACCCTTCACCTGAATAGAAACCCGTCTCAAATACTATTGGTACAGTGAAGACAATTGTAACCTCCCTGAATTTTCAGGGAATTTTTAAAATTATTTTTTTATTTGAAGAATAGCTTGTTAATTTATTTTAATTAATTAATTAATTAATTATTTCTAATCAGGGTTTAATTTATATTGTATATATATAGATGCAAGATGATGCTATTTTCTATCTGACAATATTGTTGGCAAGATCATCAGGGTTACTTTTATTAGTGCTAGTCAAATTTTATCCTTATAAATATTGGCTCTATTATTATTTATAATCCTTAGTTATTGTCATATTATTATAATTAATAGCAAGTTTATAATTATTTATTACCTTTTATTTATGGTTTATCACTATTATTATATTTTTATTATTGCCATGGTCTATTATTATTATTTTATTAAATTGGATATCCCTATTAGGTTTTATTATTAAATTCTATTATTTGTCTTAAGAATTGCTTATAGATGTTTTATTAGATTTAGATATATATATTATATATATATATATATATATATATATATATATATATATATATATATATATAAAATATATATATATATATATATATATATATATATATATATATATATATATATATATATATATATATATATATATATATATATATATATATATATATATATAGCCTTCTTTAACCAAGTTCCTCTTAACCCTAACCCTAGAGCTTTGTCTCCAAGCCGCCCCCCCTGACCTCACCTTCACCTCGCCTACCTCCTCCCTCAACCCGAGACTCCTCGCGGACGTACGGAGGAGCACAAGGCCGGACGGGACTGCGGTTGCCGCTGTGAGCAGCAGAGCCGGTCGATCCCGGCGACCCCCGGCGGCGCCACCGCGCCTGGAGGCCGACCCCGACCCCCTGCGGCGGGCAGGTAACCCCCCCGAGCGACCCCTTGGCTCTTCCACGTGGAAAATCTTATTTTTTACTGTAACCCTAGTTTTAGGATTTTTAATCCAATTAATTCAGTTTTTTTAGTGTTAATTATTGCCTAATTATTGGTAATTAATTAGATCTAATTGAAAGGGATCATTAGTAATTAAGTATAGGATCTACATTAAATTTTGTGTGAATTAATATTATTTATTAGTATTTATTACTATTTACTTATAAATTTTATACGCGGTTAATTAATTATTTGTATTTACTATTTTAATCGTTAATTAATAATTTTATTATTAATTAAATAAAACCTTGTAGAGGAAAAAGTTTGTAAAATTTATGTAGTATTTTATAACAATTTTTCCAGAAATTATAGAATTTTATTTGTAATTATTTTATATTAAAAACCGAGAACTTTAGATTTTTAAATTAATTCCAATTACCGTTTTTTAATTTATATTATTTAATTGGTTGTTAATTAAATAATATATATTATATAGAAAATGTTTGTAAAAATATACTTTACTGTATAAAAATATTTCCAATATTTAATTATATTTATTTATATTTATTTAGATTTTAGAAGGATAATTTTGATTACTAAGTATATTATATAATTAATCGATATTAATTATATAATTATTTGTAAATGGGTAAATGTTAAGGTTTCTGTTGTAAATAGATAATTAAACTATTTTGGAAATTATTTTAGGTATTTTATATTTATTACTAATTTTTAGGATTTAAAAGTAATTTCTAGAATTATTTTAGAATTATTTATTAAATTGTTTAATAATTATTTATTAATTTAAATAATTACTAATTATGTGTTATTATTGTGTAGAATAGTTGTCACCCTCATTCTTCCATATTTCCTGTATTTCGTATTTGTACTCGTAATTTGATTTTGGCACGTATTTTATTTTCTCGATTTGTGGATTTGGTTTCTCGTAAATGGGTTTTGGACCATGGCTTGGTTTTATTTTGTGGAGTTGGTTTGGTTCATCATGAGTGGAACACCTTAGCCTATGCTCCACCCTCCATTCCACCACAACCCACCATCATAAAACGCCACCTACTTTTCTCTCTCCTCATTTTTTTCCATTTACAACTTCTTCTTCTTCCTTCTTCCACACAACTCTCCACACCATAGGCAAGTGCACCTTGCCACCACTTGAGAACCACTTTTTATTTGTCTATTAGCTAGATTAGGCCATGGAGATCAACATTAGAACTTGACATTTTGTGATTTAGAGTTTCCATTGTTCTAGATCTAGGTTTTTACTATTTTCGGATGTGCATGATTTTGATCTATTTAACTTGGATTTTAGTTTGTTTTGATGCTTCCATGTGGAAGAGAATTCAATTTTACTCAAGTTGGAGCTTTGAAAATCTAAATTTCGTTTTGATTTGATCAAGTTATGAAGTTTTGAACTTTGGAGTTCTTGGAGTCTTCTTCTCGGCCTGGAGAAGAAGACAGCAGCCTGCGCTCTTTAGCGCAGTGCTGGATTGCGCATCCCCCTCGGCCAGCGCTCTTTAGCGCAGCACCGACTGCGCAGCTTGCCTCTTGGCGAACTGCGCTCAACCCGAGTGCGCATGGTTTCATGCGCAGTCTGTTCATGCGCAGTCTGCTCCTGCGCAGTCCACTTCTGCGCAATCCATCCATGCGCAGTCCGTCCCTGCACAATCTGACCCTGCGCCATCCATTCCTGCGCAACCTGATCCAGCGCAAACCATCTGCTGCGCCATCCACCCCTGCGCATTTGGTACCCTGCGCAGCTCAACCCTGCGCAGTTGGCCCCTGGCGCACTTGACTCCTGCGCAACCCGACCCCAGGGACCCTTGCGTAATCTGTCCAATTATGGAGATTTGGTTTTATTTTTCTTAGGCCTGGATCTTCCGTAGTGGTGCACTCCTGACATGACCAACCTGACATGACAGTGACCCGTAGTGGAGCACTCCTGACAAGTACCCTGACATGATTTATCTCGATAACTTGATAGTGGCCCGTGGCGGCGCACTCTTGACTTGACTTGACTTGTAACTTGTAATTTGACCTGCCTTGACACCGTGGGCGATTGTGTTTGTACAAATGAACTGTCTTGTCTTGCATCATGTCTAGGATGGGACTCCTGAGTACCACGGTCAGGAGTACCTACTAAAATGGATTAAGGCTAATAACTAGAATAATTCAGTAGTCATGAGAGATTTCCCCAGTTACAGGCAATCCCGTTATCCCGGCCGTAATTGTTTGGACTTGTAGCCTGCCGTCGAGTAGGGCACATTTCCAGCTCACCATCGTGTGTGGCACATAATTATTGATAACTGCTTAGTGAATCCAAATCGCCTGGATAACCCGGATTAGCTGCAGGGCTTGTGGCTGGAGGAACATCTCATTGCATCTTGCTAGTAACTAGGATTGTGATAACCCTAGTTAGTTAATGTAGAAAGCCGTAGGCAATGATTGGCCGTGATTGCTTGGATGGAGTTTAGTCCAGTATAGTATTGTCTAGAATTGATTGATTGTAAGAATGTACCAGAATGATAGAATGATTGTCACTCCAGATTGTCACTATAATGATTGTCACTCCAGATTGTTACTTGACCTGATTCCTTATATTTATCTTGCCGATAAATGGTGAGAGAAACCAAGTTCCGTTCAGACGAAGGGTTACAACCCCGGTCCTTGTTTGGTTTACGGGTTGTAACCTGGCCATCTGAATAGTCCCATGGTTATCTCATCGTATATCATCCTGTCATGCTTTTTCATATCTCCTGTCTTTTTAGTGATTCTATACAAGATTGTCTTTATATTACCCATCATGTTTTTCTTAAATTACTGCCTCTTATTATGTAATTCTATTATTGTGCTGATTGCTGGTTTTTGTTCTTATTTCGTGGCCTCCTTTGTGGCACTTGTTCTTTCTGGGGTCTGACCCAGCTGGTTTTGTATGGCCAGATACCAGAGCAGCTCCAGAGGATCTACCTGTCTTCCAGCCCGATGGTGAACACTAGACGGAACCCGGGCAACGAGTGGGTTTTCTATTTTGTTTCGCTCACTCTATTGTAAAAATTATTCTTTTGAGGCGTTTAGCCGCCGAGCAAGTGTTAGCTCGTTTGCAACTTTATTTACTGTCTGCCTACGGGCTGTAAGCATGATTGGCAACTCGAGGTTGATCATGTATGACTTAACTCTTGCTAGTCCTTACATTTTGTACGACTAGCTTCATGATCATCTGGATATGTAATGTTTGGGACGCCTTACAATTGTATATTTGGTGATCTGATATCTTGTGATTATTATTAGTTGGTTGAGATTGAGACAATAGGATGATTTATGACCCTAAGAGACTGATGGCTTGTAGATAAACCCTTACATATCTAGACAGCCGTGACCGTATGGTGAGATGGATTCCATTTCATCATACGTAGCTGGCTATGTCCGCCCCCGCTCTCCAGTATTCTGGTTCTGGGGCGTGACAATAGTGAATTTAGATTTAATGGTTAAATTTAGGTTTTATAGTGAATTTTTAAGATTTATTTCGAGTTATTATGTATTATTTAACTATTTATTTAATAAATAGTTTTAATGGTAATAAATTTATTTCTGTAAAAATATATATATAATATATATTTATTATTCTGGTATTATTTAGTTTATTATTATAATAGACTAGAAATGATTTTTAAGGACTTTTACTATTTTTGTTAGTATTATTAGGAATTGTGTATGCACGTGTGTATTAAATTGAGTAGTTAATTGATTATAATTAATTAATTAATTACTAAATATCATGTTGTATTATTAATTACAGAATATAAATGTATGATAATAAGTATATTTACATACTTATTATTGTATAAGTATTATTCATAATTATTGGTACTAGTTAGCTAGTTTTAATAAAATACGAATGTTTGTTGGTTAATTAGCAATTAATCAATTTAGTAAATTGTTAAATAGAGATTAATTATAAATCATGCTTGTTTAGGATTGTTATCTTCTCGGAACTCGGACTCTACATCGGACCCGGATACTCAGTTGCTGGACACAGGCAAGTACACCTTGCTTGATTGTATAATTTTGCAGTTAGTTTATATTACCTAGTTACTTCTCAGTTGTGTGCACGCGTCTCGTAGTAGTGGACTTATCCCGTGTATTGTGAAGGTATGTGGTACCTTCTAGCCGGACACCGTATCATACACGATCACTATATGAGTGAGTTGAGTGCATGGATTTGTGTGTCGACTGATCATTGGCACGTGAGTTCGCGTCTAGTCTAGTGGTTGGTACAGGTCTACTTATATATACTATGACGTCTTGTATATTATTTGTACCGCGTATACGGTACAGATATACATTGGGTGGGGAGAGTCTACTAGTGGTGTATGAGAATTCTGTTTCCAATGGACGCTGGATGCTCGTAGCCCCTCGTTTCTCAAACCGTAGAACGCTTGGTGGCAGTTTCTTCTTCTTCTCCCTCCCTCTTGCACCATTAGAGATGTCTCGAGTGCATTACACATAGATGGTTAGTTTACCTGTCGTATGTCGCATGATATATCCTGTCCTTGTTTGGTTGGGGAGATGTTATGTTATATTTTGTTCTAGTTATTTATATACTGTCCTGTACTATCATGCATGTCGATTTCTTGTGTACTTGTTACGTCCCTCTGAGGACCTGGCACCTTTTCCAGATTGGGTCGAGCACAGGTACCGACGGACTACAGAGATTGGAGACTTTTGCTGACGAGGACTTCAATGTTGAGTCTCGTGAGTTTCTTGAGTTCTTAGGTGATTTCTGCTAGTGGCTATCTATTTCTTTTCTGGTTCAGTTGTACTATTTTAGTAGTTCTTTCATACATTTATTGGTGGATTATTTTCCACTAGTCATGACTTGTAGTTTGATTCAGAGTTATTTTCATTCCTTCCAGCTTTATTCTGTGATTTTTCCTGTGGATGAGATTAGTATTTACCTGCCTGTATTGTTATTTAGTTGTTACTTCAGCGTACTACGATCGAGTATAGTCCATTAAATTGGGGTTTTTCTATACTTGATCGTACAGCTGGCATGCCACGTGTTCCTGGTCCCACATATTTTGGAATCGGGGCGTGACATGTTTTTAGTGGTGGCCCATGCAGGTCGAGAAAATATTGTTTGGTTACTTTACCGTACCAAGCAAGCCTGCGTATAGGATTAGGACTATTGTGTCTCATCCACAATTGATTATTTTTATCCTTTGATCTCGTTTGATTTCGACTCATTTCAAACTTCTCGAAATACTTGATCTCTTCTTTGATTTATATCTTCTGACTCTTTGACTTCCTTGCAATTATATCCTTGTCGATCTAATCTACCGTACCCCTTGCTTGTCATGATTGATAGAGGTTTGGAAGATGCTATACTATATACACTCTTGAGTTAACTATATGGCTAGATGGGTTACCTTGGCAGCTAATTATGCGGTTGAGTCTATAATTGAATTCTTGGAAAGTACTAAATATTGCAGGTTGATGAACACCATATTTTTGAAAGATATAATTTTTGCATGAATGATTAGTTAATTCAAAGTTGAGTAGTAATGATATATCAATTTCGAATGATAGTGAGAAAGATTACTTATACTCATATGGGAAAGACTGTTAGAAGTTGATTAATAAAATAAACTCGATGATCGATTTGAGAGGATGATTTAAATTTTTGATTTGAATTTTTTAAAAAAAAATTTCTATGATTGGTTAGAGAGGATATAAAATCAACTTGATGATTAAAAATTTAAATATTCACATTGCTACATGAGATTTAAATTGGTTGATGATTTATGTTGGTTTCCAAAATAGAAGAATAATTTTATTTTTTTTAAATTTGAGGATAGATGATTGTAAATAGAAAAAGTTAAGAGTTGCCTATGAGATTTATATTTCTTTAAAGATTGAATATTTTGACCTTGATGAAAAAAAGGGTATATTTAAGAAGAATTTAGAAATTTGATGCATTTCATAAAGTGATTTAAAATTTGGAGTTGGGTAATTTTAATCTAAAAATTTTGAGGAGAAAAGAAAATGATGTTTGTACTATAATAAAGTTTATTTCGAGGATCGATTTAGAAATTTGAGGTATTTTTTTTGTGATTGAATTTTGTTTGATGGAACAAATTTTGATTGAAAAAAAAAAATTTGAGATTTAAATCTTTTTTTTAGATTGATAAATTTTTATTGAAGTTTCTTTTGGATAAAAAAGAAGAATTTAGTATTATGATAATATTTATCTTGGTGATTGATTTAAGTATTTTCATAAGAGAGTTACAATCTTTTATATTAGGTAAACTGAATTAAAGTTGAGCAAAAAAAGGGGGAAAAATAAAAGGGAGTTGGTGTGATGATAAAAGGATTGGTTGGGTATTTTAAAGTTATAATTATGATTATATGCGTCGAACTTAAAGAGATTAAGGAAATTGGTGGATGATTGTTTTGATTTAAAGATTTTATACTGAAGGAATTTATGAAGAAATTTTATTTACAGGAATTTGATTTTTTTTATCTTGATGAGGAAATAAACATAGAGGATGTTACTCTAATGAGATAGAAGTGTCACACCTTAGTTGCCATATTTTTCATAGCCATGATAGTGATTATATGCAGTTATAGTTAAGTCATCGACCCATGTGACTATGTCTTCTTCTTAAAATTTTATCATCCTTGTTCTCGACCCTAAACTAGTATCATGATTCCCTAATTGTTTAGAGCTATAGATGTCTATAAATTTTTCTTGACCATACCCCAAATCCGTCAACCAGTATATCTTCTCCTATATTTTAGTATTATATTATTAGTATTAATATTAGGAATATCTATTTAGTTGTTTGTTACTTTACCTGTAGACAATATTGGTTGATATTTTCTGTAATAAAAATTTTCCTTCACCTTTAGCTCATGCCACGGTTGCCGAGCTAAATGCTGTAAGGATTTTTTTTATTATCTAATTAGTTTATTTTCTTTCCTGATTTACTATTTATCGTGCTGCATAATTCTAGTACTATCGATCCAAAATTTTGTTTTCTTAAGCAATAATGGAAAGCAGATCATTACGTCTTATCCTTTTGAATAGACCAAAGGACTTTTTTTTTCTCATGTTAGGATTATTATTGCTTCTCTAGAAAATTCTATGTTGTTGCTACAATTTGGTAGGATAAACTTGCTTCCCTAAAGAGACAGTTAGAGGTACTAGTTCAATTCTTATAAGTTGGGTAGTATACCTTGTAGTCTAGCATCATACTTTTCTCAGGACCATTAAGAAATTATAGTTGGATAACACTGACTATATGTTGGTATAAGTATTTAGATTACCTAGACATAACTTTGTGGGGTCCTATCCCCTAGCTCAACTAAGGTTAGAGATTCATAGGGCAACTAGAAAGGTCAAATCATTATTTGTGTTTTGGACTTGAACTATCTTGTACTTTCTTTTCTTCTGTACGTTTATTTTTATTGTCTTGACTAATACTGCTGTTATAGCCTAGTTTTTACAAGCCTATTCTTTTCTCAAGCTTGTTCTTGACACATATTTTATTGGGTGCACCCACTAAAATGTTGTCTAATCAGAATCGGTGCATGATGGTCTGGCCAACCTAGTGCATGTTGATTCGCTTTCCCTATGATTATTTTATGCAGATGAAGATATAGTAAACTTGTCCTAGGATCTCATTTGTGACCGTTTGACAATTTTTTTTTCTTGAAACATTTATTCGCATTGGACCTTCAAATTTGTAATCGACCCCATCCCCCTTGAACTCTTCTTTATTCTGCGTCTTAGTATAGAATTTTTCTTTATAACCCTTATTTAGCTATGATTTATAGTAGAACCATCTTTCTACTAAGTCAGTTAAGTATACCTTGTATGATATCTTATTTTAGTAATACCCTTAGCACCCTAGTAGCCATCTTAGACTGATTTTAGTCGGACATTTAGCAAATAAAAGTTTTCCTATTATCCTTTCCTTGGTTCATATCATTTGATCCCTTACCATGACTTGGGTAATTGAAGCACAATATTAGGATTTTTCTTCCAATAATTGCACCATTATGATCTAGACAAACCGCACCATACACATGACATTTATGCCCCCCATAAACACACCTTTATGTGCTCTATTTTAATAACTCTGCTTGTTTGACAAATCTTTCCCTTAGAATAGACTATTTGTGTCCTCTCCTTATCCTATTAGATTTGACCATGCAATATCGATCTATTCCCTGATCACTTGGAAATCCTATGACCTATGCCGGACCTAGAACATATTCTTGTAGGATATGATGCCAGTTTTGACCCCTCTATAAACCCCCAAGTATCGTTGTAAATTGTCTTGTTGAGTAAGTTACAATTTACATATTTACTTTTCATTTATTTTCTTATTATTTATTCGGTATTAGAATTATTTTAAATTTCGAGGACGAAATTATTATAAGTTGGGTAGATTGTAATCCCCCTGAATTTTCAGGGAATTTTTAAAATTATTTTTTTATTTGAAGAATAGCTTGTTAATTTATTTTAATTAAATAATTAATTAATTATTTCTAATCAGGGTTTAATTTATATTGTATATACATAGATGCAAGATGATGCTATTTTCTATCTGACAATATTGTTGGCAAGATCATCAGGGTTACTTTTATTAGTGCTAGTCAAATTTTATCCTTATAAATATTGGCTCTATTATTATTTATAATCCTTAGTTATTGTCATATTATTATAATTAATAGCAAGTTTATAATTATTTATTACCTTTTATTTATGGTTTATCACTATTATTATATTTTTATTATTGTCATGGTCTATTATTATTATTTTATTAAATTGGATATCCCTATTAGGTTTTATTATTAAATTCTATTATTTGTCTTAAGAATTGCTTATAGATGTTTTATTAGATTTAGATATATATTATATATATATATATAGCCTTCTTTAACCAAGTTCCTCTTAACCCTAACCCTAGAGCTTTGTCTCCAAGCCGCCCCCCTGACCTCACCTTCACCTCACCTACCTCCTCCCTCAACCCGAGACTCCTCGCCGACGTACGGAGGAGCACAAGGCCGGACGGGACTGCGGTTGCCGCTGTGAGCAGCAGAGCCGGCCGATCCCGGCGACCCCCGACGGCGCCACCGCGCCTGGAGGCCGACCCCGACCCCCTGCGGCGGGCAGGTAACCCCCCCCGAGCGACCCTGTGGCTCTTCCACGTGGGAAATCTTATTTTTTACTGCAACCCTAGTTTTAGGGTTTTTAATCCAATTAATTCAGTTTTTTTAGTGTTAATTATTGTCTAATTATTGATAATTAATTAGATCTAATTGAAAGGGATCATTAGTAATTAAGTATAGGATCTACATTAAATTTTGTGTGAATTAATATTATTTATTAGTATTTATTACTATTTACTTATAAATTTTATACGCGGCTAATTAATTATTTGTATTTACTGTTTTAATCGTTAATTAATAATTTTATTATTAATTAAATAAAACCTTGTAGAGGAAAAAGTTTGTAAAATTTATGTAGTATTTTATAACAATTTTTCCAGAAATTATAGAATTTTATTTGTAATTATTTTATATTAAAAACCGAGAACTTTAGATTTTTAAATTAATTCCAATTACCGTTTTTTAATTTATATTATTTAATTGGTTGTTAATTAAATAATATATATTATATAGAAAATGTTTGTAAAAATATACTTTACTGTATAAAAATATTTCCAATATTTAATTATATTTATTTATATTTATTTAAATTTTAGAAGGGTAATTTTGATTACTAAGTATATTATATAATTAATCGATATTAATTATATAATTATTTGTAAATGGTTAAATGTTAATGTTTCTGTTGTAAATAGATAATTAAACTATTTTGGAAATTATTTTAGGTATTTTATATTTATTACTAATTTTTAGGATTTAAAAGTTATTTCTAGAATTATTTTAGAATTATTTATTAAATTGTTTAATAATTATTTATTAATTTAAATAATTACTAATTATGTGTTATTATTGTGTAGAATAGTGAATTTAGATTTAATGGTTAAATTTAGGTTTTATAGTGAATTTTTAAGATTTATTTCGAGTTATTATGTATTATTTAACTATTTATTTAATAAATAGTTTTAATGGTAATAAATTCATTTCTGTAAAAATATATATATAATATATATTTATTATTCTGGTATTATTTAGTTTATTATTATAATAGACTAGAAATGATTTTTAAGGACTTTTACTATTTTTGTTTGTATTATTAGGAATTGTGTATGCACGTGTGTATTAAATTGAGTAGTTAATTGATTATAATTAATTAATTAATTACTAAATATCATGTTGTATTATTAATTACAGAATATAAATGTATGATAATAAGTATATTTACATACTTATTATTGTATAAGTATTATTCATAATTATTGGTACTAGTTAGCTAGTTTTAATAAAATACGAATGTTTGTTGGTTAATTAGCAATTAATCAATTTAGTAAATTGTTAAATAGAGATTAATTATAAATCATGCTTGTTTAGGATTGTTTGCTTCTCGGAACTCGGACTCTACATCGGACCCGGATACTCAGTTGCTGGACACAGGCAAGTACACCTTGCTTGATTGTATATTTTTGCAGTTAGTTTATATTACCTAGTTACTTCTCAGTTGTGTGCACGCGTCTCGTAGTAGTGGACTTATCCCGTGTATTGTGAAGGTATGTGGTACCTTCTAGCCGGACACCGTATCATACACGATCACTATATGAGTGAGTTGAGTGCATGGATTTGTGTGTCGACTGATCATTGGCACGTGAGTTCGCGTCTGGTCTAGTGGTTGGTACAGGTCTACTTATATATACTATGACGTCTTGCATATTATTTGTACCGCGTATACGGTACAGATATACATTGGGTGGGGAGAGTCTACTAGTGGTGTATGAGAATTCTTTCCAATGGACGCTGGATGCTCGTAGCCTCTCGTTTCTCAAACCGTAGAACGCTTGGTGGCAGTTTCTTCTTCTTCTTCTCCCTCCCTCATGCACCATTAGAGATGTCTCGAGTGCATTACACATAGATGGTTAGTTTACCTGTCGTATGTCGCATGATATATCCTGTCCTTGTTTGGTTGGGGAGATGTTATGTTACATTTTGTTCTAGTTATTTATATACTGCCCTGTACTACCATGCATGTCGATTTCTTGTGTACTTGTTACGTCCCTCTGAGGACCTGGCACCTTTTCCAGATTTGGACGAGCACAGGTACCGACGGACTACGGAGATTGGAGACTTTTGCTGACGAGGACTTCAATGTTGAGCCTCGTGAGTTTCTTGAGTTCTTAGGTGATTTCTGCTAGTGGCTATCTATTTCTTTTCTGGTTCAGTTGTACTCTTTTAGTAGTTCTTTCATACATTTATTGGTGGATTATTTTCCACTAGTCATGACTTGTAGTTTGATTCAGAGTTATTTTCATTCCTTCCAGCTTTATTCTATAATTTTTCCTGTGGATGAGATTAGTATTTACCTGCCTGTATTGTTATTTAGTTGTTACTTCAGCGTACTACGATCGAGTATAGTCCATTAAATTAGGGTTTTTCTATACTTGATCGTACAGCTGGCATGCCACGTGTTCCTGGTCCCACATATTTTGGAACTGGGGCGTGACAACAATAAACGAAGAGAGGACACAGAACTGCTTCGGAAGCCAGGTTACAACCCTTAAACCAAACAGGGACCGGGGTTGTAACCTTTCGCCTGAACAGAACTGGACCCCTGATCTTTATTGTTGAGGAAAGCATAAGTAATTATGTTATTAAAATAAGATAAAACATGACGAGCATGACAGAGGGTGCAATAAGACAATAAACGAAGAGAGGATATAGAACTGCTCCGGGAGCCAGGTTACAACCCTTAAACCAAACAAGGACCGGGGTTGTAATCCTTCGCCTGAACAGAACTGGACCCCTGATCGTTTATTATTGAGATAGGCACAATCAATCGTGTCATGTCACAGTCTTGTACAGGATCAGGATAAGACTAAGCTGGGATAAACTCCATCCAATCAATCACGACCAATCAAGAAGTACGGCTTGATACTTTTAACTAACTAGGGTTATCACAGGCCTAGTTACTAGCAAGATGCAATGAGATTATCTCAACAGCCACAAGCCCTGCAGAACATCCGATTATCCAGGTCGAATGTCCGTTTATGAAGAATGCAACACTTGACTGTGTGCTGGAAATGTGCCTTACTCGTCGGTAGGCTAGAAGTCCACGTAATGCGCCCAGATAACGGAATTGCCTGTAGCTGGAAATCTCTTCATGTCTACTAAATTATTCTAGTTTATTAGCCTTAGGCAATTACTGTAGGTATCCCTGACCGTGGTACTCAGGGATTCCTATCCTAGACATGATACAAGAAGTACTGGTTTATTGTACAAACGCAATCGTCCACGGTGTCCAGGTCATTCATACTTGTCATGTCAGGCTAGCTATCGTAACAGCATGTCGAGATACATCATGTTAGTTTACTTGTTAAGAGTGCGCCACGGCGGACCACTAACGTGTTTCTGGAATCATATCAGAGTTTACATGATATAAGCATAAATGCGACATTTCAATTTAATAATAATAGTAATAATAATAATAATAATAATAATAATAATAATAATAATAAAAGACCAGAGCTATAAAAGGCCATGCGACTAGGAAGAACTAGGCATATACGGCTGGGGGTGAAGGATCTCATGCGGCTGGAATGGCAGGGCTCATGCGGCTGGGAAGGGGCGATCCCATGTGGCTGAGATGAAAGATCTTATGCGGCTCGCGGGGAGCAAGGCTTTATGCGGCTGAAGATGAAAGGCCCCATGCGGCTCAGAGGAGATGAGTATATGCGTCTCTGGGTGACTGGGCATATGCGGCTAGAAAAGGAGCAGTGTTATGCGGCTAAGAAGTACTGTGGGCCTATGTGGCCCAAAGCGCCGAGCACATGCGGCTGGATCAGTAAGTATATGCGGCTGGGAGTAGCCTTGGTCTTATGCGGCTGAGAAGGGTCGGGGCTTATACGGTCAGCGAAAGAAACATCTTATGCGGTTGGGAATTGTCAAAGCCTCATGCGGCTAAAAGTGACCAGTTCATATGCGGCTAGATTCAAAGGGAGTCATATGCGGCTGGGTACACTTCATGCGGCTGAGAGCAAAAGATCACGCGGCTGCATTATCATACGGTTGGAAAAGCTTGTCGTATGAAGTTCCATGCGGTCAAGTGCTCCATGCGGCTGAGAGACTGTGCTTCCTCTCCACTGGTCCGAGAAGAAGAGCCATGAAGTTCATGGCTTCCAAGCTCCATAAGTCCTTCATTCCAAGCCCAAATCTGGACTTCCATAGGTCAAAATGGGGCAGAATAAAATTCTCTACAACATAGAACCAACAAAACTTGGAAATAATAATGTTAAGTAGATCAAAACCCAAGAAATACGAAAATAAAATAAACTTAGATCTAGAAGAGTTTAGCCATGGAAATTAAAAATGCCAAGCACTAAAGAGTCTTAGAATATTGCAAGAAAGAAAATGGAACAATAAATCTTGAGTTTCTCCATGAAGCAAGATGCACTTGCCTAAGCTCTCTCTCTCTCTCCTGGTGGTTGAAGAAGAAATGGTGGAGAAGAAGAAGTAAATGAAGAGAGAGAATGAGAGAATGGGTTAATAAAGGATGATGGTGGTGGTAGGTAAGGGTTCACCCCTTGGTTCATGATGAACCAAGGTAACCCAAGCCTAGCCGAACCAACCCAAAAATAGACCAAGCCATGAAATGCTAGAATAAATCAAGCAGGGAGACATGCAATACGGGTCAAATTATGTATACATATACCAAGATACGCAATACGAACCACAGGCATTACATCGACTCCATGCGGCCGCACACTTCGAATCGCCAAGGAACTCCGTGTCTCGACGCATCCAAACGAGCTCCGCGCCACGGGCTTCTACCTGTGCCTGCACATGTAAACTATATGGGTGTCAGTACTCAACTGTACTGGCGGAGTGAGCTCCTCGCCCACCCATACAAAACCAACACGTTTAATTTACTTTGTGCAACATATTCCATTCTTATCAATTGTCTTTCTAGTCTTGTCTTAGGATCAATTTTATGACCGACGCTTTGGTATACTTGTGTCTGAGGACCATCCCGTGCTTGCACAACGACGTTAACTCTTACTCTGCCTCTAGACCCCTTCTCGTGCCAACAATGTTAACCTATCAAGCCGTGTTTGCCTTACGGCCATAATCAGAGACGCAACTACATGATAGACCCCATTTCCTTGTCTCTAGACCTTTCTCGTGCTTGCATTGTCAACGCACCGACTCATACTTGTCTTCCGTGTCATACTCTATGACGTAACGACTCGGTCGTGCCATGAACTCGATTCGTGCTTCAATAACTCTGAGGCAACACCTCCTCGCTTAGTCTTGCCTATACTTTAGTCTTGACAGCGCGGCCGTGCCTCACATTTCGAGGTCGTGCCCAGCAACTCAACGTAACTTCATCCAACTTGCCCTCCGGCCCTTCTCGACTTAACTCGCAACAGCCCAAGTCTAACTCATGCAACTCTATGCCAACGACTTAACACTCGACGCCACATCTCGTGCCGAAGCACGCCGCCTTCGTTGTAGCCAAATCTTAGGCCCAAACATTGTGTTCTCTATCTGCATACACATTCAACTCAACTCAATCCAAAGGCATACACGCGGATTGTCGTCCGTGCCGACACATCTATATGAATGGTCACTGGCATTAACTAGCCATCCTGGACATAGCCTGGCATTCAGGACCCTTGCACCGTAGGTGGCGATCCCCGATGCAAGTCCCCGACCTACTGGTTGCTTCATACCCAGCTTGGCTATAACCTGTTTCTTCCTAGGCCGAGTCGGTCCCATGGCCCAGGGTTGCCACTCGAAGAAACCATCGCCCTTGTCGATAAGTTGTTCATGACCACGCGCCTACTCTAACTTCTAGACTTAACGTAAATACATGGTCTCATCATCACTTAGTTCCTTTGCTTTACTTCTTCCACTTTTCACACTTCCTTCGCAGAGCCCAAACCAGGGTTGCCTCGGCGACTGAACCACAGTCCCGACATATTTCCTCTCGGCGACTAACCATCGCTTAGACTTAACATTCTTTGAACTCAGGGAACGGCTACTGCATAGCCTTCCAACTTAACTAGAACATAACGTGTTTCCTTAAGTATCGACAGACCGTGGCTAACTTTCCACTGAACCAACCGTAGCTCGTGCCTTAAACCGACTCGTGTTCTACACAACGCTATCGTCCAAGTCATACCTCGTAAGACAGGCCTTGGGATCGTGGGACTATTTAACTTGACAACCGCAGAATGAGCGGGACAACACTTGGAATGACTTAGGTCGACCGGCATAACTTTGCCTAACTTATCAAGCCTACAACTTAACCCGAGGGACGAACAAAGGCTATGCCAAGCCTTGCGCAGTGGAACCGTGCACGCTTTATCAAGCGTTTACGCGGGCGCTGCCTATGACTTAGGCAAATTCATAGTTTTGTGTCGAAGACCAACTTTCCTTCTCCCAAGACACGGGACGAAGGATCGAGTGTCATTTTCAAAGCACATCGTGCACCAACTCTAAGTCGACCGTGGGACATTTTTCATGTTCTAAACTCGATTCAACCCGTCGGGATTACTCCCTTTAACTATGTGGATTCATCTCTTTTATTATTAAGCCTACTTGTGCAAGTTGAAACACATGCGATTTATTATGTGAAGGCAAAGATGAGGCAAGTTCACCGAAACTATCCCACCTGAGCGAGCGGTCGCCTTGACCGAGTGAACCTTCAAACAGCCGTCGCAAGGCTAAGTCCGAACGCCGTCGGCGTTTCGATTCCTCCGATTGACCGAGCGGGACGGGGCACTACAAGTACCCCTTCCCATATGTTACCTATTAAGCCTTAAGTCGAACACCATATGAGCCAAATGATAAAGTGTGGTAAAAAGCAGTAAATTGGAATTCTAAAGTAGATTGGTTACATTTTCGAGTTGAAAACGCACACTGTTCCCTCAACTCCCTCCTTCCTCGGTTTGTTCTTGTGGCAAGGAATGGTTTGAAATACTAGTTTTTGCTGGAGTTCGTAGAGATGGGGTCGGCTGATCTCACCTATATATAGCCAAGGTTTTGGTCATATACGAATCTCTCAAGGATTGGGAGAGATAAAGCTCGAGATGGATTGGAATTCCCATTGGGTTTATCCCAGGAAATTCAAATCTGGATTTGAGAAAATTCGAATTCAGTTGACCAAGAATAAGGATTTGAGTTCGTGAATTTTGCACTCAAATCCTTTTTGAAATCAGCCTTGCACCAGACCCCTATTCCTATTATTGATTTGCATAACTCTCCTCTCCTATTATATGATTATGTCTTGCTCTTATGGAATTCATATATTTAATTATAATGACAACCAACTACAATAGCAATAATAATAACAGTACTAGTAATGATATTAATAAAAAAATTGGGTCAAGGGCTCACAAAACCATATTCTTTGGGTCTTTCGACACAAAGTTTTTTGGTTGCACCATATAAACTGTTTTATCAATGTTACCATTGAGAAATATCGTTTTGACATCCATTTAATGTAATTCAAGATCAAAATGTGCAACATGTGCTATGATTGTTTTAAATGAGTTTTTCAAAGGTACCGAAGAGAAAAAAAACTCTTTAAAATCAATCCCAAAATTTTGAGTAAAGTCACTAGCTACAAGACATACTTTATACCTCTCCACATGACCCTTCGAATCTTTTTTGGTTCTAAATGTCCATTTACAAGCAATGGACTTCATACCTTTTGGTAATTGGACAAGTTCTTAAACTTTATTGTCTTGCATGTACTTATACTCCTTATTTATTGTTTCAATCCACTTTGAGAACTGGAACTTTCTATGGACTGACAGAAGTTGATTAGATCATCTTCCAGTATCCACAGTCTTCCTCACATTCCTAGAAAAAAATGACAAATATTATCCGAAATTATATTTCTCCTTTCTCTGGTGGACCATCTCAATATTTACGGTTCTTGAGGTTGTTGAGTTTGTTCCTTAGGAATAATTACCTTATCTTGAATGTGGTGCCGCTACGTTGTCGTTATTAAGGTATCTCAACAACGACTTATAGAGGTAATTCGACATTGTCTTATTGAGGCTCCAAATTCACTTCTTCATCATGACAAGTATAGAATCCCGCACATCGTCAAAAGTGATAGTAGGAATCGTAATTGATTCCTTCTCAAAGACAATGATCCTGACTTTATTTCTCCTCCAAACTCAATATCCTCAAAAAATATTATACTTCTCGTCTCAAAAAAAATTTGTTAGTGTGGGACCGTATAATTATTAACCCCTTGATTTGTCAGCATAGTCAATAAAGTAGCTGCTTATAATTTAACTTTGGTCTGTCTTCCCTTTACACATTCAATACAGATATTGAAGTCAATAAAGTCAATGGAATCCAAATCTCATCAGGCACAAGTCGTTCAACTCTATTTCTTGAGATGTGACCTAATCGCTTATGTCATAATGAGGCTGTTTAGTACCACATGACTCCACTTGCAAGGTTTCATTTAAGCTGCAATAGTTTTAACTGAATATAGGTGATCATAAACCTAAAGGAACCGTTACCAATAATATTTGGATTTAAAGATAGGCTAAACTTATTATTTCCAAATGAACTATGATAACCATATTCGTCCATTAAGGAAACTGAAACTGAATTTCGTCTAAAAGACGGTACATTAAAAGTGTTTATCAAATCCAAATAAGAATCGTTTCCTAAAAATAACCTAAAATGTCCTATTGCTTCCACTTCTACTGATTTGTCGTCACCCACATAGATGTATCTTTTACCATCAATTATCTTTCGGTAGCTCAGACAACCTTGTCTATAAACACTAATATGGGTAGTAGCACCAGAAATCTAACCACCATGTGTTTTTAGGTACTAAATCTAAATTAACCTCAGAACAAACCAAATTTAGAAATATACTTTTCTTTATACGTCATGTGTAGTACTTTGTACATTTTTTCCTTATGTGTCATGTCTTATCACAAAAGAACAACCCTTAGTTTTATATTGTTATTTCTTTTGAGTTGGACCCCTTAGCAGCTACTGTATTCTTTTTTTTTGCCCTTAAAGTTTATTCCATTAAACATGAAAATTAAAATCTTATTGGCAGATATTTTAACAACATTAACTGTAAAGAGAACAAAGCAGCAAAAACAAACATGCTCTAATAAATAACCAAAGCGTAAAATATAGTCAAACAAATTCAAATAATGGTGAATCCCATCTCAAGATACCTAGTACATCATTAATATCAAGTCTTTGGACAGTGATATTAACTGTAAGTGGTATTCTTGGTGTAATGATCAAACGTTGACAATAAGTCATGTCAAATAATAAGTCTATCTTTGGATCGGGTTATTATTCACATGTAAACCTTATAATTGTCACACATTTATCAACACAAGTATGTGTACAATTCGGCCAAGTATTAACCTTCCTTTGGGCCGGCTAATACTTGCATGAATTTACACACACAAATATCTAACATCCCTCATAGACTATCTACGCAAGAGAGGTCACTTTGGCGACATCTTATTTCAATGGGTCTATTTAGAATATTAGACGACTATTGCTAGTCACAAAAGGCACCAAAAAAATTTGAATGTTGACTAAATTTTACAAAACTGAATCATATCCAAAACCTTATGTACATGCATATTTGGAATCGTAGAAGCATGGAAAAGAATAATAAATTCTTATGCAGCCCAGAAACTCCATGCGGCTCAGAACTTGGGGGGTCTCATGCGGCTCAAAAATTCCTCAGAGCTTCATGCGGCTCAGAAAGCTTTATGCGGCTCAGAAAAAGCCACGTGGCCATATCCGGTTCAAAATAGGCCCATACAGCTGGCCATAATTACTCCTTGCAGCTGGCCATTAATGCTCTGACACAAAGTGACAGCTCTGACATGATGGCTCTGACATAAAGAAGAGACGCGACATGCTCATAAAAAGGCGAGACAATCTTTATGACAGTTGGCACAGTTCACCAATTCCAAGAAAGTTCTTTATGCGGATCGCCTGTGTGACCCTCATGCGGCTCGGTTGTGAGGCCACCCTCATGCGGCTCGGTTGTGAGACCACCCTCATGCGGCTCGGTTGTGAGGCCACCCTCATACGGCTCGGTTGTGAGGCCACCCTCATGCGGCTCGGTTGTGAGGCCACCCTCATGCGGCTCGGTTATGAGGCTACCCTCATACGGCTCAAACAGGGGGACAGTCCTTCATGCGGCTCACAACCTAGTGGCAGTTGGGACACGTGGCAGAAGTTGACTAAGTCTTAACAACTCAGATTTATTGCAACCAACAGATCATAGCAGTTCAGATTTATTTCAACCAACATAACTGTCCAGATTTATGCAACAAACAGATCATGAGCAATCTTAATCAATCCCTAACTGCCCACTTCTCAAGGCACGGTTACAAGGATGTGGCCCAAAATTTACCACGTGGCTGTACATCCCACTCCTCATAAATTCCTATAAATAGCAAGGTACTATTCTCTTGCAACACACACAGAGCCCTAGAGTCTACACAGAGACATATAGAGCAACAAGCACACAGAGAGAGAGAGCATTTCTTTGCCGGAGCCGAGGTTGTATTCGATCGTCCAAGGAGTAAGGCAGAGTTAATAATAATTTCCCGAGCCTCTACCGTCACCCCCCCCCCCCAGAATCCAAATTAAACAATTGTACTTAGATTGCTTTCCATAGGTTTTGTTCCTAGGCTTTCTTTTGTACAAGCGAGTTTGTAATTGTGAATTAAAGTTCAGTCCTCCCATAAAACTGTTCTGTTCTTTGATAATCAATGGCAAACACGATGGCGACTCTGCTGGGGATTAACTTCTCCACTGCTGAGAAGTTATTGACGCAATCGGACGCAACCAAGCTCGGATCCACTCAACAGATGCTGGTTGTTCACTTCGACCAGCAAGCGTTTGAAGAGATGCTCTCTGACGGGAGCGCTAGCCCGGTCTAGAAGAGAGCCAGCACGAAGAAGGCCCGCAGGGAGTGGAGGCCAAAAACTGCTGCTCCTCTCCAAGCTCTGGAAGAAGTGTTCTCTGCTGCCCAAGACGGCGGAGAAGACTCTCATGCGGCCCCACTTCAGGCCGTAGAGGACCCTGCTGTCCCTAAGTCTGGCAAAGGAAAGCACTACGATGCTGGACTTGCAGGAGCAAATGGGAACTCTTTGCGGTCCAAGAAGAAGCCGCATAAGGGCTCCAGCCGCATGAAGGCTCATGCGTCCACCAAATTCAGCCGTATGGAGAAGGTTCATGCGACTACCAATCCTAGCCGCATGGAGAAGGCTCATGCGGCCGCAAATCCCAGATGCATGCAGAAGCCTCATGCGGCCACAAATTCCAGCCGCATACAGAAGGTTCATGTGGCCCCCACAACTTCCAGCCGCTTGCAGGATGCTTATGCGGCCGCCAAGCCCAGCCGCAGGGAGATGGCTTATGCGGCATCCAATCCCAGCCGCAGGCCATCCACCCTATGCGGCTCAAGTTCAGTCTTTGACCGCCTCTCATGCGGTCCCGACCTCAGATGCTCCCAGAAAAATATGCCAGACTCCGTGCGGCACAGCTTGGACTCTTCCTACTACGCGCCCTTGGGTGCTAGAGGGAAGAAGTCTAGGACAGCACAGGCTCGTCGAGCTCAGTCAGCTGTCCCAACTTCTGACCATCGGGGAGCCCCGCTGACTGTTACGCGGGCCTCTGATAGAAAGTTGTACAAAACTATCCGTGTCCAGCCCTCGACGGCCAACGGACAGGGTAGTTTTCAAGAGTCTCCCAACAATGATCAGGGGCAAGTACTTTTAATAGCCCCACGTCAGGGAGCAAACATGATGCCAACACCCTCGTGTGCTCGGGATTCTCGGGCCCATAAAACGAGTGTAAAGGTTGCTCGAGATGCACTTGACTTGTGTGATGTGATCCTTCACAAGCGCAAGAAAAGAGAGGAAACCTTGGTGTGCAGAGAGTCCTTCCATGGACATCACTGCACTCAAGTCTTTGTCAACTGCAGCTACAACAAGCCAGCAGTACAAGAGGACCGGCAGTTCGTCTTCCAACGACTGCAGCAGCCAGGACCGGTCCTAGAACAAAGCTCGAAAGACGAGGCGCTTCCTTTCGCCTCTTGCAATTCTGCCCAGAAGGTCCCTACTGGCAAGGGAGGGAAGAAAATAAATACCTCCAACCCGACAATCTCAACCAGTGTGGCCAAGAAACTCTCATCTAAGCGGTTGTCCACAGCCGCCACAGGAGGAGTTTATCAAGGCACCCGCTCAAAGATGAAATCTTCAACACTTGGAGGTTCGTCATCGTCATCCCTGGGGGTAGCCGAAGCTGGGGGTAGCACTCCCCGGAACATCCACAACAATCTGGTGTTCCAAAAAGATCAACCTGGGGAGGCAATCCCTCCAACAGATGCAGCAGATTCTGACGTCCCTGAAGATGTCCACAATTACCAAGATGAGGCAACCTCCTATGCAGAGGGTGGCACTTCCTCTGAGTCCGAAGCGGAGGAGAACATTCCCACATACCCCGACGACTTCTCTATTCGGGGGTATGATTCGGAGAGCACGTCTTCTACAGTTCCTTCTACTGCTCCTCATGTAAGAACATTATTCATGACTGAAAATGATCAAGACGGTCCTAGTGATCGACAGCGCCTCGACACTCTTGAGGCCATACTTCATACCTTGGTTAAGTCAGTTGATGAGATCAAGGCGGCTCTACCGGCTCTCCAAGGAAGGACGCCTGGCCAAACAAGCTTGGGTCCCGCCGTCAATGCGGACTCAAACACAACCGCACCAACCCCGGGCGATAATCCACCCGGAATGTCGGCTCCACTGCTGCAGAAGAGGCCAGGGAGGCGAAGAGAGAAGTCCAGGAGCTCCGGGCAATGTTTCACGCAAAAACTCTCAGGACCTCAGGATACGACAGCCGTATCCCGCTGCATGGAGAGATGTCCCCTTCCCTCCACGGTACAAGCCATTCAACATCAACCCTTACGACGGAAAGACATCTGCAAGCCGATACGTGACCTACTTTGAGGTCACAACAGATCATCTGCCGCATGACGATGCCATCCTTACACGATTGTTCGTTGGGGCATTGGAGGGAGCCGCATTCGACTGATACCGCAACTTGTCGTACAACTGCATCCATTCCTTCGCCGGCTTCAAACATATGTTCTTGGAGAGGTTCTATGAGGTGGGACAAGATGTGACCATGTCAACCCTCATGGACGTTGTTCAAGGAGAGAAGGAGCTAACAAGGAATTACATCGAGCGGTTTCTCCAAACTGCGACGAAATTGTCCTATGGTAATCCAGACTCTTCTTTAATTGAGATTTGCCAAAAGAGGCTGCTCCCTACAATTAGCCTCTGGATGGGTGAATATCAATTTAAAGACTGGAAGGCCTTCATCATCAGCGCCACCAACGCAGAAGCAAAATTGAAGAAGGCTCGCCAACTGGGGCTGCATATCTCGGATGGAGAGGATAAGGGCAAATGCCCTAATACCAACAAACAACAACGGCAAGTTCCTCAAGAAGTACTATGTCTAAACGACACCTTCTAACTATCTTTCGGATTGTGAGTCATATACCCGCAGGTATCGCTGAACTTACACTCCGACTTCAAATCTTCCAGAATGTTGAGTTACGTACCCTCAAGTACCACCGAACTTACGCTCTGATTACTCCGAATGAATTCTCTTGGTCATATCTATGTACCCCCTGGTCATAGCTTTTCTACCGCCAAGTATTCGTCTCAAAATCTATTGCCCGCACCACCGGTGCGCAGAAGGGTAATAGGTCCATAAAAGTTATCCTGATCTATTACTTACACCATCGGTGTACCAATGAGTAGTAGATCCACAAAATATCATTCAAATCTATTACTCGCACTACCAGTGCACAAAAAGGATAATAGGTCCATAAAATTCCCGAAACAACCACGTCGATGTCACCTCTTAGTTGTTTCTCTTCCATCAAAAACAAATCACCCCTACATAGAACTTTCACGTCCATATTACCTCTGAGTTGTTCTATGTATCCTTCGTTGAGTCCACTCCTGCCACGTCCTTATTACCTCTGAGTAGGAAGACTCTGCGGTAAAACCCCCATACTTACCACGTCCTCATCACCTCTGAGTAAGTATGTTGGTTTTCTCTCGACTTATTACCCGTATCCAAAACCAGGGTATGCCAAGGGTAATAGGCCCACAAATGTCCACAGTTGACCACAAATGTCCACAGTTGACCGCAAATGTCTGCAGCTGACCACAAATGTCGTACTAGGTCTCCTAGTACATCCACATCTTTCCTCATCATCCACTACAACAAAAACCTTTTTAATGACGGCAAAAAAGCATCATTAATGACAAACCATGACGCTTTTTTTTCTTCAAAGCAACCGTTATGAAAACGGATGTTATAAATGTTTTTTAAAAGCGTCATAAAGAAACCGTCATGAATAGTTTATATAAAAGCGTTATGAATAGTTAATATATAGTGCACAATTCAGAACAATTTTAAAACGTCATGAATAGATAATATGTATAGGCTCAATGCAGCACATTTATAACACTTTATACTATTCAAATTAGCATATCCAAATCAGTCCATATAATTGTCAGGCCTAAAAATCAAATTAACATTATATATCACCATCTTTATTACATTTCTCAAAATAGAGTACATATCAACATCTTCATTACATTCTCAAAATAGAATATCCAAATACATATATATATATATTTACAACTACCAAAATTGTCCACATCAAAACTTGGCCACATAACCAATAATCATGAAAGATCAACGACAGCCGGAACACCCAGTGAAATCCTGAGAAAAAAAGAAGACAACCAAATCAGTCCATATAATTGTCAGGCCTAAAAATCAAATCTAATCATGAAATATCAAGAGAAAGGAGTAAAATAAACTAGGTCATGATAGGGATCAGGTATTTGTCCCATATCTAGAGCAAGCTTGACAGAATAATCCCTTAGAAAAGAGTTTTTTGAAAATGGGAACAATCATAACATTATATAGAAACCATAAAAAACTATTGCAGAGATTTTGAAGCTGCCAAATAAGCAAAAGTTCAGGAACTGGAATCGCTACAAAATTATGTTTTCGGCAGAAATAGCTTCAAACACAAAGGAACTTACCAGTACATGCAAAGCAAGTTGTCCCACCCGTGAAGAAAGGATGCCCAAGCTGAACCAGTGAACCTGTATCTGAATCATTATAGAAACTTGAAACAATTTGAACCTTTAAAATTCATTTCATACCAGCCTGGGAATTTTACCCTTTTGCATATCTTCTCACTGACATGTTGCCCAGGGAAAAAGACCATCCTGGATCCACCACACCCTGGTCCAGTATCCAAATATCTAGTTTGATGAAATGAATTTGACATAAAATAAGTTTACATAAATAAAAAAAGGCATAAGACATGCACCCAGTCTTAGAAAATCTGGCACCCAAATGCAATATATTTCAAATGACAAAGGTGAGAAGAATTGATATAAGACCATGAGGGATTCTATGAACTAACATGGCAATTCTCCAAAATCTGGCACAAGAACATGGATATATGTAGTGTGTATGTGTGTTACTGTTAACGGGTTTCAAATGCCAGTCATACCCAACCTGTGCTATCTCAAGTGTTGGAATTGTATGCATTGCATAGTTATACCAATGCCTTTCCTCAAGTGTTGGGATTGTATTTGCAAGTGTTAAGATGTATCCAGAGCATATCCAGGTGTATCCAAGCAATATGACTACCAAGTTCTTATCCGGTAAAGAAAGTAAATATAGACAACATAGTAGTATGCACTTAACTTGATGAAATTAGAGGTTGAATATGAAAATATCTATATTGTACAAGTACAACAAAATGATGTACGTGCTCATGCCCATATTCATGCAACATAGGTAACTACTTTTGTACCTATCTAAAAATGTGTGAATCCCATATCTGGATTCATATTTGTATCGCGTCTGTATCAATATCCTATAGTTATGGAAGACCTCCTTAACAAATTCCGATCCGAAGGCAGCACCGACCCGAACCTCGCTACCCACACCGCCTCCCTCATCTCCGCCAGCTTCTTCTTCCGGGAACAAGAAAATTCTATCATCTATTAAGAATGTACCTGAACAAGATTGCACAAATCCGTGCCTACAGAGTCCGACACAGCTATCCCTGTGTCCAAAAATCTATAGAAGGACTGGCTCAGACATAATATTGAGCACAAGATAGGTAAAACAGAAATAGATTTGGATAGAACTCTTGCGTATTCTACGATCAAGAATTTGAGAATAATAATAGACTCACCAATTCAGTCGAAGATTGCCCCTGTCCTCAACACTTCATCCGCCAGATTTGAAGACAGCAACCCAAGCTTGACAGTGAGCGGCTCCTGGAACTGACCGAACAATAGTTCAAAATATTGATCGTGCAACGATCCATATCAGAGCAAGGTTGATAAGTTCAAACAACAGAACCTTCGGTGGTGGAAAGGAACTCACCAGATCAACTGGTTCGATTGATCAGGAGTGAAATCGAACAGGAACTTCGTAGGAAAGAACAGCAACGATGCTTCCTCAGAGATTTTGCACGTTTCTCCGATCGCCGCTGCGCCGAGAATTGATTGATCAAGAATAGAAAACCGATCAATTTAACCCATTCGTAATGCTCCGATCAACATAAGAATAGATCAAAAAATCAAAGGAGAAATAGAGAAGGACTTACAATCAAAGAAGAAATTCCTTACCAAAATGGGACCAGACCACGCCGGAGAGGAACGTCACGAATCCGCTCCCAATTTTTTGTCGGGAGAAAGAAGAAATTAAAAACCATAGCCCTAATTTTGAAGAGAACAGGCTCTAGGGTTAGGGTTTTGGAGTTCGAAGAAAGGAAGGAGAACGCTACGGCTGCACCGATAGCTCAGTCGTCGAAGGGTTGCTGCATAGTCGAGCCCATCGCCGGAGTAATTAAGGTTAGGGTTGAAAATTAGGGGAGAAGAGGTTTGAGGAGGAGAGATGCTGCTCGGTTAGAAAATGGATGAGAAATGAATTTTTTCTCTCCCACCGAGCTTTTATACAGTGAAGGAATTACAAGTTTGCCACCGCTCTAAAATATTAATGACGTTTTGTTTTATAAACGTTATAAAAAGCCCAGAATTAGCCCAAACCGTCATAGAAAAAAGGTATTTCTCAACTTTGATAACGCTTATGTATCAGCCGTCATTAAAACTCCTTGTCGAGCGTCATTAATAGGTCTTTTTGTTGTAGTGATCACATGCTTTTGGAGCCCAGCTGTTCCGTAGCATTCTTTCACCCAATACATAGAACTTCTACGTTGATAGCACCTCTGAGTTGTTCTGTGTATCCTCATTAGGCCCACTCCTACCACGTCCTCATTACCTCTGAGTAGGAAGGCTCTACTTTAGACCCATATTTATCACGTCCTCATTACCTCTGAGTAAATATGTTGGTTTTCTCTCCACTTATTATCCGTACTCGCACCGCCAGTACACAAAAAGGATAATAGGTCCACAAATGTCCTCTGTTGACCACAAATGCTGTATTAGGTCCTCTAGTACATGCACCCCTTTTTCACAATCATATGCTTCTGGAACCCAGTTGTTCCGTGGCATTCATTATCCGTTACATAGAACTTCCACGTCCATATTACCTCTGAGTTGTTCTATGTATCCTCATTCGAGTTCACTCCTACCATGTCCATATCACCTCTGAGTAGAAAAGCTCTACCATCAGCCTCATATTTACCACGTCCATATCACCTCTGAGTAAATATGTTGGTTCCCTCTCTCAACTTATTATCTGTACTTAAAACTAAGGTACGCCAAGGATGATAAGTACCCAAATCTATCACGTCCATGCTACCTCGGATAGGATTGCCACACCTAAACAGTTCGACTTTCCATGCTTCTTATTCAAAGTATTCCAAATTTATAATTTGAAAACTTTGAAGGGGGTCCTGTAGAAGCATAGAAAATATTGCTTTTAGTCCCACATCGAAAAGGAGAAGAAGAAAGGGCTCACTCCATTCTATAAATAGAGCCCCCTTGCCTCTTTTGAAAAGGGCACCAACTTTCCTTTCCTCCTTCCAACTTGGACTCTTCCTACTACGCACCTTCGGGTGCTAATTCGAAGAAGTCTAGGGCATCGCGGGCTCAACAAGCCCAGTCAACTGTCCAAACTACTGACCATCAGAGAGTCCCGCTAACTGTCATGCGGGCCTCTGATGGAAAGTTGTACAGAACCGTCCGTGTCCAGCCCCCTGCGGAAAACGGACAGGGTGGTTCTCAAAAGTCTCCCTACTAGCCTCAGACCAGGGAGCAAATATGATAGTCCCAAAATGATGGTTCCATGCGGCTCGAAATTGTCCATGGAAAAGAATAGGATTTGCTTTGCGGTCCGAAAATCAACATGAAGCTTCATGCGGCTCAAAACCCAGGAATCTTCATGCGGCTCACAAAACCCGGGAATCTTCATACGGCTCACAAAACCCAGGAAGCTTCATGCAGTTCAGAAACTTCATGCGGCTCAGAAACGTCATGCGGCCAGAGAAGCTTATGCGGACGTAACCATGCTTCTTATTCAAAGTATTTCAATTTTACAAATTGAAAACTTTGAAGGGGGTCTTGTAGAAGCATGGAAAAGAATAATAAATTCTTATGCGGCCCAGAAACTCCATGCGGCTCAGAACTTGGGGGGTCTCATGCGGCTCAAAAATTCCTCAGAGCTTCATGCGGCTCAGAAAGCTTTATGCGGCTCAAAAAAAGTCACGTGGCCTTATGCGGTTCAAAATAGGCCCATACAGCTGGCCATAATTACTCCTTGCAGCTGGCCATTAATGCTCTGACACAAAGTGACAGCTCTGACATGATGGCTCTGACATAAAGAAGAGACGCGACATGCTCATAAAAAGACGAGAAAATTTTTATGACAGTTGGCACAGTCCACCAATTCCAAGAAAGTTCTTTATGCGGATCGCCTGTGTGACCCTCATGCGGCTCGGTTGTGAGGCCACCCTCATGCGGCTCGGTTGTGAGGCCACCCCCATGCGGCTCGGTTGTGCGGCCACCCTCATGCGGCTTGGTTGTGAGGCCATTCTCATGCGGCTCGGTTGTGAGGCCACCCTCGTGCGGCTCGGTTATGAGGCCACCCTCATGCGGCTCGGTTATGAGGCCACCCTCATGCGGCTCGGTTATAAGGCCACCCTCATGCGGCTCGGACAGGGGGATAGTCCTTTATGCGGCTCGCAACCTAGTGGCAGTTGGGACACGTGGCAGAAGTTGACTAAGTCTTAACAACTCAAATTTATTGCAACCAACAGATCATAGCAGTTCAGATTTATTTCAACCAACATAACAGTCCAGATTTATGCAACAAACAGATCATGAGCAATCTTAACCAATCTCTAACTGCCCACTTTTCAAGGCATGGTTACAAGGATGTGGCCCAAAATTTGCCACGTGGCTGTACACCCCACTCCTCATAAATTCTTATAAATAGCAAGGTGCTATTCCCTTGCAACACACACAGAGCCCCGGAGTCTACACAGAGACATATAGAGCAACAAGCACACGGAGAGAGAGCATTTCTTCGCCGGAGCCGAGGTTGCGTTCGATCGTCCAAGGAGTAAGGCAGAGTTGATAACACTTTTCCGAGCCTCTACCGTCACCCCCAGAATCCAAATTAAACAATTGTAATTAGATTGCTTTTCCTAGGTTTTGTTCCTAGGCTTTCTTTTGTACAAGCGAGTTTGTAATTGTGAATTAAAGTTCAGTCCTCCCAAAAAACTGTTATGTTCTTTGATAATCAATGGCAAACAAGAATATTACAACTCAAATAAGATAATCATGAGCATGTAATCTCTTTACATTACTCAAAGCATGAATTTATTATTTGACTAAACTAAACATTATCAAGATAATAAAATTCATGCTGAAAATATGCATCCAAAGGAAAACAACAATATATAGGACATGATAATGATGCTCCAAACTGGACTCACAAAATTCATACCCTTTTTACATAACTTTGCACTCTAAAGTTCCAAAGAAGAAAGCATTACTTCACAAGGGCTTATTATGGACATAGTCCACGAGATCCAACTAATCTATAACAGAAAGTAGATCATTTTTGCTAAGATGCAATCAACAATTAAATTAAGTAAACAAATCCTTTATGTTGTTGGTGCATGAAATTTTTGGATCAGCAACTATTATACAATTAAATAAATGTGACATTAGCTCAAATCCTGAAGGAATATCCAATCAAACCATAGCATTCGATGTTAATAAGAAATTTGTGCGTATAGTCTCAATCCTAAAGCCAGAACAACTTAAGGATTTGGTCGACACCTGCTTGGGCCAATTTAGGTCCTTTCGGCTTTGACCAAATTATCGGATATCCAATCAAAATATTTGTGTTGTTGCCCTTGTCTATTTCAGACTTATGAAAGTGACAGTACCAAAGAGGTTTTCAAACAAAAGACACTTATATCATTATTTTATATTAAAAAATTATTGTTCGACCCACTGCAAGCATGAGTCCTTATATATTCCATAAATTGTTGAATCCACTCTCTTTCCTCTCGCATGTGATGGATCCGAGAGAAGTGCTAGAGAGACTAGAAATAAAATAAAATAAAAAATTGAAGTAGGATTCCAAACTGACATGAGAGTAACACAAAACAACTCGCATACAAAAGTCATCCGGCCATAGATAGGAGTATCTAGAATAGGAGCCAAATGTGTCAGTTCCTCGATCATACATTAAAAAAACAAAATATTCAACAAATATGGTTCTGTCCATAATCCGAAACCTAATAATAAGGCAGCAGTAACGATGAACTATATGAATTCACCTTCCGAAGACATTGAGATGAACAGAACATATTAAAAAAAATCGAAGCCTAACAGAATAGGATTTTTCTTCTGGTGGGTCATAAAAACTCTGATCGAAAAATCCAAACTCTAATTAAATCAGATCGAATGATCTAGGGTTTCTGAATAACAATAAAAAAAAGTTGATTCTGAAACTTCAACCTCATAAATCAAACATGGTGTTTCTAATACCACTTGTTAGAATTTTATTGTACACTGTCGATTCATGATATGAAGAACATAAATTAAATTGCGGAAGCGTACCTGAATCCATTGCTAAGCTTGATGGATCTTAAAGCGGTCGACTTTTTATGGGGTTCGATCTTTCAACTTGCTACGACCCTTAGGCCTCGTTTGGTTCGCGGAATGGAAGGGAAAGGAAATCAATTCCTTGTCATTTCCTTTCCTTTGGGAAACTTTAATTCCTATTGATTTTTCTTTCCGATGTTTGGCAATGCCAAGGAATTTGGAAAGGAAAGTGAATACTTCAATGTGGGAAAGTGATTCCTTCCTTGGATGGATGGAATCACTTTCCCCCCTAATTTCCCTTCCATTGGGAATCACTTTCCTTTCCTCCTCAATTCCTTGGACACCCAAACATAGGAAAGTAATCACTTTCCTTTCCCACCCGGAAGATTCCGCGAACCAAACGAGGCCTTAATGACAAAAAAGAATCCGAATCCTTTGTCCCTCTCTTTCTGTTAATGGGGATGCAGAAGAGAAAAAGAGAAAAACTATCTTTTGGTGGCCGTATAAGTTGGGACCATAACCCTAATGAATACGTATATTTATATGTTTTGATATTTCTAATTTGGCCCCTCATCAAATTAGATTTATCTCTGGTATCTACACATTAATTCCATGACAATTATACCCTTAAGCCAATTTTCCAAATAGACCACTTTAATTTGACTTAATTATTTAGATAACCCAACACAATTAATTTTACATGTGTGGCCCATATTATTGAATAATCCAACAAATGATGGCTAGGGGTTTATTTTTGACAATAACACTTTTTTAACACACATCTTCTTCTTCTTTCTTCTTCATCTTCCATACCCTAAATTCTAAGCCTCGCAACAATTGATGACGAAGACAGCAAAAATAAACAAAATTTTTACACAACCAAGATAAAATTCCATCAATTGAAACTAGTTTTTTTTTAGATTCTAATCTTTTTCCAAATCTAGTTTTTTATGTAGATTCTTTGATTTCATGTATAATACATATTTTGTTGTGTTTTTCTAAAAAAAAACTACTAAGGCACTATTTTTGAAATTTCAAACTCCATTAACGGAGATTCGAAGCTTCAAAACAGTCACGCTTGGGATGATGTACGAGTCCTAGCTATGTAATAGAACTAACAATTTCTTGTCGGACCTGCAATCATCATAACTGTCAATATTAAATTTGTTAGTCATTGTGCATAGTCAGAACTGTCAAAATTTAGACAGTCATGAAGGCAAGAGATCATTAATTTAAGTACTATCAAATTTTTGACAATCCTAATGCATTCACTATATGGTTGCCAAAATTTTGCCAATAACCCCCCAAAAAAACTAAGAATATTTCAAGAAATAAAAAAGCTTAAAACATTTGTGGTGTCCCAAAAAAAAAATTGTGGTGCCAATAACACTACCTAATTAGATTAGCAAGTAAGTGTTAGAGTATGGAAAATTAAAGATGAGCCATTTATAGGCATGAATCGTCCAAGTATAGTACAGGCTGTATTTGTTTTTCGGAGCAGGAGATATTGAGTACATTAGATTTTATATGAATCAAATTTCAATGCAACAGCTATGTTTTCCTAGCTCGTAGTATTTTAGCTATCTTCTCTCTTAGATTCAAATTTAGGTCTGAAAAATCTTTTGTCAACATTTTATTCAATTTTCTTTCTTTTCTTTTTTAGAAAGAATTTGCTCCTTTTTCTATATACACAAAATGTGTAGCTGGTAAGTGTTAATGTGAGGGCATTATATAGGTTAGTTCAAGGGCAGAGCCAGAACTTTTTTTTGGGACATGAGAGTATGGATAAAAAAAAAAAATTCATGTGATAAACTCAAAAAAATAAAACAAAAAATGAAAAAACTACGAAAATCCTCACAAACTACACTTTACAAGATTCAAACCATGGACGTGCCATATAAATACTCATCCACTCTACCAACTAGGCTAAGACTAGTGCCTATTTTAAAATATAATAATATAGTATTAGCTCCTGGAAATTTTTTTATTTTAAATCCGGACTGTCCGGGCCAGTCCAGCTTATGTTCCGTCATTGGATTAGTTGTTTTGTCAATTCTTTAATAGATAATTGTGAACTAGACACTGTTAAAATGGACATTATTATTATTATTATTATTATTATTATTATTATTATTATTTTGAGGTATTTTTAATGTTTTTCAAAATAGTTGTTGTTGGATTATATTTTTTTACCGCTCAGATTTTCATGTTTTATGGATAAACTATTTACTCGAGTATTTTCAATTTCGGAAAATAAATTTTCATAACCTGAATCAAACATGGGAATATGATTTATCCTAAAATTTGTGCGTGAATAAAAAAAATCTCGTGTACCAAACGTGCTCAAGAATCTAATCTGAACGGTCAAAAAAATATAATCCAATGACTACTATTTCAAAAAATATGTAAAACTACTTAAGAGTTTATATAATAAACTAGATTTTTTTTTTCTTTTCAAAATTTGAGTTCTTTTGTGTAACCTATCCAACCAGTCAAACCCTCAAACAGTCCGATCCACTATATTTTAAACTTTGACTCTCATTTTCCAATTTAAATTTTATTGCTTAAAACTTAAAAGATAATCAAAACTATCAATTTTTAAAAATAGTACCAACTTACTAAGAAAAAAACTGTAGTATTTGTGTACTATATAACATAACCAATATAAAATTATAAGTGTATATAACTAGTTTAATCGGATTAACCTATTGACTGGACGTATTTGATCCAACATGTTGTTCTGACTATGTATTATATTTTTTAGGTGTTCTTTTCTTGGGCTTGATAAATGTCAAGAAAGAATTTAAATCTGCGCCTTTCGTGTCGGGGCCCTCGTTACTACCACTAGACCACAACTCTCGGACTTATTCTGGTTATGTAGATTTACAGTTCGAATTCTTAACGCATTGCGTAAAAATATAAAAATTAGGTGTAATGCAGATGTGTGGCTTGCGGTACCCCTCAAGAGTCAAGATTCAACCCTCAAAACCAACATTCGAACATATTATTATTCAATTGCAATATCTACACTTGTAGTTGTAGTCCATTGAACAGTGTTTGCTAGTACGACAGTGAGATGGTAATCAGCAGCCTTCACACTTAAATTATGGAAGATGCAGATTTTTGAGTCTAATAATAATCTCTCGAAATTAGTAGATTTTGCGTTTAAACAATATCTGCATATATTTAGTTAGCATCAAACATTTACATGGAGGTCATGAAATTGTTCTTAGACCTCATTTGGTTCGCGGAATCATCGGGTTGGAAAAGAAAAGTGAATACTTTTCTATGTTTGAGTGACAAAGAAATTGAGGAGGAAAGAAAAGTAATTCTAAATAGAAGAAAAATTAGGAAAGAAAGTGATTCCATCCATCGAACAAGAAATCACTTTTTCACATTTAAGTATTCACTTTTCTTTATAAATTTTTTAACATTTTTAAATATGGGAAAGAAAAATTAATAAGAATTGTAATTTTCTATAGGAAAGGAAGTGACAAAAAAATTTCTTTTCCTTCCATTCCGTGAACCAAACGAGACCTTACACTAATTGATAGTACTTCTAAAAATGTTATAACAAATGCTGTAAGGGGCTGTTTGGATAGATGTAACTCTTTGAAAGTGTGAAAGTGGCACTTGCAGTAAGTTGAGTTTCCGTGGACTTGCAGCAAGTGGCACTTTCCAAAATGTGTTTGGATAGAATATTTTTTGTCTGCTGCAAGTGGAAAAAAAAATTGGTTTGGTGTTTGGATAGTTATGTAAGTAGAAAGTGAAAGTTTTTTTTTTTGGAGATGTGGTAAACCTATGTATGGTTACCTCCCAATAACTAAATTAGTTATCATAATTAAACCAAAAAAAATATACAATTTTTTTTTTACCACAAACACAGAACCCATTTATTTTTCTACTGTCCATCGCCTCCTCCAGGCCCCTCCTCTCTCCACCGCCTCCTTCAGGCCCCTCCTCTCTCCACCGCCTCCACCACCTCCTCCCACCGCCTCCTCCTCCTCCTCCTCCTCCTCCTCCTCCACCGCCTCCTGCCTCTCCGTTGCCTCCACCGCCTCCTCCCCTTCCTCCCGCTGCCTCCACCGCCTCCTTCCCCTCCTCCTCTCTCCGGTGGTGATCCTCTCCCGTTCAGATTTGAGTCCGTCAGAGTCGGAGTCCCTCGAGCTCGAGGCAGAGGCATTTTCTGCCGGTGGCGCTGCTCGAGGCAGTTGCTCTGCTCGAGTACGTCGAGATCCGGCCGGAGGGAGCCGGATGGACGCTGCTGGCGGCCACGTTGGGAGCCGCGCTCGTCACTTTCCATGCACTTACGGCTCTTTTTGGCTGCAAGAGTGAGGAGAGAAAATAAGGGGGGACAGCAAGTGAATGTTGTCAGAAACTCCCACTTGCTGTACAGTTGCAGGCTGCTACCAAACAATAAAATTGGAAAAATCTCCAGTCACTTGCTGCAGAAATCCACACTTTCCGTCCACCCTCCGCCAACCAAACAGGCCCTAATACAAACTTACGGACACAACCAATTCCAAACAGTGGATTAGGAGCATAGCGTGACACTACAACATAAATTTCATGTACGAAGTCTTGGTTTGTTTAGCATACAATATTATTATTTAAAGGGGGTTAAATGTCAATAAAAACACCCAACTAAGAGAGAAATTGGAGAGGAATTGACGTTGGATTTAAATAAATGAATAAATAAAAAAAGAAAAATCACGTGTGGGAGTGAGGAGCAGCGGCGACAGAGAAGGCGCGTTTTACTGCCCGGAACAAGTCAAAGACCAAAAACACAACTCCGAAATACCGGACCCAGCTGACGTCACCGTTCATCCTATTCTTCCTCCTCTCCTCCTCGTTGTAATTGATTATTAATTAAAAATTAACTAGTGTTGTTTGGGTCCAGTGACAAATTTATTTTTTTATGCTTTTAATTGTGTGTGGATTCTCCCGTAGGCACTGAAAACCATGGTTCATATATAATCAATCCCATTTGCTTCCTTCCATGTGTTAGACCATTCTTTACTATTTTTTGTCAATTTAAAAAAAAATATTTTTATGCCCATTTTTAAGGAATAATGTTATGACTACATTCAAAGAATTACAATTCTTTTACAACATGTCACGTGACTGACCTCCATTGTAAGGAAGAGGGGAGAGATGGGGTCGAATGGGACCAACTATTTGGTTAATCCGGTTGAACTAGTTATATAGATTTACAATCTTACATTGAATATATTACATAGTATACAACTACACATCCTACTTACAAGTTTTGAACAATTTTTTCAGTTCTCTCCTATTAAGTTGGTATTATTTTTTAAAAATAATAGTTTTAATTATCCTTTAAGTTTTAACCCAAAAAAATTAAGTTGGAAAAGTCAGAATCAAATTCGTTGAAAATCCAACTAGATCGGACGGTTCAATGGTTTGGTACGTGGGCCGGATCAATCGGGTTACACAAAAGAATTCAATTTTTGGAAGAAAAAAAAACCCAATTGATTGATATTAAATCAGCCCAAAAATAATATTGTTGGAAAAGTGAATAAAAATTGACTTAAAATTTTAATTAAAAATATTTTAATTAAAGACCCGATAGGTGTGTCCTATTTGCAAGGGTTTTATCTATTGGAAAAGATGTGTCTTTTTCAAACATTGTGTCTACTCACATTTTTATCCCTCGTCATTTATAAAATCATAGTTATATGAGTGTTTGAAAATTCAATTCATTCACTCATTAATACATCAAGCATTCAGTACATAAGAGAGCGACTACCTTCATTATTTTGTTCGGTTTCTGTGATGTGAAGTACTGCTATCGAAAGAGAAGTACCGTTGTATCCTGAGAGATTAATAGTCATTAGAGCGTAATTAAGCACCTGTACCGAAGCGAATATTATCTTAAAGATATTAAATCAAGTTCAAGTATCGGTCTTAGTTAGACCGTTTATTTTATATTTTATTTTTAGATTCTAAAATAATTTTAAAATATTGCTTTTACGTTGATGTTTATATCATAGTGATAGATCGTATTCAAAATATTTTAGATAATTATTAGATGGTTTAGAACAACAATTTTGTTGAGCCATTTATATGAAATTTATTGGACAATTGAGTCCCATAGCTACTCTAGCTAACCATTGTCTTGTCTGGATTTTAACTACTCTCACCATGAGAGCTTTTGGATCTTGTCATTAATGAACATTAATGAAGATTTGTTGTCGCTAATTAAATTTGAAACAGAGATGTTGATCCAACCAGAAAGAGTCCTAACAAGTAACAACCTCCCAACCGATTGATTTGATCCAACCACCAAACCTGACCTAATCAAAATCTCACGAGAAACTGTCCGAGAGATGTTCGGGGGAGAACGCAGCAGTGGCCCCGGTCAAACGTGCAACGTCCGCAACCGCTGACGTGTCCGCACGTGAGTTTGTGGGCCCGTGTCGACATCGACCTTTTCGTTTGTCTTTTACTCTGACTTTGAGATCTTTGTTGTGAAATTTCGAGCCCCATTTATCGACCCGGACCAAGCGCCGGGCAGCACTCCCCAAAGCTGCCCGCTGACCGGACTTTTTAAACCCGGTATGACTATTATTATTTTATTTAATCTAAGCTTCCTTTTTTTTTACTTGTTTAGTGATCCCAACAATAAATATTTAAATTATTTGAATAATCTTTAGTTAATTTTGATTTTAATACGAGTCTCAAACTTCAACACCCCACGCTTGATATTTCTGTCTTTTAGTTTAGCTGTAATGAACCTTTTTCTTGGTTCCTAATTTTATTTACTTTTTTTTAACTCCAAAGAATTACTGAGGCACCGACAATGCACCAGAACCTCTTGCATTACTCGTGAGTCGTGTTGGCATATATACAGAAAATTTGCTTCAAAGTATCAAATTTTGATAAAATTATGGTGAAGGTAACATATTTGAAAAAATTGCCAATGGAGATACTTTCGTCCAGACGGACTGGTGGAAATCTCACGGAGTGTGGGTTTTTACACACGTGAAGTTGGGATTTGCTGCTTGATGTGGATCTTTTTTTTTTTTCTCACGAAGTCAAAGATGCACTATTTCCGCCAGACTGACTGGCAGAAGTTGGACGTCCAATTTTCGCCAGTCGGTCTGGCAGAATGTTTCTTTACTTGCAATTTTACGAAACTTGTTACTCTCAGCATAATTTAGCTCAAATTTGGTACTCTGGAGCAAATTTTCTGTCATATATATTCCATATGCAAGTTACAATGAGCTTTGCTATGCCTACAACCAAATGCTTACAATTTTCTTGCAATCGCTACGTGTCGGACTTCGATTGGAGGAGAGGAATAAGTGGTGGGGTCGGATGAAGTCCATGTAGGAGGAGGGTGAGAGGAGAGGTGGGACCCATCTGTAAGGGGTGGAAGGAAGAGGTTGTAAGCATGTGGTTGTAGATTTAGCATTTTTCGTTACAAATAGCTGGAAATACTCTATTACAAGTTGCGGTAACTCGAGATATTTCAAGTGCTGGAGTAACAGTTACAAAAAGTATTATTGCAAGTGCTGGAGTTACAGTTACAAGAAGCTGGAGATACTCTGTTACAAGTTATGGTAACTCAAAGTATTATTGCAAGTGCTGGAGTTACAGTTACAAGTTATGATAACTCAAGGTATTGCAATTGCTGGAGTTACATTTATAAATAGCTGGAGATACTCTGTTACTAGATATGATAACTCAAGATATTATTGCAAGTGCTGGAGTTACACTTACAAGTTACGGTGACTCAAGGTATTGCAATTGCTGAAGGTATTGCAAGGTTAGACTAATTACGTCAAGAAGGACACAAGTATTATTGAAATGAATTGCGACTTTTGTGAATTGCATTACAAATTTGTCCCAACATGATGATATATATACCAAATAATTTGACATCTCAACCGGTAGGTAAAGTCGAGCATCATCATCGAAGCAACAACCAATCACATACTACTATGTTCATACCGAGTATTATTAGCTATATACATTCTTCCAAGAACTGCTGAACAAACAACACGAAAGGGATGTTATGCCATAATCTTGTGAGAAAACAGCGACACAAGAGAATAAATAGAACTGATCATATATGTGACGAACGTCAAATTAATATAAGATGCACATGCCTGCAGATTTATTAATTGTATGTATATACCTCTGTTTATTGGGGGACAAAGACCTAATCACCACCATTTGTCTGTACAATTAGGAGCTGGAAAATGCTGGACTTTGTTCGGTCACAGATTCTGGCTATTATAAAACCACTGGTGAGCCAGTTAATTGATGAATAGAACAAATCAAGATGAGCTCATCCATTCCAAACAACTTTTTAAATTCTATCAGAATTTTTACTGACAATGACAACAAGATTGACCTGACATGATGCTCAAGGCCAACCGACTTTGAAACCTCGTCACATTCCCATCTCATCATAATATTAAACTAAATACCAAATCATATATAATCAATTTCACATTCCTGGGAAGAGGAAGAAGAAGTTGCAACTTAATTCAAAGACTGCAGAGAAAAGGACTTACCAACATGTTATGTTACTGAAAAAAAAGAAGAAAAGAAACGAAGAGACGATGCATAAGTGAACTTAACCAAAACCCTTTTGAGGGTATTTGTTCCGAGTAAGATGAGCATCCGAGAAAAGAAAAAAAAACTGCGAAAAATCAAAACACGAAAACAAAGTCCTTCCCAGTAGAAAGAAACAGAATGCTAGATCGTTCAGCTGTACATTTGGCATGGATCTGGCCTTCCCATTAGCTTCCTATGTTGTCACTGCTTGAATCCGAAAGTATCGTCAGCCTCTTTGCTGTCTTCATGAACTCGCTGAAACAGTAGACAAAATTTTATCCATGAAATTTGTACTCAAAAACACCAAAACATAAGCATTTTAGTAATTAACATAAAATAATGTTGATATTTATCACGCATAAAAAAATGTGGCTAATTACTAAGAAACAATTCAAGTACAGTATGTACCTGAATGGTTCATCTCCAGTGTGTTTAACCGCACCAGCTGCATCCCTGTAGAGCACATGGCTCATCATCTCCGACTTCTCGGTCCCAAACATCTCCGCCAGCCTCTCGTGCAACTCTTCGTACGACCCAAAGATAGAGAGGTCGATCGTGCGGCCAACATCCTCAGACTCCATGAACACCTTGCAGTGCCCCGTCTCCAGACTGAGCTCTATCGTTCCACGATCCCTATGCCATGGAGAATTTTCTACGACCCCGTTCTGATGATGAGTCGCTGAGGCCGATCCGTCCGAGGACGACAAGTTCGCTCCCTTGTCGTGATTGCCATCGTACGAACTATTCCCGGAACTGCTAAGTGAAATTTGCTCCTCCACGAGAATCGTCTGCCCAAACAGCACCAGCTGAGGCGTCTTCTTCCCATTGCATGACATGTTTGTCGAGGGTCTTCCGATGGTCAACAAGCATGACACGTCTTCATGCATGCTGGCGGGATTGCTGATAAAGAGGCCGGTGGAGATTCTGGTCGGTGGATTGTGGGTGTGGGTGTGGGTGTGATCAAGCCGGTGCTGGAAGCCGGCTGTCTGAAGCAGCCCTGACTGCAGTTTGTTGAGGTTAAGATCCGAAAGTGATATACCGTACTGAGATTGCCTGGTTCCCTGTATGCCATTGCCTGCAGGAGTGCTGTCTTGGGGTAGGCAGCACAAGGGGCTGCCGTTGCGCCCGAGGGGGGTCGACGAGAACTGTGGAGTGGGGAATTGGGTCATGTCCAAGGGGAAGTCGGAGTGGGAAGGGATACGGAGTTTCTTTCTCGGGGGTGGTGAAAAGGGGGCTAAATGGATGGCGGGCATGTTCGATACCAGCTCTACCAGCCATGGACTAACACGTTTCACGTTCTGGAGCAGGTCTGGCTCGTCCCATGTCACCTGTAAACAATTTTACGAGTAGAAAATAAAATGGTGTTCTGCGCCATTGCTTAGAAATAGAAACAATATTCATTAAAGGTCTCAAAAGTTACTATTCACATCGACGAGAAAATGAAATATGGAGAGTAATGTTCTTAAACTTATATGAACCGAAGCAAAAGTTTATCAAGAAGATGCCTAATAGTAACCTTGACTCTACTAATTTCGGCAACAATAAGCTTTGGATTATAACGATGATACAATTTCTACTTGTGATAAAAAGCTAGAGAGCATTGACAATATTGTTGAAGGACATTGTTATATATATATATATATATATATATATATATATATACACACTCTCCTTTATCATCGGCATCATGTCTACACTAAGAACCAGTCTCAATAGTCGTAATCAAATCAAGATATTAAGAGTAAAACCATCGTGAAGTGCTCGAAAGCACATATCATATTCACTAGCTGGCGTTCGCTTTAATTTGCAAAGTACTAAAGTTATATATAGTGAAAATGACTAGCATAGCCTAGAAAACCTTGCTTAATAATCATGTCCAAGTGAAGGAATGCAGTCACATTTTCATAAATATTCGGTACTCAGGTGGGTAGGAAGTATGTTATACCTGAAGAAGCCTCCACGGTGAGCTTGCCCACCTGATGGGATCGGCAACCTGAACCGAAGAAATGGTCCCCATGAACCAACTTATCCTCGACGAGTCCTCCGTCTCGAACGCCATCTTGAACCTCATCCCCGAACACCACTGCACCCTCATCGCAGCCCTCACCGCCGTCGCCTTGACGCAAAACTCGGGCGTGCTCGCCCTCGGATAGTAAACGACGTCGAACGGCTGCCCACTAGCCGCGAGGCTAGCCGCCTCCATCACCGACTCGGCCTTCACTCTCCCCTTCCCCCTCATATTCGTACCAGAAGTCAAACTACTCCCATTGCCATTGCCTCTCATCATCTTGCTCTCTTCCTCCCTTAAGAAGACCGAGAACCCCCCGTAGGCCGCCGACGTCGGAGGGTTCCACCCGGACGGCTGCTCGTGCCCGCCGCCTATCCCCCTCTTGGCGCGGCGGATGCCCACGCACAAATCCCCGTTTTCGGTCCTGAGGAACACGATGGAGTCCCCGGCGATGAGCTTCTTCTGGTTGACGAAAGTGCTCCATCCTGTCGTCAGCAAGTGCCTACGGGGGGTGCCCCGGTAAATATGCCGGAACTTCCATATCTCCCCATGGACATCCTTGGCGAGAACAGTCTGGACCGGAGGGTCGGCTGAGTAGTCCAGCCTCGGGAAGATGGTCTCGGCGCAGTACCGAGGCACCGAGAAGCCTCCCCCATTGTTGGCGTCAGATTGAGTAAGTGTTTTAGCAAAAGACGCCGGCTTTTCCTGCAACTCCGACGACCCGTTGCAGCTTAGGCCGAGCACTTCGTCGTCCCCGAAGTCCGGCTCGTTGGGCCGGATGGGGACGAGGCGGATCTTGGCGAAGACCTCGTCCGAGTCGGGATCCGCCAAGAACTTGACGGAGGCGACGCGGGAGAGGACGAGCGCGGGGACTCTCGGAGAGCTGCCAAAATCTACCGGGCTATAGGAATGCTCCGCATGTCCTTGGGGAAAGTAGTACACTTTCGAGTTCACCGGCGGCATCTGGACCATTCCGCCGGCGCAGGCGTGCCAGAGCTGGGAATCAAGGCACCTGTCGGAGTCTTTCATCGCCGCCACCGCCGACAATTCCTTCGCCGAAGATTTGGCGAACATTAGCATTAATGGAAGTGACTGCTCAGTGACTGTTCCTAGCTATAGTTCCTAAAGAATGTTGCTGTTGCTGCTGCAAAGAAGATTCATACTAGCTCAAAATCTTTCTTTATGGGAAACTAATGAACCAAAACTATGATCTTTACAAAAAATTACAGAAAATTGCAAAAAAAAAAAAAAATCACAATTTTTCAAAAAAGGAAGAAATGATTGATGTTGATGAGAATCCATACCTTTATATTATTGGAGAAGGACTACAAGGAAAACCCACATAGCCATGAAGCTTCTTCTTCTTCAAAAAACCCCAACGATGTCAGCTTTTCCCCAAAACAATCATCCCCAAATCCCAAAAAATCGCAGTTTTCCTACCAAGACTCCAAGTTTTCTTCAAAATTTGCAGCAACGGAAAAAAGCTCTGTTTTTTTAAGAGATCCAAGTGGTAAAGTTGTGATCTTTTCCTCTCCTGGCCACAAATTCTTCACATTCTTTTCTAGAAAAAAAAGAGGGAAGAAAAATGAAAGGAAATGGAAAGAGTAGATGTCTCTTTCTCACTCTAGAAATCTTCTTATAAAGTAGCAATCTCTCTCTCTCTCTCTCTCTCCTCACAAGCCCATGACTCTTTTTCTCTCTCTCTACCAGTCTTTTTTTTCCTCCACCTAAAGAAGAAGAGACTCTCTTTCTTTAGTATTTATAGAATGAGAGAAAAAAATGAAATATTCAAAAGTAAAACTTTTAATTTATTTAGTTAACAAATGCTGGAAAATATCCAAAAAAAAATAAAAAATAAATAAAGAATAATAATTAGTTCATGTGATGTTGCCGTTTGTAGTAGATTACTGCGCTACTAGTGGCAGTTTAATCATGATAGGGATCAGCTACATGGAAACATGCAGGGACATTTGCATCTACACCCCTCTAAATATGTTATTTTCAGCATAATTTAGAATTTTTCTTTAGCACAAGGCTTTTTTTAAAGAAAATTTTATTTGACCTTCGAGATTAGATATTTCTACTATGTTCTTTTCGGATACCAATTTTAGAAGAAATTTTTTTCTTCTAAATATAGAAATGTAATAAGAAATCATAACTCATATGAGCGATTTAATATTGACACAAAAGTATAAATCCTGGCTAAAAAATTAAAAAAAAATGAAAACACGTTATAGACTAGATAAATAATGACATATAACTGATAAATGAAGATAAATTTACTTAAAATTCATCCTTGATTATATATTTACAAAATAAAACCTATAACATGTTTTTTTTTAAAAAAAAATTCGTTGTCATTGACCTCGTTTATATCATTACTTTTAGTTTATTATATTTTTACTTTAATGAAAAGAAATAATGTTTGAAATAATATGTATTAACATTTTGTATCATGAACTTGATAATAGACATCACATACTTATAAAAAAAAATTACAAATGCAATATGATCTCATGAGTATTTAATTTAATTTAATTTAATTTAATTTCAGATTTGTACAGTGAAATTAGTAAATGCCTTTCTAAAAGATTGAGTAAAAGAGGTGAAAAGTAAGAAAATTGCAATGTCAATGGCACATTTATAAGGGAGATATATGAAAAGAGTCGGTCAGTGAAGTAAAACAAAAGAGAGTAGTAGTTAAGAGTAAGAATGGATCATGGATTAATTAAGAATTTAATTAATTTAACTGTGGATGGAAGCGAGAAAACCGGCGATATATAGTCGAGACAGACGAGATTTTCCTCCGAACCGGTTTGTAGTCGTCCACAAACAAACGAGATCCGTGCTTTCTTCCTACATTGGAGAACTATATTTATTTATTTATTATTATCATTATTATTATTTAGGTTTTCGTGATAGCCTAACCTATTGACACGTGTCTTATCTTAAAAAACAAATCTTTGTAATCAGAAAATTACATATACAACATTGTATTTAAAAAAAATTGCTAACAGAACATAGATGTTTGAAAAATTACAAACATACCCAAAACGTCTTTTTAAGTACATTTTTTTTTGCAAAGAGATGCCCTTAAAAAAACATTTTCAAGACTAATTCACATTTAATAAAATATTTTCGTTACATATACGCCCTTTTAAAGTGCTTTTATATAACATTTTTTTATTACATTTATCTCACCCCTATTATATACCATATCTTCTTTACTTTCCATCACCCACCCAACCGTACATGTAGTAAATTGGTTGCAGATGAACATAATTTGGATTCATCTTTCAAAAAAAAAATTGAAATTCAAAAACATCATTTTAAGGGGTATTTTTGTGACAGAAATGTCCTTTTGAGCTCAGGATTAGACACTTTTTTTTGGGTGTAAAATAAAAAAAACACTCTTTAAAAGTACGTTTTGTGAAAGTAATGGTAATTTTTCGAACTTTATTGTTCTCGGCGCAATTTTAAGAAAATGTAGTGCTGTATATGCAATTTTTTTGTCTTGTAATAGAAGTCGCCAAGTCGAAGGGGAAAAGTGAAGATAGAGTTTATTTAGATTGTGACTGACAATAGGCATAATTAGGTGCGGTTGAGGTGAGCTCGATTCAGTTCGATCAATTACTTTTTATATAAGTTAGTTCACATCCCACGTTAGAGCAGTCTAATCCAATCCACACGTTTGGTTTCACCTACGTATCAATAAAATATGTGGACTTTTAAATTAGTGAGAAAAATAAACTCTTTAGGAATGGAGAGAGAAATTAGGAGACGAAAATGGAATGGTAAAAAGAAACTAAAGGAGAAAAAAAAAGGAGGATTTTTTTTTTTGAGGTATTCGAATCCAAGATCTGTGCTTGAGCGGCTTTGCACTAAATTACATTGGTTGTAGGTATGGTTGGTATATGGAATTATTTCTTGACATTGGCTTTAAATTACATTCCTGTTTCCTCTCATGGTCAATAAGAATAAATATATAAGTAAGTAGCTAGCTAGATCTTAAGCTGAATGGAAGATAACGATTGATTATTAGTTGAAATTTTTTAAAATTTTGAAATAAAAACTTATGTTAAACGTTAAACTCTTTCGTAGGATTTAGTTTGTCTTTTTTTGATATAATATAGTCTAGAAAGACCAAACAAGAGTGGAATAACGTGTGTTCTAGTCCGATAAAAAAATTTAGTTTTTTTTTTTCTTTCATTTGAGTTAGTCCACACTCCAGTCAATTTCAATCTAAACTCCGGTCCACACACTTGGTTCCGCCGTTGGTTCAGGATTAGTGTCAAAATTGTCCTAACCTTGTAACAACAAGGTTCCACCCTTCTTCCTTAGGTCTTGCAGTATCAATCAAAGGAATTTTTTTTTTTTTAAGTTTACCGTGTACGTTATATGTCAATAGTTAGATTGTATAAAAAAAATTATGTATGTACATATTTTCATACAATCTAATCGTTGTAAGTCTAACAGCTGAGGACGAAAGGTGCACAATAAATCCAACCAAGAATAATTTCTCCAAAAACTTTATAGTTCATGTACATTATTAATTATATATTGTCTGTTGCGCTTGTTGTTTTGTTACTTTGACTCATGTCACTTTAATCTTGCTTGTCGTTTCCTCAATGTGAAAAGGTAAAAAACTTATTTTTCTTGTGAGGGACAAGATAAAGAAGAAAAAAGGAATTTACGTTGGTGATAAATTCTTCATCCACGGATGCTGAAAAAAAAAAAAAAAAAAAAACAAAAAACTCTGTGGTTGGAGTGTTTGATCAGTACGTAGTCCAACTTAGTTGTGAGTGTGGACCATAAGCCACACCCTTGTTTGTTTGCATGCATGCATGCTTCCCCCTCCATTTCCCTTTTTCCCTAGCTAGAGGGAGAGGGAGAGGGAGAGGGAGAGGCCATGGCCACTCTACGCTGTCTCTCACGGGAGGAGAGGGCCAGCCAGCAACCCCAACAATCAATGGCATAATTCATCTTTTCTCTCTTTCTTTCATGCTGCACTGCGTACGTAATATGGTAGGGTTACAAAACATTATCACATGCCATCGCTACGACCGATGCATCATAGGATCAGTAAGAAAAAAAACAGGCAGAAAAAGGATATATAGGCGACACATATACGACACATCGATTTTGTTTCTGACGTGTCTGACATAAAAAGAAGGCAAATTACAGAGGTACATCAAAAGTTACTCGACGTTAATTTAATTTATTTTAGAAGAAATTTTGAGTGACATTCTATTTTGTTTATCTAAATTTAAGGTGCACTTCACTGTTTTACATTATTGTAATTCATCCTCCATTTTTAACGGATTTTGTCCACATTGGACGGTCAATTGAGTTGACCCTTTTTTTGACAAAAATATTTTTATATGTTGTCTTCTTCCCCACATCACCCGTGCCCTCCATGCCGTCTCCAGCTGACCGTCCAATATGGACGAAATTCGTCAAAAGTGGAAGGTAAATTACAATAGTGTAAAGCAGTGTGGTGCACATTAAATTTGGATAAACAAAGTGGGGTGTCACTCAAAATTTCTCTTATTTTATTTACAAGTTTGTCACTAAAAAATTACTTGGAGCTGTTCATTAATGGAACTGGGGATTCCCAGGACCCTTACTTCGGTGTGCATATTGATCGATAGAAAGTTAAACAGATTTAATACGTGTTCTAACCCTTCATAGGCAAAAACTAGGGTTCAGGAATTATACCTGCGGTGGGAAGAAGACAAGTAGTTCCTGACAATTTCGAGCGGACGACCCCAAGATCTTCTGCACGTATTTCTTTCTCGAGTTGGACGCCGTGTGGGCGACGATCTTCCAACATTTTTTCTCCTTGGCAGCCCTCTCTTTCTCTCCTTATGTGAATCACGAATTTAGAGAAAGCTTCAGATTTCTGATCTGTCATTTTGCGGCCAGAGAATAGAGGATATATATAGGCTACGGCAGGGACCATGAGAAAAAATTAGGGTTAGACCTCCTAACGGATCTGGATATCCCGTGTTCAGTCCGAATACACAATCAGGTCCATTAACAATAGCTCGGTCCACTAATGAGCTATTGCACTAACTCCCTAATCCCAAATTATGTTTGTGGGCTCCTTTTATTATATGCTCGTTTGGCTCCCCATGTTAATATATCGAATGTTCGTCGATCAAATTAAGTTACTGACAACTATATTGATTCGACATCTTTTATCCTTAACTAGTACCGCTCAACTTTATTTGTCATAAAGGATATAATCCACCTGCAAGGTTTAATTGCATGACAATCCTTATGAGCTCCTTAAGGGGACATCATCAACTCGATGTATTGGGACATGGATTCCATTTATAATCAACAACCCATCATACATACAATGTTATTACCAAATTCATAGAGGTTGTTGACACATAATGAATCTCACTCTTTCATGAGTCAAAGTAATGCATACTGCATATACATGTCTGGTATTATATCCGGATCAAGAGCACAAGCATCCATAATAACAGAGGTGTTTGTTCACTTATGTAGTCAGTACAAAGAGAACAACCTCAAGTGGTCCTGTTCAATACACACAAAGTGTACTAGTGTAAACCTATAGTCAAGATAGACTAATACCAGATTACACTACAAGCTTTTCAATAGATTGTCCAAGTCTATCTAGATTGTGAACTATTTATATACTCCATAGGAAACTGATAATAAGATCTTCTGTGTGACACCACACACCATATTATCTACAATATAGAATATCAGACATTTGCATTAACACTTGCAATAAATACAATATGCAAACATTTTTTTATATGATTCTCATTCAAAATTTAAGGAAATAAGGTTACTACAAAATTGATACTTTTAGTATATAACCCTAACAATCTCCCACTTACACTCAAAGTATTACTTTTCAGTATATTGTTACAACTCTCCCACTTATACTTAAAGTCATGCTGCTACACACCCATTCTCTCAACATGACTATCAAAAGCCTTAGCTGGTAAGCTCTTTGTAAAGGGATCAGCTAGGTTGTCGGCTGATGCTATCTTGATCACAATAACTTTTTCTTTCTTTACGAAATCTCGTATCAGGTGGTACTTGCGCTCAATGTGTTTACCTGTCTTATGGGCTCGTGGTTCCTTCGAGTTTGCAACTGCACTACTATTATCACAATAAAGTGTAATAGATTTAGGAAAACTAGGTATCACATCCAAGTCCAACAGAAAATTTCTGAGCCAAACCGCTTCTTTGGCTGCCTTAGAGGCTGCCACATACTCAGTTTCTATGGTGGAATCAGCAATACATTTTTGCTTGATACTCCTCCACACAATGGCTCCACCTTCCAAAGTAAACATATAACCTGTGGTAGATTTTCTGGAATCCCTATCTGACTGAAAATCTGAGTCTGTATACCCCAAGGGAACTAAACTATCTGCCTGGTAAACTAGCATATACTCTTTAGTCATTTTCAGGTACTTCAAAATATGCTTTACGACAGTCCAGTGCTCTTGTCCTGGATTAGACTGATATCTGCTGACCATGTCTACGGCAAAGCAGATGTCTGGTCTCGTACATAGTATTGCATACATTAAGCTTCCTACTGCTAAAGCATAAGGAACTGCTTTCATATTCTATATCTCTTTAGGTGTCCTCGGACACTGCTCCTTTGATAGAGCAATTCCATGTCTAAAAGATAAGAAACCTTTCTTAGAATTTTGCATACTAAAACGAGGTAGTACAGTATCGATATAGGAAGCTTGGGATAAGCCCAACATCCATTTCTTGCGATCTCGTAGAACTTTGATTCCAAGGATGTGACCTACTTCTCCCAATTCCTTCATATCAATCTGTTTGGATAACCATATCCTTACATCAGATAACACCTTCATATTGTTTTCAATGAGCAAGATGTCATCCACATAAAGTACTAGGAACACCACCACGTTTTTGTCACACTTTCTGTATACACATGATTCATCCTGACATTGATCAAATCTATAGGATTTTATCATCTGATCAAAATATATGTTCCAAGATCTGGAAGCTTGCTTAAGTCCATAAATGGACTTCTTGAGCTTACAAATAAGATGCTCTTGGCCCTTTTTAATGAACCCGTCTGGTTGCTTCATATAGATGTGTCACGACCCGCACCCAGTGTAGGGGCACGAGAAGTGGGTACGTCCAGCCTACGCCGCAGTGTCGGCGGTAGAACGCTATCCTAGGTTACTATCTAATCAACAACTCACGCAATTATATAATATACTTGTCAAATCTCAACTCCGAACGGAGGACAAGTATAGATATAATAAAATCTCAATCACAGTCTAAGCACGATATGATAACACAGAAGTTTGTAACTAAGACTAAATAACATCAACAAACCAACTACTAAAATAATAATAATCTCAAACAATCTCAAAACAAAACAAAATCTCAACTTATTACAATTCAAGTTCTAAAACATGAAAACTAAACCAAGTCAACTAGCTAGTCTCCCGATCACTCCTGAGTGTCGGGGCCAAAGGAAGCTAAGCCATCTCCTGGTCCATAGTAAGTAGGGCAAGTGTCCTCGGGGCAAGCATCTGTAATATTTTCAACAGGTTCAGTCAGGACAGGAACGAGTACAATTCATCTAGAAAACCCAAGTAAATGACAGAGAACTCTAAAGCAGTTATAGACAGTTTTATTAATGAACATGGTAGTTTGTATTCTGGTGATCGTATAGAGAAACAGTTAAGATACAAGAAAAGTAAGGTAAGTAAAACAAGAGAAGAATCATGACAATAAAGACTGTAAAATAGAAACTATCTGAACTAGAGTTACATGATATAAGTCCAGACAGTAAATATAAACAAGTGTAAAACCCAAGTAAATCTAGGCAACATAAATCTGATACCAGGTGATTCCAGTACAAGATGAGTCCAGTATAAGATAATTCCAGTCAGTGATCAAAGATTCCAGGGTGAGTCCAGACTATACTCTAACAGTGTGTTTTAAAATACCGAGATCGACATGTAAACGGCTGTAGGTATCAGGCACATCACTCACTGATCAGGCGAGAGATGGCTATGCTTCCAGTAGATTCCAGTAGGGAGATTCCAGATTTGGGGTATGTCTACATGTCTTACTAAATATTTTCTCGTCCCGTAATACAAGTGAATCCAGTACAAAACACGAGAATCGAGATAAGTCCAGCCAAACATGATGATACCACCAATGATTCCAGAATGATTCCAGTACAGATGCCAGACATGATGATACCAACAATGATTCTAGTAATAGAGATCAGACAACATGGTATGTATGTCGCATACATGTATCCAGAAATATCCAGACGTATTGTAAGAATCACATAAAACTAACTAGAACTGAAGTACAGTAATTGACAAGTAAATGAGAGAACTATCAGAGAATGTACTCACCTGATACTCTGAAAAGAGTAGTGTAATATCAGATGTCTGCACCGGAGTCACAATGTCCTAAAATAGAGCAGTACAGGTTATAACATGTCCAGAATGATAATATAGAACATTACGATGCAATCTACATGATTTCGAGGTTAATCTAGGTCAAAGTCAACTCTTGGTCAACTCTGGGTCAAACCAAGTCAATATCTAGCTAAATTGTCAAACCTTGGTCAACTGTCTAGGTCAAACTAGGTCCAAGTCAAACTTCTAGGGTATTGGTCAACTCTGGTCAACATGGTCAACACTCTAGGCCACTAGGTCAACACTAGGCCTAAACCACAATCACTAAGTCTAATAGAATTCTATACTAGGCTAACAACCTAGGGAAACCTAATACTAGTTATAGGCTAGAAATTCTATAGGCCTAAGTACTAAACCCAAGCCTATAAGCTAAACTAAACTCAAGCTAGCACTATGGCCTACTACTACTCTACCTATAGCCTAAACCAAGCCACAAGCCTAAGCCACTAGTCTAACAGGAACACTAACAGTCCAACCACATCACAGTCTACCTATACCAAGATAGCCTACTAACTAACCTTCAATTTTAACACTCACTCACACACTATAAACCACATTCACATAACAATATATATATATACATAGGTTAGTGTCTCCCAATATCTCTGAACACAGATGCTACTCATCACATATGAATACTATAAAATCTAGTTACAATGAACCAGAGGTCAATGGACTATGGCAGCCCTCAAACACTTGACTGCAGCAGTGCAAGGTGCTCTGCTCACCTTACTCTCCTCACACAACTCCACACAATGACTACAATGAACCCTCAATCCCTCACAACATCTACACTCACTAACAACTCTCAGGAAACCTGAGAACACAACTAAATTTCATACAACATATGAATCATAAAAACCCAATTTGAAAACATGGTTACAGTCAAAGGAAAATTGAACCAATAAAGGTAATGAATTTGAAGGGGACATGTCTACTATATAATGGGAATTGATCAAGGTGAAGGTAGGGACTGATCTTACATGTTCAAGAATCAGAACAATTTGAATATGGGGACAAGGCAGTATATAGTATCACTAATACAAATGAAGGACACCCAATCTCAGGAATCAGTCACTCCATCTCAGGAATTTGAAGTTCAGGTGACAGTTCAATATCAGGACATTGGAAGAAACCTTAAATTCGAATTCAAACAACATCTCGAAATTATAATACCACTTCAAACCAACCCCCAACACTAACCCAGGACATAACACTACATCAACACATAAGTTACCAGTTAAAGAAAATGGATTAACACATTTGGATCTCGGCAACCATGTACTGATACTTCACAGTATTTAATTGTTGTAGGAACCTCAACCCGAACCTAAATTTCATGCAAAACCTAACAATTCTCAACCCTAATCACACATGCAGGTAATCACAGACATGTATGTATACTAAACATCACATATTAACATAGTCTAACATTTAATTATTATTTTAAAGCCCTAAAATATGTGATGAACATAGTGTATCATAAAAAATATAGGAACCCTGAATTAGGATTCGAAATTCCATTAAACATCAAATTGATCACTGACATAGGTTCGTGTATATATGAGGGTGTCCCACGAGTCTACTCGTGTCCAAACATTTGGACACGAGGTGTTCAATCAGGTAGAAACACACACAGACACGTGCATACAGTGCAGTATCGTGCTGTGAGGACAAGGTGTCGTACACGCGACACAAGACACATGACACTTCGTGCTCATGTCCAGCGGTAACCTAGGTATAGGGTTAGGTTTCTAAGTACCTGATATATGTCCACGTGGTGTCCAGGTTCGTGTCCAAGCCCATATCAGTGACCAAATGTGCGCGTGTGTGTGTGTTTTATAAAACTAGTGCAAGCCCGATAACTACGAAAATACCAAACCAACTCGACCCAAACTTTGGGGGTATGCTGTCAGTGTATGTCCCCTCGTGTCCATTAATTTTCGTGTCATATAAATCAGTGTCGTGTCCGCTAGGACACTCGGGCAGCAGGGGACTGCATGAGGTCTGTGCGCGGTGTCGTGCATGAGGTGCGTGTCCGATTTGGACACGAAAATTCCACAGAAATGTGCTCAGTCTTCAACATATTTAATCTACACATCAAGAGCTTCAAAAACATGTAATTAGTTTTGAAAATTACCAAAATCCATTTCTATGTGATATTTCATCGAACACGTATTTAATTATACCGATACGTGTCCGATACAGACACGAAATGGATACGAGATCCTACCAAACTTGGGCTACACCTAGGAGAACCCTAAATAAATGCATCTATGGGAAGAAATCAAGAATTTATTAGGGTTTGTAGGATTTTACCTGTTGAGTGTTCAAACTCAATGTAAAGAGCCTCGACTTGACGTCTTCTTCGATTTGCTACGGTCTAAACGTCCCCAAACCTTGCTAGCAAGCACCCATAAGTCTCCTCTAATGTTGGGGATGATGATGCAATTGATTTGACTTAATTTGGGCTCAATTTGGATTAATTGGGATAAGTTTAGGGAAGAACAAGGTAGGATTCTTCTAGGTTTTTAAAAAGAGGCAAATGCTTCTAAGTGTGACACTTATAGGAGGGGGGTCATGTGTGGCTGTTCATCTAAGGGAATTAGGGTTTTAGATGAGTGGTTGAGGTTCCTCCACCCAATTCCAAGCCTTCCTATTGGTTCAAGGCTTCTTTTTACAAATATCTCAAAAGGAAAATATCCTACCTAAGAATATCTAGATATTACTAACCTTGACACTTAGTAGGAATGTTCTAACCATGATTCTAACCTCAAGACTAATCTAGGTTAGGTTAAACTTCTAGGTTAAGGCTTAACTAAAAGATTAGCACAATATTTAATTAATCAAAATTATAATTTCACAAAATTGTCAAAATGACCAAAATACCCCTAGGCTAAAAAATTGTAATTAGTCATCCTAATCACATGGCTAGGCTCCCTTGGTCATGGTTAGTCTCTAGGCTTAGCAAAACTAGGGTTTAACTCGTTAACCATCAAAATCACAATTCAATACTTTAAATAGTTTTAAATTGATTAAAAATTACCAAAAATCACAACATGATTTAAATATCATTATTAAATGATTATAATCACAAAATTACCCTCATTTGAAAAATTGGGTGTTATAAGTTGTCTTCCTCAAGACTTCTATTAAGGAAAGCTGTCTTGACATCCATTTTTCAAATCTCATAATCGAGATAAGCTGCAATAGATAAAAAAATCCGGATAGACTTAAGCATAGCTACTGGAGAAAAGGTTTTCTCATAATCGATATACTCTCTTTGAGTAAAACCTTTTGCTGCAAGCCGAGCTTTAAATGTTTCAACCTTACCGTCTGATCCTCTTTTTCTCTTATAGACCCACTTGCATCCAATGGCTTTTACACCAACGGGTGGTTCTACAAGCTCCCAGACCTGATTAGAATCCATATATTCTATTTCAGATATTATTGCTTTTTGCCAAGACTCTGCATCTTTATCTTGGAGTGCTTCATTGTAGGTACATGGATCATAATCTTGTTCCTCAGGGACAAAGTCTGATGAATCTCCCAAGAATATATATCTATCAGGTTGTATCACAACCCTCCCACTACGACGAGACACTATCGGTTGTGGTGTAACATTTGTGACACGTTGTGTAGTTACTTATGGTTCATCCTCTTGTACTGTTGGTAATGAAGTACTTGGTGTCTCACCTCTTAGTTCTTCTGAAATAACTCTACTTGTGGGTTTATGGTTCATCACATAGCTTCCTCTAGGAATCGGACATTGGTGCTAACAATGACCTTCTGATCCTTAGGACTATAAAATAAACCTCATTTCGTTCTTCTTGGATAGCCTACAAACAAGCATACTTCTGTACGAGATTCTAACTTATCTGCTTTTCCATTCAACATATGTGATGGACTACCCCAAATGCAAACATGTTTCAGACTAGGCTTACGCCCAATCCACAGCTCTGTGGGAGTAAGAGGTACTGACTTAGAAGGAACCAAGTGCAAAATATAAGCTGCAGTCTCTAAGGCATATCCCCAAAACGAATATGGTAAATCCGAATAACTCATCATTGATCTAACCATCTCCATAAGAGTTCTATTCCTTCTTTTGGCTACACCATTCTGCTGGAGCATTCCAGGTGCAGTCAGTTGGGATGTAATCCCAGCCTCTGATAAATAATCCCTAAACTCTCCAAAGAGGTACTCGCCACTATGATCTGATCGTAATGACTTGATACATTTCCATGACATTTTTCCGTTTCAGCCTTATACTCTTTGAATTTCTCAAAGCACTCAAACTTACGGCGCATCAAATAAATGTATCCATACCTTAAATAATCGTCAATAAATGTGACAAAATATTCAAAGCTACCTCTAGCTTGGATAGTCATGGTTCCACACAAATCAGAATGAACCAATTCCAACACATCTTTGGTCCTATACCCCTTTGCCATAAAAGGCCTTTTGGTCATTTTACCTTCCAAGCAAGATTCACAGACTGGTAGTGCCTCCACTTCCATTGAACTCAAAGGTCCATCTTCAACCAATCTTTGAATCCTTCTTAGGTTAATATGCCCCAATCGCAAGTGCCAAAGATATATTTGGTTCATACAAGAAGGTTTTTTTCTCTTATTTAAGTTAGATGACATATTATTCATTTTCATAAGTCGTATTGTGGGCGAAATAGGATTAATAACATACATATTATCAACCAATGCACCAGAACAGATAAAATATTTATTCTTTCTAATAACAATATTGTCATTAAAATAAACTGAATATCTATCCTTAACTAAATAGAAACAGAAACTAAATTTCTTCTAAGTGAAGGTGCATAAAGACAATCTCTCAATGTCAAAGACTTATTTCTACCAAAAAAATAAAGTAACATCTTCTAATGCAACGACCGCTACTTTTTTAGCATCACCCATGAACAAGCATATCTCTCTATCACTGAGCCGTCTAGTTTCCTAGAACCCCTGTAATGTATTGCAGACATGATTAGTGGTTCCTGTATCTACATACCAGGTGTCGGTAGATAAAATCGCTAAACATGTTTCAACTACTAGTAAATGAGATATACCTTCTTTGTTCCCTTGTTTGAGAAGTGGACAATCAGTCTTCCAATGTCCTGACCCTTTGCACTTGAAACATTTGTCTTTCGGCTTTTTTACCACGCCTTGAGATCTCATGCCCTTCTTTGCTGAGTTTGCCTGTTTTTGAATGTTATTCTTCTTCTTACCGCCTTTTGGCTTAGAAGTAGAAGCCTTTTCAGAAATAAAAACATGATCACTCTGCCTAAAGAGAGATTCTGCATCCTGTAGCTCTTTTGCAAGTTCTGCCAAATTATACAACCTTTGTCAAAACTTTTAGGCAAAGTCCCAAGAATGATATCGACCTGGGATTTCCCGTCGATTTTAGCTCCAAGGATCTCCATCTCATTCAGATGACCCATCATCTTGAGAATATGATCCCTTACTGGTGTACCCTCAGCCATTTTTGTATTCATCAAACACTTCATAGAAAATTGCCTAACTGCTCTACTCTGATGTCCGAAGAGTTCCTTGAGGTTATACATCATGTCATAAGCGGTGGCCATGGCCTAATGCTGATGTTGCAGTACGTTTGACATAGATGCCAGAATGTAACTCCGTGCCATCTCATCTGCCTTTTTTTACTTCTTATAAGCCTCTTTGACCTCTTCATCAGAGTTATTATCAGGCTTAGGTGAGCATTCCTCAACAAGTACATATTTGTACTCCTCAGCAGTCAAGACAATGTCCAGATTACGTTTCCAGTCAATATAATTAGGTCCAGTGAGTTTGTTTTCTTTAAGAATCACCATAAGTGGACTGAAAGAACCCATTTTTGAAATCCTGAGAATCACATAAATAAAAATTATGTAGGGCAAATTTTTTTTGAATTAATTAAATAGAAATTTACCTACACCTTGAACATCATGAATTTAGCATGCCATGATAGTGTGGACGTATACAAATTCAACTTTGTTCAAGTAGGTACTACATATTAATTTTACTATCATGTCAACATAACTTTATGACAAATAAAATTAATATGTTGGTCTTGCTCTGGTCATATAAATAATAGCAGTCACTCCTACGTGGAGGATACCTTGTAATGAGTTCCTTCAGATGGAGAAGTGAACACATACTAGGTAACTTTCTACAATTATTCCAAAGAAAGTTTGTACTGGTGATCCATAATTATACTCATCCGATATGGAGGAGGGCACTAAAACCAACGCGCAAGTATATTTACATCACCTACAAACCAGTAATGGAGACCATATGATTTATACTAAACAAATATCCTCTTCCACTTAGTTATTTAACAAGGAGGGGTTTTCTACTAGTTGATATTATATCCATGTTGTCCATTATTAATGTAGGCTTAGTTTTTCAAAAAAAAATCCACACAATAATAAACATGCATAATCAGAAAAAATAAAATGATAACAAATAAGAGAAAAATATTCAACTATTATGGTCATCATTCCTGCTCCGTCATCAACTATCCGAATCCAAAATCTGGCGCTGCGCAGATCTATTCGGGGTCCAAAAATTATCTGTCTGCCTCTGGACTGCTTAAAACCAGCAACTCGTCCGATGTCAGAAACAGCCACCACCGCCATCACGATTGATCAAAAATAGTTAAAATTACATCAATTCTATGCCTTCCGAAGGAGTTCACACATAATCTAGATTAAAAAATTAAAATAATAAGCACGATCAACCCTCGTGATTTTAATTATATCTACAACAACAACAATATCCATGACATGTTTGTGGTTTAAACAACACAATAAAAAACATGCATTGGACCATAATAGTTGGATCTAAGATGTCACGCCCCGACTCGCCCAATCGGTCATCATTGTCTTGACTCGAGATGAATCGATCCCACGAGTCGGAACGTGATGCCGTACATGTCTTTATTAGACTTGTACAAGGCAAGAATGTGCACTTAAAATTTTCTCTTGAGATGACGCATTGAAATTAAACAGTGCAGAGAGTTGAAGACATAGAATATGAAAAAATTTAGCTTTTCATTCATCAAACTTGCAAAGTATATGCAAGATCATTTTTATATTACATATGTCGTTGCGACTACATCTTAAAAACATAAAATAATACTCTCGACAAGCTTGCCATGAAATAATCCTCGACGTTCCATACATTCATGCCCCTTTATACATTTGAACAAAAGCCTTCGATCTGAATTGAGCTTTAAAATACTTCAAAATAGGAGAGCTTCGAGCTGCCTCCCGTTCTTCAGCTTCAGTCTAGTCTCGACCTCCCGCAGCGTGCTCGTTACCTTGAAAGTTGGGGGTTAGCACACTTGCTAGTGGATAAGACGAACCCATTCGTCTAAACCGACACTGCTTATTAAGGATTCTAGCATACAAAGTGATCTTTCTATTTAGAACTATATAATTTACAGTTCATATCGAAGGCACATTTTAAACAGTAACAACATAACCAATTTCAACTTATCTTACCACGGCCGTGCTCATTTCCTGCACAAAATATACATAATACTTACCACCTGCACAAGACAATAGGTGAGCATGCAATCTATTTTATATGCGGTCATTGGTGATATCGACACCATGAAAGACGATTACGTAGCATTACGACACGCCCTACCAGTCCAGGTTGCGAGCCTAACTAGAGGTCTTGTAATACCTCGCGTCGAAGTACGATTCCATTATTTTCTCCTAGGCCGATTCGGTCCCAGATCCCCGGATACCGTCTCGAGAAAATCTCACCTTGTGCATAAGTCATCCATGAACATGTGAATGTATGAACAGTTTAATATATATGAAGTAAATTACATAGCGTAGACATTATTAAACTATATAGTCATTTCTACTCGTGCGAGAGTTCTTTTCTCCGAAGCCGTACGTTCTGATTTAGCATCCCGTGGCACCAAATTCTCCGAGGTGCAGTATACTGCAACCGAAGTCTTTTTATTATGTTGCAGAACCTGAAATAATTTCTATCTCTTTCCTAGAACTTTATATTTTCTCTACTTAGTGTGAAACTTATGAATTCAGAGTTAACTTCTCTAAGTTACTATATTATCCCAAGTTCTTGATCTTAGTGGCAAAGCATACACCCAATTAGCATCATCGATTTGAACGTTGAAGTTTAAGAATTTTGTTGGCGGAAAAGAGTAGAAAAGAAGGGGCCGAAGAACCACCCACCTAGAGAGATTGTACCGAGAGTAGGAGAACGATTCGCGACGGTCAAGCGTCAGTTACACGAACTCTTGAAATGGCACGAGCATCGAATTAGAACCCTTTCTTCAATCCTTCCTTTAAAATTTCCAAAGACGCATTCAGAAATTGACGCGAAAGCACACTTATCAAATCCATGCAACAATTCATTCAGAAAGCCAAGAAAACTAATAAAACCGACAGCAGACCGGTTGCGTCGCTCTCTTTAGAGTTCATTAACCAAGACATGGTCTGCTGCATCTAGGACTTATTCCAGTAGTAGCCGATCTATTAGTTGGAACGGTACCCATATCACTCGTCCAAATCGATTTTATTGATGCCCTAGTTTTTGTATACCAAACTCGTCGCTGAGTCAGACTAGCCATCTATGTTTCCGACCATGTCTGACTTGCCACGAGCCTATTACATAGTATTTTGCCCCAACGGGAGCCGGGCACTATATAATATACCACTAAAGAAAAATTCGTCCTGAAACTTAAGAATAAGGGTCTGACCTTCGTCGGCGAAAAGTGAAGGGTACTTCTCTTTCATTTCCGCCTCTAGTTCCTATGTCGATTCCTCAACTGAATGGTTGTGCCAGAGTACGCGAACCAAGGACATTGATCGACTTTGCATGATCTTTTCTTTATGGTCCAAAATTAGTACGGGCTCCTCCGAGTATGATAGATCGGCGCGTAGCTCCAACTGATCGAAACTAACCACATGACTTGGGTCATGCACGTACTTTCGAAGTTGGAAGACATGGAAGATGTCGTACACTTCAGCCAAGGCAGGAGGTAGCACAATCCAGTAATCAACTGTCGCCACTCTTTCGAGAATCTCGAAGGGCCCTACGAATCTCGGACTCAGTTTGCCCTTTACCCCAAATCGCATGACGCCCCGCATCGCCATCACCTTCAGGAAGATGTGGTCCCCAACCAAGAACTCTAACGGTCGTCGATAGGTGTCTGTATAACTCTTCTGTCGACTCTGAGCAATATCGAGCCTATCTCGAATCATGCGGACCTTCTCAACGGCTTGTTCGACTAGTTCTGGCCCTTGCACCTGTCGCTCCCCAACTTTGTCCCAGCAAATCGGAGATCGGTACTTCCTCCCGTAAAGTGCTTCATAGGGGGCCATCTCGATGCTCGATTGATAACTGTTGTTGTAAGCAAACTCCGCGAGCGGCAAGTGCGTGTCCCAACTAGTCTTTAAATCTATTGCACACAGACGTAACATATCCTCCAGGATCTGATTTAGTCTTTCTGTCTGGCCATCGGTTTGCGGATGGTACGTGGAGCTAAGGTTCAGCTTAGTGCCCATCGCCGCTTGCAGACTCGTCCAAAAACGTGACAAGAATCGTCCATCTCCGTCCAAAATGATTGTGGCTGGTATCCCGTGTAGTCGGATAATCTCATTGATATAGATCTGAGCTAACAGATCGACGCTCCATGATGCTTTAATGGCGATAAAATGAGCGAATTTGGTCAATCGATTGACAACGACCCAAATTGTATCATTTTCTCGCGACGTCTTCGGAAGGCCCATGATAAAATCCATAGAGATGTCGTTCCACTTCCATACTGGAATGTCGAGGTTCTGTAGCTCCCCGCCTAGTCTTTGATGCTCGGCCTTCACCTGTTGAAAGGCCATACACTGTGACACAAAAGTTGCCACGTCTTTCTTCATGCCGTGCCACCAAAAGGTCATGCGCAAGTCCTTGTACATTTTGGTACTCCCGGGATGCAACGAGTACTTCGCATAGTGGGCCTCCGTCAGAATCTCTTTTCTAAGTTCGGCATGGTCCGGCACGCATATTCTTCCTTTCATCCGCGTCATTTCGCCCTCGTCTACCACAAAGTCGGTCGCCTTTCCTGTCAAAATCAGCTCGCACATCTTCTTCAGGAATGGGTCGTCCTCCTGTGCGGTCTTTATCTTGTTGTGCAAGCTCGACTCAAGGTGCAATTGGGCCAATCGTGCTCCACGGTAGCGAATTCAGAGTTCGATACCCATTTCTGCCAAGTCTCGCTGTATGTCACGTTTGATAGACATGCATCCTACAAACATTCTACTCAGGGCATCTGCTACGACGTTTCCCTTACCTGGCGTGTACTTGATAGTCAGATCAAAGTCTTTGATAAGTTCGAGCCGCTGCCGCTGCCGTAAGTTCAAGTCCCGTTGGATAAAGATATATTTGAGGCTTTTATGATCCGTATAGATGCTGCAAGCCACACCATAAAGATAGTGTCGCCATAGCTTCAATGCGAAAACAATCGCCGCTAACTCAAGATCATGCGTAGGATAATTTTTCTCATGTTACTTCATTTGTCTCGAAGGGAACGAAATCACCTTATCCCTTTGCATAAGCACGCATCCCAAACTAGTTTGCGATGCATCGCTAAATATTTGAAACCTTCTGGTCCGTCCGGAAGTGCAAGGATTGGAGCTGAGATGAGCCATTTCTTTAACTCCTGAAAGCTAGATTCACAGGCGTCGTTCCACTCGAATGCGACTCCCTTCTGGGTGAGACGGGTCAGAGGCGACACAATCTTGGCAAAGTCTTTCACAAATCTTCGGTAGTAGCCTGCCAAGCCGAGAAAACTTCGGATATCGCCTGCTGAGGTAGGCCGCTTCCATTCAACTATCGTTTCAATTTTTTTTGGGTCCACCGTGACGCCTTCAGCCGAAATAACGTGCCCAAGGAACATCATATTGCTCATCCAGAACTCGTATTTACTTAATTTGGCATAAAGTTAGTGTTCATGCAGAGTCTGTAGTACTGTCTTCAAGTGCTCCACGTGCTCGTCCTTGCTTTTCGAATATATGAGAATGTCATCGATGAATACGACGAAAAATTTGTCTATGAACGGTCGGAACACCCGGTTCAACAGATCTATGAACGCGACAGGAGCATTTATCAAGCCGAAGGGCATGACTAGAAATTTGTAGTGACCATATCGAGTTCGGAAGGCAGACTCTGGCACGTCCTCGGACTTGATCTTCAATTGAAGGTAGCCTGAGCCAAGATCAATCTTGGAAAATACCGTTGCCCCTTGCAACTAGTCAAACAAATCATCTATCCTTGGCAACGGGTACTTGTTTCGTACCATGGCTTTGTTAAGTTTTCGATAGTCGATGCACAGCCGCATCGATCCATCCTTCTTCCTTACAAACAACATTGGAGCACACCACAGAGAGACACTAGGGCGAATATATTCACGATCTAGCAACTTTTGTGGTTGTGCCTTCAGTTCCTTCAACTCCGCCGGCGCCATTCGATAGGGTGCTTTGGATATCGGTCGGGTGTCCGAAAAGGTATCGATGCTGAATTCTCTCTCTCGATCCAGCGGCATCCCTGGCAACTCGTCTGGGAACACATCAGGAAATTCTGCCACGACTTCAGTCTGTGTCGTGCTTGTAATCTCCGTTCTCGTGTCTCGAACTGATGCTAGGTACCCGCTGTAACCAGAATACAACATGTGCCTTGCCGAAATTGCCGATATCATTATTGCCGTCTTTGACGCTGCTCCGCACAAATAGTAGAACTCAGTTTCGCCAGAAAAGCGGAACACAACTCTCTTCTCCGCACAATCGATCATTGTGTGGCATGCACCCAACCAATCCATGTTGAGGATTATATCGTACTCCTTGATGTCGAGGACGATAACTTCCAAGGATAGATTTTTTCCTTCGATACAGATGTAACCATCCCAACAAATTTTAGTGGCAGGCATATCTACTCCCGACGGAGTGCTAATGCTAAGATTCATATCTAAAAATTATACGGATAATTTATTCTCTTCTACAAAGTCGACAGATATGAAGCTATGCGTAGCACCCAAATCGAACAGTACTCTAAAAGACATATTTTTATAGAATAATATACCTGTACCACAGTGTCGGACGCGAACGCTTCGTCCTGAGTCAGTGTATAGACTTGGCCTTGCGCCCCTTGGCAATTTTGTGGGTTCACGGGCACTGCGTTTGCGCCATGGATGGGAGGTGCCCTGTTCTGATTCTGGATGTTCTTTGGTGGATATTGGTTCGCCCTCCCCATTCAACAATCTACCGCCTTGTGACCAAGTTGGCCACACTTGAAGCATCCGCCTTGGCAATCAACCGCCAGATGTCCTATCTTGCCGCAGCGATGGTACCGTACGTCAGGGTGAGGCCCCCGATACTCGAACGTGTTCTGGCGCTTTGGCACGCCAGATCCTCCTTCATCATGAGGATGGTTGTTAAAGTTGTTACGGACGCCTGACCCGGTCCTTTGAGAAGCTCGACCAAAGATCCGCTCGCTATCAAGGGCGACGTTGTATGATTTCCTGTAAGTCTGACATCTTTGGTTCATGACGTCCCGACGTAATTCTTCATTCAGGCCTTATTGGAAGCGCTCATACCATGCCTCCTTGTTTGACAGGAAGGCCCCGACAAACTTCGCAAGCTTTGCGAACTTCGTATCGTAATCTTCAACTGACATATTTTCTTGCTTCAAGGACATGAATTCCTCTTCCTTCTGTCGACGAATGGTACGTGGGATATATTGCTCGAGGAAGGCCAGTTTGAACGTCTTCCACGAGATCTTGGCATTGGAGTTGGCCTCGTGGAGCTCTTGTTTCTTCGCCTCCCACTAGTCGTAGGCTCTCAAGTTAGCTGCAAGGCTGCACACCTAACTCTCTTGGACCCCTTGATGTTGAGGAGATTGAACAGACCCTCAATCTTCTTTAGCCACCCCATGACTTCGTCAGGCTCTGCTCAGCCGTTAAATTCGGGCGGGTTCATCTTCTTGAATTTGGTCGTCTTGAGCAGGGAGGAGGAAGACATAGGCTTCGTCGTTACTGGTTGAACTTCTTCTTCTGATATGGCGGTCATCGAGTTCTGTTGGGTCGCTATGGTGCTCACGATCTGGGTCAGGGCCTCCATCTGCTTTTGTTGGGCGCTGATTTGGGCGTGGATATGTTCTTGCAGCTGTCGTTGCTGTATCTTCGCCTGACGTTGTTGGACTTCCATGAGGCACAATAATCGCTCTATGGCGGATTCGCTAGGCGTCTTGTCTTCGGTGCTATCCGTGCTAATCAACGTGGCGTTGACAGCGGGGACACCCGCTCTCTTCGACATTCCTACAAAATTGAGCAAACCTATTAGTATTCTCAAAATATCTACGGGCTTATATGTATGGAACGATTATTTCATGCCGCATATGTCGAAAAGCATAATTTTTGAAAAATTGCAACAGCATCTAAAAGAAAGTATTTTTTTTAGAGGTCCGAGGTGTGAACCGTGCTCTGATACCAACTTGTCACGCCCCGACTCGCCCAATTGGTCATCATTGCCTTGACTCGAGATGAATCGATCCCACGAGTTGGACCGTGATGCCGTACACGTCTTTATTAGACTTGTACATGGCAAGAATGTGTACTTGAAATTTTCTCTTGAGACGACGCGTTGAAATTAAATAGTGCAGAGAGTTGGAGACATAGAATAGGAAATTTTTTAGCGTTTCATTCATTAAACTTGCAAAGTATGTGCAAGGTCATTTTTACATTACATATGTCGTTGTGGCTATATTTTGAAAACACAAATGAAAACTCTCGACAAGCTTGCCATAAAATAATCCTCGACATTCCATACATTCATGCCCCTTTATACATTTGAACAAAAGCCTTCGATCTGAATTGAGCTTCAAAATACTTCAAAATATGAGAGCTTCGAGCCGCCTCCCGTTCTTCAGCTTCAGTCTAGTCTCGAGCTCCCGCAGCGCGCTCGTTACCTGGGGAGTTAGGGGTTAGCACACTTGCTAGTGGATGGGACGAACCCACTCGTCTAAACCGACACTGCTTATTAAGGATTCTGGCATACGAAGTGATCTATCTATTTAGAACTATATGATTTGCAGTTCATATCGAAGGAACATTTTAAACAATAATAACATAACCAATTTCAACTTATCTTACCACGACCGTGCTCCTTTCCTGCACAAAATATACATAATACTTACTACCTGCACAAGACAATAGGTGAGCATGCAATCTATCTTATATGCGGTTATTGGTGATATCGACACCATGAAGGACGATTACGTAGCATTGCGACGCGCCCTACCAGTCCAGGTTGCGAGCCTAACTGGAGGTCTCGCAATGCCTTGCGCCGAAGTATGATTCCATAATTTTCTCCTAGGCTGATTTGGTCCCAGCGCCCCGAGTACCGTCTCGAGGAAAGCTCACCTTGTGCACAAGTCATCCATGACCATGCGAATGCATGAACAGTTTAATATGTATAAAATAAATTACATAGCATAGACATCATTAAACCACATAGTCATTTCTACTCGTGCGAGAGTTCTTTTCTCCGAAGCCGTACGTTCTGATTTAGCATCCATTGGCACCAAATTCTCTGAGACGCAGTATACCACAACCGAAGTCTCTTCATTATGTTGCAGAACATGAAATAATTTCTATCTTTTTCCTAGAACTTTATCTTTTCTCTACTTAGTGTGAAACTTATGAATTCAGAGTTAACTTCTCTAAGTTACTATATTATCCCAAGTTCTTGATCTTAGTGGCAAAACATACACCCAATTAGCATCATCGATTTGAACGTTGAAGTTTAAGAATATTGTTGGCGGGAAGATGTAGAAAAGAAGGGGCCGAAGAACCACCCACCTACAGAGATTGCGCCGAGAGTAGGAGAACGCTTCATGACGGTCAGGCGTCAGTTACATGAACTCCTGAAATGGCACGAGCATCGAATTAGAACCCTTCCTTCAATACTTTCTTCGAAATTTCCAAAGACGCATTCAGAAATCGACGCGAAAGCACACTTATCAAATCCACGCAACAATTCATTCAGAAAGCTAAGAAAACCAATAAAACCAATAACAGACCGGTTGCATCGCTCTCTTTAGAGTTCATTCACCAAGACACGGTCTGCTGCATCTAGGACTTATTCTAGCATTATTCGATCCATTAGTTGGAACGGTACTCATATCATTCGTCCAAATCAATTTTATTGATGCCATAGTTTTTGTATACCAAACTCGTCGCTGAGTCAGACTAGCCATCTATGTTCCCGACCATGTCTGACTTGCCACGAGCCTATTACATAGTGCTTCGCCCCAACGGGAGCGGGGCACTACATAAGATGCCCGCAAAATCGAGTTAGAACAGATCTACATCTACCGACTATTACACAGCGATGTTTTATTAGACAACATGGACGTGTCAATCAATACATAGATCCAAAGTGGCTCTGATACCAATTAATGGAACTGGGGATTCCCAGGACCCTTACTTCGGTGTGCATATTGATCGATAGAAAGTTAAACAGAATTAATACGTGTTCTAACCCTTTATAGGCAAAAACTAGGGTTCACGAATTATACCTGCGGTGAGAAGAAGACAAGTAGTTTCTGGCAATCTCGAGCGGACGACCCCAAGATCTTCTGCACGTATTTCTTCCTCGATTTGGACGTCGTGTGGGCAATGATCTCCCAACCTTTTTTTCTCCTTGGCAGCCCTCTCTTTCTCTCTTTACGTGAATCATGAATTTAGTGAAAGCTTCAGATTTCTGATGTCATTTTACGGCCAGAGAATAGAGGATATATATAGGCTACGACCGGGACCATGAGGAGAAATTAGGGTTAGGCCTCCTAACGGATCTGGATATCCCGTGTTCAGTCCGAACCACTACTAAAATACAGCAATTTGGCGACGGCCGATTAGCGATGGATCTTATCCGTCGGCTATAGCGACGGACTAGCAACTACCTTGTGACGGACTACCGTCAGAAAGCAATGGATAATTTTTTTATTTTGTGTGTGTCAAAATCAGTCGCACATCCGTCGCTCATTTGACGAAAATTTAGCGACGGATTAATGTCCATCGCTAATATATCGCATATTATGGCAGCAAAATCTGAAAAAAAATGGTGCGCTAAATTAGCGTCTATCTAGCGACAGACGTTCCGTCGGTAATCTAGTGGGTATTTAGCGACTACCTAGCGACGGATATATTCGTCGGTAATCCGTCGCTAAAAACTGTAACCTAACTTAAATTGAACCGACTGGGGGAGGGAATTTTCATTTCCCCCAAAAAGACTCTCTTTCTTCCCCCCTCTCTCTCTCTCTCCGGCGACGAGCTCTCTCCGACGGGTCACATTCTCCGGCGAAGTGGTTTCCGACGGGTCTCTCTCTCTCTCAGGTATGCTCTCTCTCTCTCTCTCTCTCTCTCTCTCTCTCCTCTCTCTCTCCCTCTCTCTCTCTGTTTAGCATAACATATAGGGTTTCGGGTTGGTAGGGGGGTCGGCTGTCGCTGGGGCCAGCGGGGTAGGGGCAAGGGAGTGGGGGCGGGGGGGGGAGGTTGTTGAGGGCGGGAGGTAGGGTAGGGTCGGCTGTCGTGGGGGCCGGCAGTGGGGGGGAGAGAGGGGGCGGGGGGTGGATGGTGTTGGGTACAGGGCGGGGGGCAGGGGTAGGGTTTAGGGTTTGTTGTCGGGGGTGTGGGGGAGGGGGTGGGTGTTTGCTGTCGGAAAGAGGGGAGGGGGTGGGGTGGGGGTTTACTGTCGGGGGTGGAGGGGTGGGGGAGGGGGAGGGGGAGGGGGAGGGGGGTTTGCTGTCCGGCGTGGTAGGGGTGGGGGTGGGGGGTTATCGGTAGTTTCGGATCGGACCATTCCTAGCTATGAGTATCTGTGGTTTCGAATCGGAGTATCGGATCGGGGGATGGGGTATAGGTGGTTTCGGATCGGACCAATCCTATGAGTATCGAATCGGGGGAGGGGGGGTATCGAAATCAGAATCGATATCGGACCGATACTGACCGATACCGGTACAGTTTGGCATGTCCCGCTCCGATACTGACCGATACCCGATACTGACCGATACCGATCCGATACTGTCCGATACTAATACTGTTTGGCATGTCCCGATATCGGTATCAGACTATCCCTATGAGTATCGGCATCGGGGGTATCGATAATATCGGTGGTTTCGGATCAGAGTATCAAATTTTTTGGTATCGAAAAACAAATAGCTATTAATAAATTATTAATATTAATAATTTATTAAAGTATCGGCCGATACCGATACCGATCGGAGTATCAGACTATTGTTATGAGAATAGTTTAAAGTATCGACCGATATCGATCCGATACTGCTGATACCGGTACAGTTTGGCATGTCCCGCTCCGATACTGACCGATACCCGATACTCATCGATACCGATCCGATACTATCCGATACTGATACAGTTTGGCATGTCCCGGTATCGGTATCGGACTATCCCTATGATTATCGGCATCGGGGGTATCGGTAATATCGGTGGTTTCGGATCGAAGTATCGGATTTTTTGGTATCGAAAAACAAATAGCTATTAATAAATTATTAATATTAATAATTTATTAATGTATCGACCGATACCGATACCGATCGCATTATCGGACTATTCTTATGAGGATGGTTTAAAGTATCGGGCTTTTCTTATGTTTAGTTTGTCTTACGATACAGATTTTCACATCCAAATCGAGGATGAATCGTTACTTTGTTGATTGTACATGGATGTACAAACGGCAACACGAGGGCAGAATTGGTATGAGTGACGATTTTCAGGCAGATGTGGAAGTATTTTTTATGTATGCCATGAGCAAAGCTCAGTACATGGACGGTAACAAAATCAAGTGTCCATGTGTTAATTGTCACAATAGATGTTACGAAGAAGTGATGACTGTGAGAGATCATTTGACCCGTAAGGGTTTCGTACGTGATTACGGCTTGTGATCATCACAAGGTGAATTATATTTGGAAGGACAGGCTGCGGAAGCTGGTACTTATACTTTTGATGATAATGCTGCAATGGATGTCCTCGAAGATGACGGATGCTCTGTTGATTATGGAGACGTGCAGAAACTTACACGAGATATGGTGTATGATACGGCATGGCCTAATTTTGATCCAGAGGATCCTAATTCCGAGGTGAAGGAGTTCTATGATATGTTTCAGGACGCAGATACTCCTCTATATCTTGGTTGTGAGACTCATTCCGTACTGTCAGTGACGATACGGTTGCTGAACATAAATTCTGATTTTAACTTGCCACAAGCTTGCTATGATCGGATCACACAACTAATCAAGGAGGTGTTACCGAAGGAATCAAAAGAGCTCCCAAAAAACTTCTATATTCAAAGATGATGGTCCGACAACTGGGACTGGGGTACAAGAAGATAGATTGTTGTCGCAACGGATGCATGTTGTACTACAAAGAGAATTACGTATCAGAAAGTTGAAGCTTCTGTAATGCGGATCGTTACAAGCCAGTGTAGGAAAAAGGAAAGTCAACTAGAAAATGACGTCCTTACAAGTATATGCATTACTTGTCGATCACGAAGCGCTTGCAGAGGATGTATATGTCTCTGAATACAGCGGAACACATGACGTAGCACAGCGAAGATCACATAAAGGACGAAGGAGAATTGTCACATCCTTCGGATGGAGAGGCGTGGAAACATTTTAATTTGTGTCATCCATATTTTGCTGCAGAGCCTAGAAATGTACGCCTTGCGCTATGTTCTGATGGCTTCGCCCCTTTCGGACAGTCGGGATCTCAATACTCATGTTGGCCGGTCATTCTTACCCCTTACAATCTGCCACCATGGATGTGTATGAAGACTCCTTATATGTTCTTGACAGCTATCATACCCGGTCTAAAAAGTCTGACGAAGAATATCGATATATATTTACAGCCGTTGGTGGATGAGCTGAAACAACTGTGCGAGATCGGCGTCACGACGTATGATATTTCCAAGAAACAGAACTTTCAGATGAGAGCTTCACTCATGTGGACAATCAATGATTTTCCAGCATACGGTATGCTGTCAGAATGGAGTACGCACAGCAACATGTCTTGTCCGATATGCATAGAAAATAGTAAGGCGTTCCGCCTTAGGCATGGAGGAAAAACTTCTTTCTTTGACTGTCACCGTCAATTTCTGTCCGTGAGCCATCCTTGGCGAAAGAACATGGACGCGTTCAGATCTGGAAAACAAGAATTTTTTGATCCTTCTGCCAGATTGCCGGGATACGATATTTGGGAAGTTGTAAAGGAATTGCCCACCGCAATGGAAGATCCATCGAACAATCGTGTCGAGGGGTTCGGACAAAGCCATAATTGGACCAAACGGAGTATTTTCTGGGACTTACCTTATTGGAAAGATAATTTTATAAGGCATAATCTTGATGTCATGCATATCGAAAAGAATGTGTTCGATAATGTATTCAATACCGTCATGGATATTAAAGGAAAGACGAAGGACAATCCAAAAGCAATACAAGACATGGCCGAGATATGCAAACGTCATGATCTAAACTTGATAGAAAGGGGAGCTAGTGGATAATTAAGTAAGCCTATAGCGCCATATACATTGAGCAAGGAAGATAGATTAATAATCCGCAAGTGGATATCTACTTTAAGATTTTCCGACGGCTATGTGTCGAATTTGTCTAGATGCGTTGATCTCAATGAACGCAAGCTAACAGGAATGAAGAGTCACGACTGCCACGTGTTTATGGAAAGATTACCGTCCATTGCTTTGAGAGAGTTGTTGCCTTCTGCTATATGGGTTCCTGTAACGCCCCAGTCCCAAAATACGTAGGACTAGGAACGTAGACATGCCAGCCGTATAATAAATATACGTAAGCTATAAAAATGCAGTAGAACCATGACTAATCTCATCCACACAAAATAAATGAATAAAAGGCATCATATAATCAAATATAAAATTATCATTTGGTACATGTAGTTAGACGGAGAAAAATCTACTACCAACTATGAAAAGAAGTACATAGTAAAAGAAAGATTTTTGGCGAGCGAAGCGAAGACGATCCAAGTGCAATCATCCTCGAAGAAATAGCAATGATCACGGCTACGGCTAGAATACCTGCGAAAGACAAGAGCACGCACCTGGCGAGATAACCAGATCCTCAGAGGGACGTAGCAAGATACAGGAAGAACATGCTAATATGAACTGTCAGAATAATAAAATAATATATAAATGACTATTCTAGACACAAATATGCAAATGAGATTCTAACCGCCTAATGTACAATTTAGAGGACAACTTTCATGCGCATGGATGGGATTTTAGGCTATAAGTACGCAACTGGCATCCAGTCATACGTATCCGGCCGTAACGTCCAAAACGTCAGAGGGTATCTGTAAATATATCGTCATAGTTCCTTTCGAAAACTATGGTTTACCTGTTTGACTTTCCATACGCACTAGCGACTGTCCTCCTCCAATATTTCCCACACTATTCATGTCCATGGCTCGTCCAGTTTTGTGACTGCTTGAGTCTCTAAAACCCTAGTCATAGCAGTTACGATCATCTATCCGTCACACGACTTTAGAGATTGCCAGTCCATAAGTCGTGCCCCTAGCAACATGTCTCCAACCGTGTAGTATGTGTGTCATGGCCAAGGGAGATATAAGGATATCCCCCAACGAGAAGGTAGTCCGCTAAAACTAAGTTAACATGCATATAGTAAAGTAAAATGACTAATAGAGTCGCTTGTACCCAAGAATGGCTTGGACGCACAGTTTATAACAAAGAAAACTAACAATATAAAACAAAATAAATAATGCAAAAAGTAAATAATTTTTTATTTGACATTTAATTAGCAAGGTATACTTGCCTGGTAGGATCGTCTGGTGTGGTGCAATCATCAAGGTGGCGCAGAACATGGCCTCGGTGTTACAACTATACAAAGGCCTCTGACAATGGCATGGACTGGTCCATCGGGTCCAGAATGGTCAGATTAGTTAGGGTTGACATAAGGTTGTACAAGATTGGCATTGGAATAGGAATTGTGGGGCTAGCCACAGACAAGAGGATAGTCGAGGGAAAATAGCTAATTAATATATATACAATTTTTAGAAAACTATTTATAACACTTAAAAATTATGTTTTATTATTCCAAATATTTATAAGTAGTAAAATCGTTTTAAGTTGAAAACTATAGTTTACATAAAAAAATATTTTATATAAATACCTAAAGAAAAATTATATTTTATTAGTCAAAATTAGTTTTTGGATAAGTACTTAAAAATATATAAAAATTTATTTTTAGGCCAAATACCCTAAATTTATCAAAATGCATTTTTTTAGGTAGGAAAAACTATATCTTATTAGCTAAAAGTTATATTTGATGATTATTTATAAATTTAGAAAACCGGTTTAAGATAAAACCAAATTTTGTTAAGTAAATTATTTTGGTAAAGCCATACTTTATTAACTATTAAAAATCAACAAATATTTATAAATATATTAAATAATTTATTTGAAAATCTGAAGGCTCCATATTTGTCAAATAATACTTTCTATTAAAAGTAAATAAAATGTTTAATAGTATATTTGGAACTGCTAAACGACCCAAGCTTACTAATATATTTGTTTATAAATTCATTTCAAAATAATCTTATATTGAATAATAAAAATACTAATAATGTAGTTTATAAATACTAATGATGATATTCAAACATTTCTAATAACTAATCTACTCAATACATACTGTATAAGTGAAATAGACCTTAACAATCATAATAATAATAATAATAATAATAATAATAATAATAATAATAATAATAATAATAATAATAATAATAATAATAATAATAATAATAATAATAATAATAATAATAATAATAATAAATAAAAAAGACTAAGAAAACAATCTAATAACATACAATAACAAAAAAATAAAAATAAATAAACAAATAAATAAATAAGTAAATAAATAATCCGCAGAAGTTGCTGCATCTACTTACTCAGGGCTGAGAGAATACAGAGATGAGGAGGAGGAGCGGGAGTGAGAGGGAATCGAGGGAGAGAGGGGAAAAGAAGGGGAAGGGAGAGAGAGTGAGCAAGAGGAGGAAGAGGGAAGGAGGGAGTGAAGAGGAGGACGAGAGGGGAGAGTGTGAGAGCGCGAGAGAGGCAGAGAGAGCGGCGCTGCGGAGGCGCGGCGACGTTGAGCTCGTCGCAGCGGCGGGTCCAAGGGGCGTGGGACGATGATGGTGAAGGTGGCGGTCACGCGCGGAGTCGGGGCAGCGACTCGGAGGGCTCTCGGCGCGACGAAGTTCGCCGGCCGAGGCGGAGAGAGAACTGGGGGTTCAAAAAGGGGAACGACGCCAAGGAAGGCGTGCTCGTGCGCGGCTAGGGCAGTCGGCCATGGGCGGGGGCGACGCCGGAGGTGAGTAGGGTTTTTGTTGAGTTTTCTTTACCTCTATTATTTGGGTGGTGATGAAATTTTATGGTGGCGGTGGCAGTGGTTTTAGGTGGAGAACGGTGGTGGTGGTGTGGCCGGATTTAGTTGAAGGAAGAGGATGGTGGTGTCGTAGGTGGATGGAGAATTTGGCCGTCGGTGGTAGTGATGATGGAGTTTTGGGAATTTTTCGGTCATGGTGGGAGTCATCGGTGGCGGTGGACTGGCCGTAGGTGCGGGCGGTGTGGTCTGGAGGTGGTGGTGGTGTCGGGATGATGATGGCGGCGTGGGGTTCTGTTTTGGGGAACAGCGGCGTGTCACTGGTGATGGTCGAAGGAGACAGGACGAGGAGGATGGTGATGGTGGCCACGGTGGTCATGGAGGATGTGGTGACGGTCGTGGTAGTCGTGGCGGGTTTTGGCGTGGTGGCAGGGTGTCGACGGTTGGGCGAGGGGCTGCTGGATCGGTGGTTGTGGTCGTGATGGAGGACGGTGGTAATGGCGATGACGATGGTGTTGGCAGTTGCGGGGTGCTGGTGGCGTCGGGTCTGACGTGGAGATGGCCGGGGACAGGCTGCAAGTGGGGGAGGCGATGGCGGTGATGCCAGGTCGACGCCGGCAGGGATTAGGATAGGGTTAGATTAGGGATTTGATGGTGTGTCGGGGGTGTCCGACACGGAGAAGTTGAAATTGTATTTGTAAAAAATGGAATAAGAATTGGACGAAAAACACGGACACGATGCACAACACCTTGTGGAGAAATATTTAGAGATGATGGTACAATTTTATGGATGAGTACCTCTCCTTATATAGGAGGTGGGAATTCCAGTTGGATAAAGATTAAGATTTATTTAAAACCTAAATAGATAATTTTACTATTAAATTTAAACCAATACATTAATATCTAAATCTAAATCCAATTTAAATATAGATAAATAACACATTTAAATTAAACTATTTAATTTAAATCAATAATTCTAATCACCATTTAATTTATCATAAATAAATCCAAAATATCTTTATATAGAATTTATATAATAATTAATCTCGAAAATCATAATAAATATTTAAGTATTAATAGGAAAAATTTTACGCTACCTTTTTATTTAAATAGCATAATAATTTTGAAAATGAGAATAAATATTTTAAATAGTAATATAAAATATCTTTAAATTTTTTTTCCAAAATAAACATAAATATTCAAATATTTAAAATACCTTCTTGCTAAATAATTTATTATAAATAATAAAAATTAATTTTTGAAAATGTACATGAAATAATTTTCATGTGTTTTAGTCGAGTAGAATATTCACATAAATCTAGTTTTCTAAATTACCATTAAAATAAGATAGCCTTTTATAAATAATTAAAATAATAAGTTTGGCAACCTCGATAGATACTTTTCATAAATTTTAATAAAAATAAGTATTATATATATTATTTTGAAACCATCACCGATAATAAAATCAAAAAATTATTTTTCTAAAAATATGTACCTCGCACATATTCGCACTCGACGAGTAAATATAAAAAATGCAAATTCCCTCGCGACGTACAATACGACTATGCGACGTATAAATATAAAAAATCAGTACTAAAAATATAGTAGAAATTTAGGGGTTTTACAGTTCCGTTGGCCGAGCTGTCTACATTCTTCAGGGATATCTGTTCAACTAAGCTGACGGTGCAACATATGGTACAACTTGAGGAGAAAATTGTCTTAACAATTTGCAAGTTAGAGAAAATATTTCCACCAGGCTTTTTCGACAGCATGGAACATCTACCGATTCATCTACCATACGAAGCCCGTGTCGGTGCATCTGTTCATTATCGATGGATGTACCCCTTTGAAAGGTAAATAAAAATCGATATAATTTAAGTGAAAATTTATAATTCATTGTCAATTCTCAAGATAATTTGTCTTTCTAGGTACCTACACCATCTAAAGAAAAAAATTGGCAACAAGGCTCATATAGAGGCTTCGATATGCGAAGCATATCTTATCGAGGAGGTGTCAAACTTCTGCCCCATTTATTTCGATACTCATTTCGAGACAAATCGAAGTAGACCTCAAAGGAATGACGAAGACGTTGAGGATGGTGGTATAGTCAATTTAAGGGGCAAGCCTATTAGGGCTAGTAAGAATCGGTGGTTGACTGACGATGAGTATGATGCCGCGCACCGATATGTATTATTAAATTGTGACATACAAGAAGTGAGAGATTTGGAGAAGTAAGTGACTACACCTCGTTATAATCTCTAATTTGGTGAAGTAAGTGACTACACTTATTTTTATTCTCTCTAACAGTGTATTTAGAGATGAAGTCAATATAAGGACACCCGATATTACCGATGAGGGACTTCAAAGAGAGGTTGATTGTACCTTTCCGACCTGGTTTCAAAAATATGTAAGTAACTGAGATAATATGTTATGCGGCTACCATTAAAATATATTCAAGTAAAACATTTAAATTATCATTATTTGTTTACAGGTTTTATTGCCTGAAACAACACTCACAAATGAGAGCATTCGTTATTTGGCATTGGGACCGAAGAAGCATGCGAAGACTTGGCCAGGCTATGTCGTTAATGGCTTCAAGTTTAAGGCAACTCAGCATGCTATAAATGCTGAATTTGTCAATGACAACTTCAGTACTAAGGATTCTGGTGTTTGCATAAGAGGCACCATCTATGGCGACGAGCCGGACTTTGACTATTATGGAGTGCTTCGGGATATTGTAGATTTACAATATAGTGCCCCATATGATATGTATATTGTGATGTTCAAATGTGAGTGGTTCGATACGACACCAAATATCGGTTGGAGAATCGATAAACAATTTGGATTCGTCGATATAAATCATCGCAGGAGGTATAGAGGGTCCGACACATTTGCGATAGCAAGTCAGGCTATTCAAGTCTACTATACAAGCTACCCAAGGCATCGTAGAGATCGATTTGACTGGTGGACAGTATGCAAGATTAAATCTAGAAATACATTCAACTTTGGAGACCCAGCATACCAAGAGGACGAGATCGAAAAGCCCCAATACTTGGGACAATAGTCGGATACCATGGATGTTGAATTAGAGGTTGATATACCTCCTGCGGAGGAAAATAGAGGGGAGAAAGAGGTTGATATACAAGACTTAGATGTCAACTAGGGGAGAAAGAGGCGTCTTGTCCTAAGTATTGAGACTGAAGAAGAAGAAGAAGAAGAAGAGGATGAGGATACAGATGAAGTCGACGATGAGGATGAGGATGATGATGAGAATGAAGACGAGGCCGAGGACGAGGACGAGGACGATGACGATGATTAAATATCGGTATATTTTAGTTCATGTTTTTGTCGAGGCCGAGGCCGAGGACGAGGACGAGGACGAGGACGATTCAGTTTAAATTAAACTTCTGTATTCTTCTTTCAGTTCATATTTTTGTCATTCGATTATCTACTTATTGTATGATTTTCTTTTTGCAGATGGCACTCCTAGTCCTACTCCTCTGGCCGGCACTCGTCGCCCTGCTGCTGGTATATATATTTTAGTTTAGTTTTATATTCATTTATACTTCTATATTATTAATTATGTTTATGTGTTCTATTTACAGGGTATGGTTGCGAGCACTCGTGCTGGTGGTGCTGGTCGTGGTGGTGGTGGTGGTGGTGGTCGTGGGAGTGGATGTGGTGGTAGCGGTCGTGGTCGCCATACGTCTTCCCCGGATGTGACCTCCGATCCCGACCTGGAGAGCCCGGACACAAACTCTTTTTGACGTCAATCTATCTCGGTGCCACCGTCATCTTCGTCGAGGCCTGCGACCCCATCCGCTAGCGGATCCGTTCCTTCATCCGCTAACGGATCCGTTCCACCACCGGATGCACCAGCGGATGCAGCAGCAGATGCAGCAGCGGACCCAGCAGTTACTGCACGGTGGGCCTCGGAGTACCCCTGGATTCAGTTTCATCCTGTTACCGGGAAGTACATATGCGGACCCTCGGATCCTCCGACGCCACCAGAGAGGCCGACGGGTGAGTTCCGACGAGAGATATGGCCCACGGGTAAATCGTAAGTAAATTTAAGTTAATTTATTAAATTTGTTTCATTTATTCAAGTCAATAATCCAGTCGTTGCCTTTTTATAGATTTTTTCCATAGGATGTTGCCCGGATTCTCGGGTGCATTATCCGAAAAAACTACCATGGCCCCTACCTCAATTTTTCTGAGGTGCCTCAGGACAGGCAGTACGTCTGGCTCGACGAGATGAGGGTATATATCTTTTGGTTAATTATTAATTATTCTTTAATTCATTAATTTTTTAATTATGTGATATTTGAATTTGTGTGTCAGAGGACGTTCTGGTGGCCCCCTATCGCGAGGAGGCGATCCGCAGGACCTACAAAGCCGCCGCCGGGAAGAAGATACGGGATGCGGTGTACGACCTTCGTACGGCACATACGAAGAAGGACTGGATCCGGGCGGAGTACTATAAGGAGATATTGGAGAAGATAGATACTCCTCAATACAAGAAAAAATCAGACAAAGCCAAGACGAATAGACAGGCCGCGGGTCTGCATACGGAGGATCAAGGCCCCACGCACGAACGCGTACAGATTTGGTGAGATACCGCAAATTCATTCCACTATTTAATTCGGTACTATTAATATACGAAGTTAATTAAATTCTACGTATACAGGCCCAACAGGTAGTGAAGGAGGGGAGAGAGGCGGAGACGGTCACCGCTCACGACTTATTCGTGCATACGCACAAGAGGCGGAAGGACGGGAGCTTCGTCGATGCGAGGGCCCAGGAGACTGATGTAAGTACTTACGTTTATTAGATTTATGTTATAAATATAATTATTGTTATCTTAATTAGGTAAACTTAGGATTAAAACTATAACTTAGGGAAACATAGGATTTAGATTATAACTTAGGATAACTTATAGTATAAACACATTCATTGGATAGGCTGCGTATCGTAAGGCACTCCATCGGATTGAGCCCCCTACCGAGGATGTCGGCGAAACGACGCCCACCCAGACGCCCTCTTCTATGGCCGCTCGCTACGACGACGTGTTCATAGAATCCGCCGGCAGCTTTAGGAAATGGCTCCTGTACGGCTTAGGTTCCATGGCGGCTTTTTTGCAGACGTCGACTCCGAGATATCCACCGCCTCCGCCTCCTCCCGCGTCCCTCGCAGACAATGTGAGCACAAAGCTTGCGACTCTCGCCATGGCGGTGTCAGATTTGCGGTCGATAGTGTTGGGGCACTATTCGCATCCTTTTTCTGCTCTCGATCCGTCTGATCCTGGTCCGTCTGCTGCCGCTCCGTCTACTGCTGCTGTCGGTGCTTCGGATCGACCTGGTCCTTCTTCTACCGGACGGCTTTCTTTTGACGGCTCTTCCGATGCCCGCCTGGTACCGGATGCTACTATCGTGGCGCTCCTTGACATGATATCGTCAGAGCATCTATGCTCGCTTCCAGACCACGTCTTGTCCCAAGTGCCGCCACACATGGTGGAGCATTATATATGCAGAGCGGAGGCGGCGGAGAGAGCACGAGACGATCGACCTCCTCATTCTCAGTGATTTTGTTTATGTTTTTGGACATTTAGACATTTGGATATGTGTATATTTTGGATATTTTGTTTATGTTTGGATTTTTTTGCTATGTATGTTAGGATATTGTGTTGGATATTGTGTTGGATATTTTGTTGGTCAATGTGTTGGATATTTTTTGTGTATGTTGGGATATATTGGATGTTTGGAGATATCGTGTTGGCAATATGGATATTTGTTGGATATATTGGATGTCGGATATGTTATATTTGTGTATGGTGGATGCTGGATATGTTATATTACAGGGAATAGTCTCTTTCCTGCAATTTTTTCAAAAATATTGCAGTTAGCGATGGATTGCCGACAGATTTTTGCAGGTAGCGACGGCTTGCCGATGGATTATCCGTCGGCCTGTTTCTGGAAAACAAATAGCGACGGAATGACGACGGATTGCCCATCGCTGACTTTCTGGAAATATAGAAGATATCCAGAAGCATGGCGACGGATTATCCGCCGCCAAATCGCCGCTAATCTGACGAGGTACTGTATTTAGCGACGGAGTGGCGACATGTTAGCGACGAAAAATTCGTCGCTAACTGTATGAATATCAGGATAGCGACGGATGACCGACGGATTATCCGTCGGCCTGTTTCTGGAAAAACACTAAGCGACGGAATAGCGACGGATTTCCCGTCGCTCAAGTTCTGAAAATATGGAAGACATCCAGATGCATGGCGACGGGTTATCCGTCGCTACTCCGCCGCTAATCCGACGAGGTTAGCAACGATTTAGCGACGGATATTGCATATCAGAAACCCTCTGATACGCGGTTAGAGACGATTTAGCGACGTGTTGTCCGTGCTAATCTTTGCTATATTAAAAATTTAAACTGTCGAAGTTGACGGGAAGCCGTCGGCTAGCCGTCGCTAACAGTTTTTATTTAGTCAACGGTAATCCATCGCTAAGTAGTCGCACAACGGCGGACTAGCGGCGGACCAGTTTTAGCGACGAGGTTATTTTCGATGGATTTTTTCAGCCCGTATCCGTCGGTAATCTGTCGGTAATGTGAATTACCGACGGATTTATGACGGATAGGGCCGTCGCTAAATCGTTGTATTTTAGTAGTGAACACACAATCCAGGCCCATTAACAATAGCTCGGTCCACTAATGAGCTGTTGTTACACTACCTCCCTAATCCCAAATTATGTTTGTGGGCTCCTTTTATTATATGCTCGTTTGGCTCCCCATATTAAGATATCGAATGTCCGTCGATTAAATTAAGTTACTGACAACTATATTGATTCGATATCTTTTATCCTTAAGTAGCACCGCTCAACTTTATTTGTCATAAAGGATCTAATCCACCTGCAGGGTTTAATTACATGACAATCCTTATGACCTCCTTAAGGGGACATCATCAACCCGATATCTCGGGACATGGATTCGATTTATAATCAATAACTTATTATACATACAATGTTATTACCCAATTCATAGAGGTTGTTGACCCATAATGAATCTCACTCTTTCATGAGTCAAAGTAATGCACACTGCATATATATGTCTGTTATTATATCCGAATTAAGAGCACAAGCATCCATAATAACAGAGGTGTTTGTTCACTTATGTAGTCAGTACAAAGAGAACAACCTCAAGTGGTCATGTTCAATACACACAAAGTGTACTAGTGTAAACCTATAGTCAAGTTACACTAATACCAGATTACACTACAACCTTTCCAATTGATTGTCCAGGTCCATCTAGGTTGTGAACTATTTATATACTCCATAGGGAACTGATAATAAGATCTTCTGTGTGATACCACACACCATATTATCTACAATATAGAATATCAGACATTTATATTAACACTTGCAACAAATACAATATGCAAACATTTTTTCATATGATTCTCATTCAAAATTTAAGGAAATAAGGTTACTACAAATGTGATGCTTTTAGTATATAACCCTAAAATTCATTACATACTAGATAGTTCATTTTTTTGCCTTTGCCTTTGTCTTCTTCTTTTTCTTTTCTCTTCTAAATCCTAAACCCATTATTTTATAGAAGCTAGAATGTTCTCAATTCATGTTCATGCCTAATAGGTTCTCAATCCAAAACCCAAAACCCAAAATCCAAAATCCATTCTTCTATAGAAGTTAGAATGTTCTCAATCCATGTTCATGCCTAAAATTAATCTTCTAATAATTAATTTTTGTTTTTTGATTTATTTTAGACGAATTTTTGAAGTTTCGAATCCATTTTTGGGTTTTTGAACTTCGAAAATTTGCCAACAGCTGCGACGGGGGCGATGATGGGATGATGGACTGCAAATTTTTTGACAGTCATGCCTATAATCAGGAATATCAAATTTTTTGACAATCATTGTTGGAATCGAACACGTCCTACAAGCGGTCCGATACCGCGTCTGAGACATTGACGCAGTAAAAACGTAGATCGATCTACCTGAAATAACTAACTCATGTCTGACGAACACGAAGCACAGATAAAAACAAGTATATGGCGGTGACTACGTCACTTAGATAAATCACAATATATAAAACCCAGATGAAATTACAAGATTGACATAAAAAATAATTTTGAAACCTTTTCCTAATAGGTTCAACCTCCTTTACCACACTCAAGAAGAAACGACAAAGATTACAATAAAATCACTCATCAACCCGTAGCAATCATTATAACCGAAGTTGATGACTTCTCGATCAGATATCATCTTTCCTTCTCTTATACGGTGAAGCCCTAAGAGCAAAGTGCGGACTTTCTCTTAGATCTCATACGGATAAGCACCCAGAATCTCAACTTCGTGCTATATTTTGTGTCCTCCACCCTCACCCCATTATATATAGGATGAGAAAATTCTATTCTAGGTCATAATAAGATTTCCTAAATAGGAAACCCTAAGATATGAATCATATTACACCTAAAATAATCCATCAACATCCTATTTTATATCACAATAGGATTTTCTAAACAGGAAACCCTCAAATAAGAATCATATTACATCTAAAATAGTCCAACACCAATTATGGATGCCCAAATCTAATTAAATTAAATATTTAATCAGATTTGGTCTCCACAAATATGTTATTACCAAACTCAGACTAGACTGATCTATCCAACAATCTTTCCCTCATGTCTGATAAGAGGGTGTTGACCCCATGGTTCCTCAACTGAAGTCCATGTGTCATGACCCGCACCCTGTGTAAGGGCACAGTGCGTAACAGCGCCCAACCTACGCCGCAGAATCGACGGTAGAACGCTGTACAAGGTTACTATCTAAACAATAACTCACACAAATATATAATGTACTTGTCAAAACTCAACTCCGAATGGAGGACAAGTATAAGATATGATAATACTCAATCACAGTCTAAGCACGATATGATAACACAGAATCACAAAAGCTATTCTAACTCCAAAATAACAACAACTCTAATAAACTACTAAAATAATAATATCTCAAACAATCTCAAAATAAAGTCAAGATCTCAACTTATTACAATATAAGTTCAATATGAAAGTCTAAAACAAGTCTACTAAACTAATCTCTCGATCACTCCTGAGTGTCGAGGTCAAAGGTAGCTATACCGTCTCCGGATCCCAAGCAAGTAGGGAAAGTGTGCTCAGGGCAACCATCTGTAATATTTTCAACAGGTCCAGTCAGGACAGGAACGAGCACAACTCATCTAGAAATCCCAAGTAAATGACAAAGACTATAAAGCAGTTACAGACAGTTATATTGATGAACATGACCAGTTTAGACAGTTAATGAAAAAAAGAATGACAGTTAGAACAAGTAAAGTAAAGCTGAGAAACCAAAAGATCATGGCAATGAAGACTGTATATAAAAGCTAGCTGAACTAGAGTAATGATGATATATACCCAAACAGTACAATGTAAGACAAGTATGATTCTGGTACGAGATGAGTCCAGTAAGGTAATTCTTGTAATGATTCTTGTATGAGTCTAGACAATACCCAAGTGTGTTTTAAAATACTGAGATCAACATGTAAACGGCTATAGGTAAATCCAGCACATCTCAGACCTGGCCGAGTATGGGATGGCTATTCTTCTTGTATGCTTCACTGGGGAGATTCTTGTATTTTGGAAATATTTATACGTCTACTCAAGTATTTCCCCGCCCGACAAGTACAAGTGAATTCCATAACCCGACACGTAAATCGAGAACAAGTCTAGCCGAACATAAAGATTTTTGTAAGTGATTCTTGTAGATAATTCTTGTATGATTTGAGTCATGATTCTTGTAATAGAGGCTAGACAAGTAAAGTAAGTGTGTCGCATGCATGAATCCAGAAATAGCAATCTGTGCTGGTAACAGAGAATCAATAAACTAACTAGAACTGAATACAGAAATCGATAAGTAAATGAAAGAACTATCAGAGAATGTACTCGCCTGATACCCTATGCAACTGATGGAAATAGGCGTTTGAACCTGAGTCACAATATCCTAAATAAATTAATATAGGTTATGATGTGTTCAAATATGTAATAAAGGAAGTCTACAAAGCAACTACATAATTCTAAGTCAATCTAGGTCAAACTAAGTCAAACTAAGTTCAAAAAAGTTAAACCAAATCAAACTAGGTCAAACTAGGTCAAAGGTTGACTTACAGTTGACTTTTGGTCAACTGGTCAACTCTAGGTCAAACTAGACTAATATTAACTAATAATTGACTTTTGATCAACTGGTCAACTTCGGTCAAGTCCGGTCAAGTTCTAGTCATTTCTAGGCTAAAGCTTGACTTTTGGTTGACGTTTAGTCAAAACAGTCAATCATGGTCAAACGGGATCAAGCCTAAGTCATGTACCATATTCCTAACCATTACCAACCAAGCTATCCTAATTCTAACCATATCTTAATCATGTTATCTTATCTTAAATATAGGATATTACCTTAACTCTTATCCCATTACCTTACCAAGGTAAACCCATTACCTTAGCCTCTAACCAACACCTTAACCTACTTTACCCTCACTCTACGTAACCCCCAATACCCTACCAAGGTATTCTGACCCTATCTTAGTATTTCGATACCGTACCATGGTATTTTGATATCTCACTTGCTAATAAAGTAAATATTCAATTACCTTAAGGTAAATGGTAACTTTGAGATACCATATTGGTATCCTTAAAATACCACTCTACTAAACTCTAACTAGCACTCTAACCAAGATACCACTTGGTATCCTATTCTATATACTAGCACACACTCTAACTTGTCTAGGATACTAACATATATCTATTACCCACTATATAACTCATATCATAACTTATCTCATATCATACCATCTAACTTTTCTAACTTATTACTTATCTACTATCCAACTACAACTCTATATCAACAATCTAAACCACATCCTTAACTCACTAACTGACTAATACTAGGATACCATATCAACCTTGGTCATAAGGTAAACAAATCATTTACCTTGAAGGTAAAGGCAATTTCATATTTACCTTAAGATACTAACTTGGTATCATGAGATACCAAGATATCCCTCAATTATTTAATTAACTAACTATCTAATGTACTAATATAATATCTTAACTAAATCTAACATATAACCTATAACGACTAAGTTGCTAACATACCAATATCTAGAACTAACATAACCTACTAACATATCAATATCTAACATCCTATATATCTAACAACATATCAAATATCTAACAAAATACTAACCTCTACTATCTAACTAACACTCATACTAACAAATATTACCTAACAATAATATATATATGTACTATATCATACATATACTCTATGATACCTATATTCACTTAATATCTATACTACATAGGCTCATAGGTTACACAAAATGTCTATGTCGTATAGTCACTCTTCTACTTAAAACCAATACTGTACCAATTGGGCCTTCACTAAATTCTAAGATTAAAGTATGTTGTAGACCTTCAGATTAGCTTTCCAAAACTTCAAACGGATCGCATTTTCGTGTCCGAAAGCTCTTAAAATTGCGAAAATACCGAAACACGTTTGTCTTTCGTACAACTGACACTCAAACAATTCTATAGAAAGTTCTAGAATACATTTGACCTATTAATATATATATTTGGAAAACTAACTTCGATACGGTTCTTTTTTTAAAAAAAATGGGAGGTTAATTGGAGTTCTAAGCTAAAAGTTATGATATTTCTAAGTTGCTATGGCTACTAAAAACGTGGATGAATATTATGACGTATTTGGGTTGTTTTGGACAAAAGAAACACATGTAGGCCAAGATACTTGGATACCAACATAGGTATCCAAATAAAACTCATTCTAACCATCCTAACTAAGATCAACCCACTCTCTAACCATTCTAAAACTGAATTTAAAACACAATTAATCCTATTAGGCAATAAACCAAATACATGGGGTGTCCTAATTTGGGATCTATCAAGTAGGACACAAAATATATATCTAAAATCCTCAAGAGAGCTCCAAATGGCCTCAAACTTGAATCTAAAGGGGGTACATGCATGGGGGTGGATCCCATGGATTCAAAACTAACTAATATACATAGGAAATCAATTTAGAGGATTGGTTTTACCTATTGGGAGTAGGATCCCAATGATACTCTCAAGGACACGGCTCTGATATAAAAATCCTTCCAAAATGGACACTCCTCCTTGCACTTTGCTCCAAATCTTTGCTAGCACCCTCCCTTGGTAGTATGAGAAGGTTGGATGGAAGTTTTGGTGGAGGAATAAAGAGATTTGGAGATCAAATCAAATAGAGAAGCTCTCTAATTTGGGGAAGAACACTTTGTGAAGGAAAAGAGGCAAGATGGAATGAAATGAAAGGAAGGGAGGCTAATCTACCTATAGTGGCTGCCATTAAACCCTATTGGGCCTTGAGGGAAAGCCCATTAAGGCCTCAACTAGTCCTCTTGGTTAATTTTAAGTTAGGTTCAAGTTTGGGATCAAAATGGTTAAATTTAAGCGTCTAACTTAACCAATCTAACAAGTAAGATTAGTCTAAACTTACTAACTTAATTAGTGGGGTTTGTGGGCCATGACTAACTAATCTTGGGGGTCTCGAATAGAGTGTAAGCTACCCGGGTCACTAACACAAGTCGGAACGAAACGAAACTCAAATCCGACTAAAGAAATCCCATAAAATTAATATTAAAATATAAAAATTTCCAAAATATTAAAATATAAAAATGACCAAAATTATAATACATCAATTTAAATATTATTAAAATAATATAAAATTTATCAATTAATCAAAATCCTAAATAATTCAAAAGTCATAAAATGACCAAAATATCCTTAGCCTAAAAAGTGGTAATTAGCTAATCTAATTACATGGGTTAGGCCTCCATGGTCATGGTTAGTCTCTAAACTAAGCAGCTCTAAGGTTACACTAGCCGAAGAACAAAAATCACAAAACACTAATTTAATGATATTAAAATAATCAAAATTTACCAATAAATCAATAACATGATTTAAACCTATTATTAAATAATCAATTTTACAAAAGTTCAAAATTACCCTCATTTTAGAAAAGTGGTAGTTACAAATCTACCCTCCTTAGAAAAATTTTGTCCTCAAAATTAAGATGGTCGTACTCCTAGGTTAAACCCCCAAAAATCAAGTTTAAGAAAACTATATCTAAAACATGCAAATTGTGGTCCTACTGGTCATGATATTATGGTCTTGATCAGTGTCACTATACTATCTATCACAGCACAAAACATCCAGACATGTACTAATGGAATCACACAACAAGATGAAAAGAAGAACATGAAAGACAGACCTGCTAACCCGTCACCCGTAGCGTCGGTCTACTCGACTGGCAGCGCAAAAGCCCTGTCCATCTGGTGCTGGGCATGGTGCTGTGCCCCATGTGGCCTAGCTCCCCCTCCCTGATCCTGATACTCAAGTAACATCCACACTGATATTCCATTCCATTATAATAGGGCACCATCAATATGGTATCTATTCTGAAATCTGATAATCATACCTGTCTATCCAGGACCATGTTATCAGAATCCTCATTACGCCAGTAAGTACAACATCGATAATCCATAGAGTCCGCAACTAAGGTACATACCTCTAGAATTATGGTATTTAAAATTTTTGCATTGCCGCTAGCTTGGCTGCGAAAACTTTAAATTCCCACACCCGAAAAATACATCCAAAACTAAACTATATCTCATCGCCAAACCAGCTAATATGGCTGTAGAAGACTTTAGATTCCATGACTGAGGCAACCTAGAACAAAATGTTATCTTGGTATAAAATCAAGTCAATAATGAATACTTAGAATCAAATTCAACAATGAATAAGGAAGTAGACAGAAACTGTCCGAATCGAACTTCAAGATAGTTTATAATGAGATTCTCAAGGGTTATCCCAGGAATCTTCTCAAATAATCCTAATTGTGATTGAGTAACCTCTCTGCTAAAGCCTATATATTCCTTAGTTCCTATCGCAGGCGTGCCGCAGTACAACTAATCGTTGCACTACCACGATATCGCACTAATACGACTCTCGACCTGCATGGACCACCACTAAAAATGTGTCACGACCCGCACCATGTGTAAGGACACAGTGCGTAACAGCGCCCAGCCTACGCCGCAGAATCGGTGGTAGAACGATGTACAAGGTTACTATCTAAACAACAACTCACACAAATATATAATGTACTTGTCAATACTCAACTCCGAACGGAGGACAAGTATAAGATATGATAATACTCAATCACAGTCTAAACACGATATGATAACACAAAATCACAAAAGCTATACTAACTCCAAAATAATAACTCTAATAAACTACTAAAATAATAATATCTCAAACAATCTCAAAATAAAGTCAATATATCAATTTTTTACAATATAAGTTCAATATGAAAGTCTAAAACAAGTCTACTAAACTAATCTCTCGATCACTCCTGAGTGTCGAGGTCCAAGGTAGCTATACCGTCTCCGGATCCCAAGCAAGTAGGGCAAGGGTGCTCAGGGCAACCATTTGTAATATTATTAACAGGTCCAGTCAGGATAGGAACGAGCACAACTCATCTAAAAATCCCAAGTAAATGACAAAGACTATAAAGCAGTTATAGACAGTTATATTGATGAACATGACAAATTTAGACAGTTAATGGAAAATAGAACAAAAATTAGAACAAAAAAGTAAAGCTGATAAACCAAAAGATCATGGCAATGAAGACTGTATATAAAAGCTAGCTGAACTAGAGTAATGATGATATAAACCCAAACAGTACAATGTAAGACAAGTGTGATTCTGGTATGAGATGAGTCCAGTAAGGTAATTCTTGTAAAGATTCTTGTAAGGTGATTCTTGTATGAGTCTAGACAATACCCAAGTGTGCTTTAAAATACTGAGATCGACATGTAAACAACTATAGGTAAATTCGGCACATCTCACACCTGGCTGAGTGTGGGATGGCTATTCTTCTTGTATGCTTTACTGTGGAGATTCTTGTATTTTGGAAATGTTTACACATCTACTCAAGTATTTTTCCACCCAACAAGTACAAGTGAATTCCATAATCTGACACATAAATCGAGAATAAGTCTAGCCGAACATAAAGATGTTTATAAGTGATTCTTATAGATAATTCTTGTATAATTCGAGTAATGATTCTTGTAATAGAGACTGGACAAGAAAGATAAGTGTGTCGCATGCATGAATACAGAAATAGCAATCCGTGCTGGTAATAGAGAATCAATAAACTATCTAGAACTGAATACAGAAATCGATAAGTAATTGAAAGAACTATCAGAGAATGTAATCGCCAGATACCCTGTGCAACTGATGGAAATAGACGTTTAAACCTAAGTCACATTGTCCTAAATAAAGTAATATAGTTTATGATGTGTTCAAATTTGTAATGAAGGAAGTCTACAATGCAACTACATGATTCTAAGTCAATCTAGGTCAAACTAAGTCAAAAAAAGTCAAACGAAATCAAACTAGGTCAAACTGCATCAAAGGTTGACTTAAAGTTGACTTTTGGTCAATTGGTCAACTCTTGTCAACTCTAGGTCAAACTAGACTAATGTTGACTAACAATTGACTTTTGATCAACCGGTCAACTCCGGTCAAGTTCTAGTCATTTCTAGGCTAAAGGTTGACTTTTGGTTTACTTTTAGTCAAAACAGTCAACGATGGTCAAATGTGGTCAAGCCTAAGTCATGTACTGTAGAAGCATAGAAATAAACAGGAAATCCTATACGGCTCAAGACTAGGAGAGTTTCATGCGGCTCAAAAGTTCATTAGAGTTCTATGCTGCTCAAAAGATCATTAGAGTTTTATGCGGCTCAGAAACCCCCTAGATCCATGCGGTTCTATGCAGCGGCCTCATTCAATGCCACGTACAGCTGGCCATTAAGCAGCGGCCTCATTTAATGCTTTGACACAACAAGGCGGCTCTGACATAAAGGAGAACTGACAGCTCTGATATAAAGCTGCAATGATGACTCTGACATGAAGGCGTGCTCGTAGGGAAACGAAGAAAATCTCTATAGCTGGCACAAATCCACCAATTCTAAAGCTCATTATGTGGCTACCATCTCCATGCGGCCGCCACCCCCATGCGGCTGCTACTCCTATGCGGTTCGGATCATGGGGCCACCCCTATGCGGCTGCTACTCCTATGCGGCTCGGATTATGGGGCCACCCCCATGCGACTGCTACTCCTATGCGGCTCGGATCATGGGGCCACCCCCATGCGGCCGCTACTCTCATGCGGCTCGGATCACGGGGACCATATCCATGCGGCTCAAATGCTGAGAGGCCACGCCCATACAGCCTTGACACGTGGTCAGCCTTATACGGTTTAGTTGGAAGCCATCCTCATACGACTCGGATCTCGGAGGCCATACCTATGCGGCTGCCACTTTCATGCGGTTCAAATCCTGAGAAGCCACCCTCATACGGCTCTGTCAAGATATCCTGTCCCTGTGGCTCGCGGTTAGGACACGCGGCAGAGGGTCAGTTCCCCCGGCTCGCTGCTTAATGATGGTTGGACACGTGGTACCAAATTAATCAAGATTTATCCACCCAGATTTAGTACATTCATCATAATTACCCGGATCAAATCAGATTTATTACAATTAAGCAGATTGTACATGTGGCGAGAGATCCGAGCTTATCAGAATAAAACATAAAGATTCGTGTAATCAACATTAATTGTCCATACGGATTTGGCACAATCAACATTAACTGCCCAGATTTGTTACAATCAAGATTAACGGCCCAGATTAATTGCCAACAAAGCAGGATCAAAGAAAATGGTAATTAATCTCCAAACCGCCGACTTTTCAAGAGGAAATCATTGCAAACCCTAATGATCACACTCTACTCCTATAAATAGCAAGGTGCCATTCCCTTGCAAAATACTGGAGAAAAAAGAACACAGAGGAGCACAAAGAGAGAGAAGAACCCAGCTGGACACAGAGAGACAAAGGCACGCACAGAAGAGTCTCCCCACACATTCCGAGAGCATTTTTTTATCAGAGCCATGGCTACGTCCGATCGTCCAAGGAGTAAGGCAGAGCTGCCGTCGCTTTCCCGAGCCTCTACCGTCACCCCCCAGAATCAAAAATAAACAATCGTACTTAGATTGCTGTACCTATGTTTTCGTTCCTAGGCTTTCTTTGTACGAGCGAGTTTGTATTGTGAGTCTAAGTTCAGTCCTCCTATAAAATTGTTCTGTACTTTTACAATCAATGGCAAACACGATGGTGACTCTGCTGGAAAATAACTTCTCGACGGCTGAGGAGTTGGTGATGCAATCGAACGCAGCCAAACTTGGCTCCACTCAACAAATGCTGGTCGTCCGGTTCGACCAGCAGGCGTTTGAAGAAATGCACTCCGACGGGAGCGCTGGCCCGGTCCAGCGGCGAACCCGCACGAAGAAGACCCGCAGGAAGTGTAGGCCCAAATCATTCGCTCATTTCCAAGCTCTCGAAGGAGTAATCTCTGTTGACCAAGACGGCAGAAAAGACCACCCTCTTGCGGCCCCACTTCAGACCATAGAGGACTCTACTGTCCCCAAATTCGGCAGAGGAAAACACTACGATGCTGGACTTGCAGGGGCAAAGGGTAACTCTACACGGTCCAGGAAGAAGCCGCAGAAGGGCGCTAGCAGCATGAAGATTCATACGACCACAAAAGCCAGCTGCAGACAGAAGACTCATGCGGCCAGTGCTGCTAGCCGCATAGAGGATGCTCATGCGGCCACTTTGACTTCCAGCCGCATGGAAGAGGCCCACGCGGCCACTACAGCTCCCAGCCGCACACTACCAGAATAAGTCGTTTTAGCGACGCCTAAAGACGTCGCTAAAACGATAAATTTCGTCGCTAAAAATATTTACCGACGCAATTACCGACGTTTTGGACTTATCGCGGAAACGTAAGTCACTGATCTTTAAAACATCGCCAAACGTCGCAAGTACCAACGTTTACCGACGTATATATACGTCGGTATATTACCGACGTCTACCGTCGTGTCGTCGATGGATTACCGACGTTTGTCGACGTATATATACGTCGGTATATTACCGACGTCTACCGTCGTATCGTCGGTGGTTTAGCGACGTGTTTAAAGTCGCTACACGTCGGTAAAATCCTGGGAATTTACCGATGTTTACCGTCGTTTAAAATGTCACTAAATGTCGATAATTCCTGGGATTATTACCGACGTTCACCGATGTTTACCGACGTTCTCTGACGTATAAGGACATCGGTAAACGTCGGTACCCTAGAAAATTTTGCAGATTTACCGACCTTTACCAACGCAAACGTACGTCGGTGGACGTCGGTAAACGTCGCTAAATCTGCAAAAAAATAAAAAAATAAAATACAGAATGTCCTTTTCTTTCTGCAGTTTAAAAAGATAACCATAACCAATATTGGACTGTTTTTCAAAATCTGGAATATGTAAACCTGAGATTTGGTCTGCACAGTCCCCTCATTCCCAGTTTGGGTTTTACTTGGGTATTAGGACTTGACAGTCCACATTCCAGTTTGGGTTTTACCTCACTCTTTCTAACTCTCTATCTTTCTATCTTCCTATGTATATATATATATATATATATATATATATATATATATATATATATATATATATATATATATATATATAATGTATATAAATATGTATGTGTATGTAATATGCATCTAAGTATATTATGTATATATGTAGGTATCCTATATATTATATTATGTGTGTGTACCATTATATATATATATTATATATATGTATGTGTGGTATACATATAGGTAGCCTATATGTATATATATGTATAGGTTGTATGGCTTTATGTACTAGCATAGACTTGTTAGGACTTAGAACGATTAGACTAATATAGACTTGTTAGGACTTAGAACGATTGTTAAACCTAGTTAACATAACCTAGACTTGTTTAGACCTAGAATGACTTGTTTGACCTAATTTAGACTTGTTGGACCTAGTTTAACCATAGTTGACCTAGTTTGACTTCTAGGGTTGACCAGAGTTGACCAAGAGTTGACTTTGGCCTAGATTGACTTTTAAACGTAAACCACAGAAGCACAATAACATCCAATTGAAATGAATAATAACATAAACAACAGTATAACACAATGTAGCAGGCAACAAATAGAATGGGATCCAACAAATAGAATATGATCCAACAATAGAATAGGCACAACCAATAAGTATCCAAATAACCAAGTCTACACCAAATAACAAAGTCTATAATCAAATAACCAAAGTCTACACCAAATAACAAAGTCTACAACCAAATAACCAAAGTCTACACACAACCAACAAATAGAATAGAATCCAAACATCCAAGTCTACACAACCAACAAATATCCAAGTCACAAACAAAAGATCAAACAAACACAAACAAACAGTCCTAACTAGGACTACTAGGCATCTGGTGCAGGAGGGGCACCGCCGCGACGAAGGAATAAGAACAACTCATACTCCTCAAGTGAAGTCGATACCGATGGAGCAGGCAGTGACGTCGGTGGAGTCGGTATCGAAGAAGAAGGCGGTAGAGACGACGGAGTCGACGATGATGAAGGCGCACCCGGAGGACCAGCACGCTCCAACGCTGTAAGTCGCTGGTGGTATGAATCCATGATAATTAACATTCTATCACTGCTCTGGACCATCGAATTCTGCGCCAATCTCAGCCTCTCGGCCATGGTCACCTGTCCTGTCTGCAGCTCCGTCACCGTGCGCTCTAACCCTCCAACATTGCGCTCTGTCCTCTCAGTCGTCTCTATGAGATCCATAATAACGCGGTCGAGCGCATCCGATCGTGCTAGCAGCGCAGGATCGTCCGTAGGGTGCTGAGACTGCTCCTCGATCCGTCGTAGCAGGTCATCACGGAGAGACTCCATCATCTGGTGGACTCGGGCAGACTCCTGGGATGGCTGTGGACCATGCACACTAGCAGGAGATGCCCTAGAGGACTGGGTCGCAACTCGGGCGCCATAGGATCCCGTACCGTAGTACGTATCCCTACGGAGTCCACCAGCGGCGGTCATCCACAGCTCGTCCGCCGACGGAGCTTGAGTGGGCTACGAGGAACGAGGAAGTACCGGCCTCTCCTGCATCAGGTGCACTAGCAGCCGCCCGTTCCCGCAGCCTCTGATACTCGGCATAGCAAGTATGGATAGTTCTCTATAATTTCTAATTAATGTACTTATTATTACTAACTACATGAATATTTATTTGCATCATATTTACTAAGTTATATTAAAATTGACATGAAGTATTAAATTAAGATAACGTATTGTAATACTTACATAGGTCTGCTCGGCCCTCTCGTCAATAAGGTCTTCGTCCTTCCGATGGGTGGCCAGGAAGACGGTCACCATGTCGGCGTTACCGACCTTTCTTTTCTGTAATTAAATATATTATCTTAGTAATAATTTATCGGTTTTGTATTAAAATAATATTTCTAAAAGAGAAAGACATACCAGACGAAGAAAATGTTCCGTCATCGGAATCGACCCACCGTACCACTTTGAGGCATGTTGCCTAGCCGCCTTGGCCTTCTCCGACTTCTCCTTGTACATTGGCTCGTCGAATCGAGCCTTCATCGCATTCCACTGATCAGGGGTGATCCAACCTTGGATTGGCTTTCCGGCACGTTCACGATCCTTCTGATCATTAATAGCATCGCGGATCAGCTTGGCAGCGACGGCAGGAAACATTTCCTCGATAAGCTGGGCCCGGTGCGGTGGATAGAAAAACATATCCTAGAAGAGCGCAAACCAAATATTTATCAGTTATATATAATATGCAAAAATTATATAATTCATGTTAAAAGCAAATATATTTTAACCTTGAAGCGCGCAAACCAGAAGGCCTTCCTCTCGTCCGGAGGATCAGAGTAGTTAATCCAAGCACCACCATAATTATGCCTCAGCATGTGGCCTAGACGTCTCTGTACCTCTGGGGGACGATATCTATATAGACATATTATATTCATAAAAAAGTTAATTTATGATAAAAACAGAAAAAAAATATAAACCAAAATACCTACTTTGTACCGTCGGCCCAGATCTCCGTCCTCCTCTCCTCCGAAGGTGCGCACGCCTCATCTGCATGATGCTGGTCGGCTGTCGGCACAGTCTCCGCCATCTGCTCATCCGTCTCCATCGTCGTATCAGCAGCAGGAACGCTAGACGGGCGAGCACTCTCAACAGACCTGGAACTACTCGTCCCAGTAGATGTGCCACGTGACGTTGTCCCAGCAGGCCCAGCTACTGTCCGATATGGAGGAGTAATCGGCGACGAGGATCCAGAGCCGGTACCTGTAGGAGGTACCGAAGGAAAACTCCGTCCTCTAGCAGTACCTGTAGAAAGTACCGAAGGATCATGACCTCGTCGTCCCCTTCGGAACGATACGTGACGACCTGCCATACCTGATAACAGCATATGATAATACAACAAATAATAGAGACTAGAAATATGAAAGTACAACAAATAATAGAGACTAGAAATATGAAAGTACAACAAAGACAAGATAATAACCAAGACAACATATGATGATACATTCTACAATAAACATCTAAGTCCAGATAATATATTCTAGAAGAAACATCTAAGTTCAGATAAGTATATCTCTCTCAATCATCTTCAGAATAATCATCTTGTTCGTCTTCCTCGACCTCATCTTCCTCTTCCTCCTCATTTTCACTTTCATTTTCGCCTTCGTCGGCTTCGTCTTCCTCTTCGGATAATTCTACATCTTCTACATTATGTGTCGTGTAATACTTAACTTCCGTGGAGTCCATATCGACAATATTGGTTACAAGAGGTAGCTCGTCCTCCTGGTAAGCTTTTTCGTCAATATCAAAAGTATCTCTAGCTTTAGTCTTGCATACTGCCCACCAGTCAGACTTCGTTGCTCCCCGTCTCGGATAAGCTGTGAAGTACACGAGCTGAGTCTGAGTTGCTAGGACAAACGGTTCGTAGCCTTGATATCTACGCTTGTAGTTTATATCCACAAGACCATGCTTGTCAATTTTCCAACCTTGATTTTCAATCGGATCGAACCATTCACACTTGAACAACACGATCTTTGTAGGTTCTCTGCCATTATTATATGATAACTCCACAATCTCTTGCAAGATGCCAAAGAAATCATTTCCTGGATCGACGTCTTTGTAGTTCGAAGACATGATACACAAACAACTGTTTTTCGTGAAATCAAGATCCAGGAAGTTGTCTCTGATCGGAGCATTTGTCGACTTGAACCGAAAGCCATTGACACAGTAACTTAGCCATATTTTAACAAAAGTAATTGGTCCCTTGGCAAGAGTTCTAATTAATTCAATCTCGGGTAAAATTAGACGATCCACCTGAATATCAAAGAAGAGATAATAAGTTATTTATTGCACAGTTGCATTAGAAGAGGCCAGTAATTACCGAGCTACTTACATATTCGCTCAACCAAGAAGGAAAATGACGTCTCATTTCTTGTTCTAATGCTTCGTCTGTTAGGTAGGGTCTAACCAGCCTCAACTCATCATTATATGTGCTGGAAAACAACGAAGCAACCGCCGATTAGTACAATAATATTAGCTTATACTATTACATTGAGATGACGTAAACTCATCATCCTGAGTTACTTACCCCTCTAGCTTCTCCACTTCATTCTCGTCGCAATTGAGTATTACATACAGCTGAGCAGCCCTTAGCTCTTCGTCATTCAAATATCTCTTCTTCATTTTCCCCGAAGGCTTTCATGACGCATTGAATACTTTCAGTATTCCATCATTAAATTCTTGATATCCGTCGTCGTTTCTCGGAGCCCTCGTTCTATTCATAGCAACATGAGGTTTGAAATAGGAGGAGCAAACTCTTCGAGAATATAGGCTTCACAAATAGAATCCTCGACCCGAGCCTTATTTTTCACCTTTCTTTTTAGGTGATTCAAATGTCGCTCGAACGGGTACATCTATCGATATTCGACGGGTCCACCAACACGTGCCTCATAGAAAAGATGAATCGACAAATGCTCCATAGAGTCGAAGAATCCAGGAGGGAACACCCTCTCTAGTTTGCACAGTGTTACCGCAATGTCCTTCTCTTGCTTTTCTAGACGATCAACGAGCAATTTCTTAGAACAAAGGTCCCTGAAGAATATGCTAAGCTCTATCAATGGATCCCAAACTGCCTGCGGTAAGAATTCCTAAAATGCATCGGAATTAACTGCTCCATGAATACGTGACAATCATGGCTCTTCATACCTGTCAGTTTGTTCTCCTTGAGGTCAACGCATCTTCTCAAGTTCGAAACATACCCATCTGAAAATTTCAGACCTTGAATCCACCTACAAAGCCTCACTTTATCCTCCTTCTCCAGTGAGAAAATTGTCTTAGGCTGCTTCAACTTTCCATTTCCGTCCTCTATCAAATACAATACAGGACGTCTACATATTTCTTCCAAGTCCAATCTAGCCTTTGGATTGTCTTTCGTCTTCCCCTTTACGTCCATTACAGTATTAATTATGTTTTCAAACATATTCTTCTCGATATGCATGACATCAAGGTTATGTCTAATCAGATTGGTGCTCCAATATGGAAGATCCCAGAATATACTCCTCTTCGTCCATTTATGAGTGCGACCAAATCCGTCACACTTGTAGCCAGTAGCAGGCTGCTCAATAGCTCCTGGTAAATCTTTTACCTCTTCCCATATCGTGTATCCGGGCCACCTTGGTGGGGGATTAGCCTTCTCCACAACGTCAGCACGAAAAGCATTCATGTTCCTCCGGTAAGGATGATCCTTCGGCAGGAATTGTCGATGACAATCGAAGAAGCACGGTTTGCCTCCGTGTTTCAAACGGAAAGTCTTAGTGATGTCCATGTAATACGGACATGAAAGACGACCATGCGTGCTCTATCCAGATAACATTCCATAGGCCGAAAAGTCGTTGATGGTCCACATAAGTGCTGTCCGCATCTGAAAATTTTGTTTTCTAGATACATCGTACGTGTTGGAACCTACTTTCCACAGCTGATTTAACTCATCAATCAACGGCTGTAAATATACATCGATTTTCCTTTTCGGATTGTTCGGACCTGGGATAGTAACGGTGAGGAACATATACGGAGTCTTCATGCACATCCAAGGCGGTAGATTGTACGGGGTGACGATCACAGGCCAACACGAATACTGGGATCCCAAAAGTCTAAATGGGGTAAAACCGTCGGAGCAGAGACCCAATCTGACATTACGTGGATCAGAAGCAAAATTTGGATACTCTCGATCAAAGTGCTTCCATGCTTCTCCATCAGATGGATGATCCAACACTCCTTCGGTATGTTCCCGCTTATGCCAACTCATGTTTTCTGTATTTTCCTTTACCATAAACAACCGCTGCAATCGCGGCGTCAACGACAAGTAGTACATCGAAGAGGTAGGCTTCTTGGCACCGACAGACTTTCCTCTACCATATGCTTTGTAGCGATCGATACCCGTTGCGACAGGCATCGATTTTTTCGTATCCCATCCAGAGCGATCTAACCATCCTCTTAGACCGGTAGAAGTCTTTAGGCAACTTCGCACCCTCAGGCAATATTTCTATAAGCAACTCCATAAGACGGTTGTAGCAATCTTGCGACATGTTAAAATCGGACTTGATGCTCAACAATCTTATAACCACCTCCAACGGTGAATGATCCTCACAACCAGGATATAATGGAGTCCTTGCATTCTCCAGCAACTCCATGAACTGTACATCATCGGGGTTCGGTGCCTCCTCAGGTGCATCATGATCATCCGGATCGAAACTAGGCCCGGTCGCGTCAAAAACCATGTTCACCAACCCATCGTCGTAAGGAGCGTTGTTGTGGACATCCACATAAGGCTCGTACTCCGATGCTAAAGACACAAGTTCTCCGTGCTCGCTCCACTGATAGTAATTCGGCGTGAAATCCTTCGAGTATAAATGATACGTGACATCCACTTCTGGATGATATTTCAAGTTGCGACATCTCACACACGGACAGTTAATTTTGGTACCGTCCATGTACTGAGGGAACGCCTTGGCAAACTGCAGGAACTGGTGTACACCCTCTATGAATTCATCCCGCACACCGCACATGTCATCAGGATGATGGTTGTACATCTAAGTACGATTCCGCAGATAGTAATTCAGCTCCATATCCATTTGAGGATAATTCTGTAAGTTAGATACAAGCACATCATTGAAAGACTTGTAAAAGTAATATGCGTATTAAGCATGACATATCCTAAACATTGAAATAGATACTAAAAAGACAGTAGGTAGACAAGTATGTACATCATGGTTCCCCCACTATATATCCCTCCTCTCCAAATACCTGGTACTAGTTAACCCTCCCCCTTTCTCCTACTGGCACACACATACATATACATGATGTATACAACCACACCATAGTTCCCAGGTTCTTTTAACCTAACTTTCCAGTTGGTACTAACCTCAATAGAACAAACACTCTCACAGCTCAAAATACTAACACATGCTCACGCCTTACTCTTGTGACACTCCCTTTCAAACACAAACACACACCTATATGTTTCCTTACACATGTTGCCATGTTACCTGTAAAAATAGAAAACCCTTGTTGTCTAAAATAAGACACAAGTCCCTGCTACCAAATGCTACTGCTATATTCCAACAACAAACCTTGCTGCCTCCAACCAAATCAAGCCAAGCCAATGCAATGCAAGGTGAAATACATATGTGTATTTTCGTATTAATTTGGATTTGGATGACTATGATTGGGCTGGGCTAATAAGGGTTTTCATATCCTAATTATGTTTTTCTTGGCCTATTTATGAAGGATAAGGGAATGTCATCTATGTGTTTTCATTGAGGAGATTCAAGGAGATAGCCTACCAATTCTACAAAGAGAACCATACTGTAGAACTCACACTTTAAGACAATAGATGAAGGAAGACTTGTATGGAGGATCGTCTACTTTATTCATAGAGTTGTCATAGGGTGTTGAGCGATGTCATTTTATTCTTTTCTTCTTCTTCTTCTTGGGATTTTTGAGTATTGGATTTTGAGACGAATGATCCAACAAATATTGTAATTTATCTTGTATTAATCAATTAATATATACTGAAATTTTTTCTGGTGACAAAGTCACCATAAAATACCATTTTTTTTGTCTTGATTCTTGCATAGTGGTTTGTTATTTTCCAAGTAGGTGTTGCTATCATTTTTTGCAATGCAGCGATCCTTAAAATCTCCGACCATTGGGGATATTGGTAAACTAATATACCTAGATTACCCAAAAGTACACTTGCGAACTAGGATAAAATAATTAGTTGTGTACTAAACGTATCTAAGTGTAGGAATGTTGCAAGGTGAAACAATGTATCAAACACTATATCGAAACCGAAACCCAATATGCAAATCCAAATTAATACAAAAATACACAAGTGTAAGTAGGGAATTAAGTGTACAGAGGTAAAATACATATATATACATGCTTGGGGGTGTCCACGTGTCCAACAAATGGACACAAAGTGTCCAAAACCTCACGAACACAGTGTATCAGTGAACATATGGTCGTAATGTGTCTCCGTGTCCATTTTGGACACGAAAAATACCTTAATTAGGGTTAGGGTTTACCTTTAGAGGAGCTCGCGGTGGTGGAGGAGGAGGAGGAGGACAAGTTCGGTGGTGGAGGAGGAGTATCTCGCGGTGGAGGAGGAGAAGGGGCTCGCGGTGGAGGAGGAGGAGGAGGAGGGGCGTCGACCGGAGGCTGAGGAAAGGGGTTTGAGCGGTGCCGGAGGGAAGGGGGTCGGGCTGTCGTCGGGCGGAAACAAAATATTTGGTGAGAGGGAGAAATGAAAAATCGAACCGAGGAACCCTTTTAGCAGCAAGTTAGCGACGTCTGTAAATACGTCGCAAAGCGTCGATGTATTTCTAATATTCTGTGACGCCATAAGCTTTGCGACGCTAAACATCGCTGAACTAATAAAACTGGCGATGTTTTTCGACATATCAATGATGTTGGTTTTTATTACACTAAAGGTAGTTGCAATATGTCGCTGTTTGTTGCTATCAGCGACGTATTGTAACGTTTACTATTGGAGTCGCTAATTCCAGAAATATTAGCGACGTTTTACGTTGGCGTCGCTAATTTCGTCACTGATATGACTTATTTTGGTAGTGGCATGCAAACTACCAGCCGCATACGGGCAGCTTACGCGGCCACAAATGCCAGCCGCATGCAGGCAGGCTATGCGGCAAAACATCTCAGCCGCAGGCCATCTGCTTCATGCGGCTCGGGTTCAGTCTTCGACCGCCTCTCAGGCGATCCTGATCCCAGATACTCTCATGTGCCAGTCTCTGTGGACTCTTCCTACTATGCACCTTTAGGTGCTAGAAGGAAGAAATCTCGGGCAGCGCGGGCTCATCGAGCTCAGACAGCTGTCCCAACTTCTGACTATCAGGACGTCCCGCTGACTATTACGCGGGCCCCTGATGGAAAGTTGTATAAAACTATCCGTGTCCAGCCCAGGCGGCCAACGAACGGGATAGTTATCAAGAATCTTCCAACAATGATCAGGGGCAAGTACTCGTGCTACCCCCACATCATGGAGCAGACAGGACGTGTAACGCTCCAGTCCCAAAATACGTAGGACTAGAACGTCATCATGCCAGCTGTATACATACGAAGTATATGGACACTCGTATATATACATAAGCTGTAAAATGCAGTAACCAAGGTACTAAATCTCATCCACAAAGAATAATATGATATAAAGTAACTATGAATTTGTCATGTACACAATAGTTGGGCGGAGACAAAGTCCACTACCAACCAAATTAAATATGGGAAAAATATACAAGGAAAGAATTTAGCAAGCGAGAGCAATGGCGAGTCCAAGAGCAATCACTACGAAGGAAGGAATGGCCTTATCTAGAGCACCTGCAAGAAATCACGAAACACACACCTGGCGAGATAACTAGGTCCTCAGAGGGACGTAACAAGATACATCAACATGCCACATAACTGAAAATATATACTATGTCATAAATCACAAGTAAAGTAAATAGTCACACTCGTAACAAGTTCCAATACCTCATCATCGAAACAGTGGACTACCCCTACAACCAAACAAGGACAAGGGGTAGTACACTATTCCGCGATGCGATATTGTCCCAAGCTACTAATGGAACGGGGTGATATGACATTGACGAGGGTTACCTAACCATCTAATGTGTTTATGCAGTAAGAACAAACCTTCAACGCATGAGCCCTGGCTGTAAATAGGATCGGCATAGCTCCCATATAGGGCACCAGGGGCCTACGTCCATAACGCTCGGGAAGCGTCAGAGGGCACCATGTACAAGGGGCTACGTCCATAACGCTCTGGATAACGTCAGAGGGCACCTGGAGCCTGCGTCTCCGGCGGAGCGCACAGGTAATGAGGGAAGTGCATAGAAGCCCATACGTCAGGTGTTGTTCTTCCCCACCCAATGTACCTATTAAGTCGCATCCACGACCATGTACCTCTACTAACTGCTAAGTCTCCTAAAACGCCTCTATTAGCAGTTAGCCCTAACGCATGCACATGGGGGATCAGCCCACACGCAAGAACCTCTACATGATACTCATCTCACACATCCTCGTGGTACAACTGTGTCAAGGGAAATGCAATACACTACAACGGTTGTCCCCTAACTCTAGGTCAACATGCAATCAAAGGATACTAACAAAGTAAATTATTAATCACTGAACAGGCAGTAAATCAGGAACTGTAAGAATCCGAAATAAAGAACAGTGATATATAAAATAAATGCAGACTGAATATAAACAGTATAATGGCAAGGTATCTTGCCTGGTGTGTCTTCTGAAGTGGTGCGATAATCCGACAAGTCATGTCTGTCTAGTAGCCATGTTCGATGTGCAAGAGTTCGAACTTCACGAAAATTAGAAGTTCTTGATTAGTCAAGATGGATGGGTTATTCGAGGGAAATTTGTGCATTACGTATAATATGCCTTTAGAAAATATCTATAATATTTTAAAGCTAAAATTTTATTTGTCAAAAATTTTGGTAAATATTCGTGGAAAACTAGAAAAATCATTATGTGAATTTTTGGTAACTACCATTCATAAAATATTTCTAAGTTAAATACTTGAAATACTTTATATGTATATAATTTGAAAAATACATTATTAGTATGATATATGTCTAAATAGTTTGAAGGATAAAAACCATCTTTTTAGGCTAGGTCCTAAGTTTGTAAAATATACAAATAATATATTTAATATGAAAACAGTACTCTTGATATAATACAAAAATTAAACTAATAATAATAATAACACAAATATAAAATAATAATAATAATAATAATAACTACAAAATCAGTATTAATTATCCTTAAAAATAATAATAATAGTATAATAATAATACTAATAGCAATAACATAATAATAATGATAACACATAACCCAAATAAAGCTCAAGCTGCTCAGCCATTTCCTCCATTTCCCACTTCGTTTCCGTGAGAGCGAGAGAGAGAGAGATGTGTGGGAGAAAAAAGGGGGGTTTCACCTGAAGGAGAGGCGGCACGCGGGGCTTTAATGGTGGCGGCGAGGCCGGACCGGCGGTGGCGGCACCGTAGAGGCTCGGCGGACGCCGAGAATAGGGGGCGGCACGGAGAGCCCTCCGGAGGACGCGGCCACGGCGCTCAGGCACGGCGGCGTCAGATCTGGCGGCCAGGTGGGTTCGGATCCGGCGAACGTGTCTGGTCGGGGGTTTCGAGGCGGGCAGGGGCTCGACGAAGAGGAGATGCGGCGGTGGCACTGAACGGTGGAGCGCGGCTCCGGCGGCCCTGTTGTGCGAAGGCCGGCGGATGCTCGGCGAGATGCGGACCGGTGAGGGTTTCCCTTCCCTTCTCTTCTGGTGTTCTGGGGATTTTCGGTGGTGGTGACGATTTGGCCGGGAAGGAGTGGTGGATGATGGGGTGTGTGTGGTGGAGATGAATGACGATGTTGGTGACGGTTCTGGTGTTGGCGGAGACGTGGTGGTTGTCTGGACATGGCGGCAACGGTGTAGGGTTAGGATTAGGATTTGATAGGTATGGCCATGTCGGGTGTGTCCGACACGGCGGTGGTGGCATGGAGGTGCGTCCGGAACTGTCGAACGTGAAGAGATATAATGTATATGTATTGGGGGATAGTGGATATGGGAGGGCACAGACACGGTACACAATGGGTTGTGGAGAAATTTATGGATGCCCGAAATTTATGGAGGAGTACCTGCCTATTTATAGGACGTGGGAATTCCCAGTTGGATAGGGATTAGTATTCGTTTAAACCCCGATGGATAATTCCATCCTTTTATTTAAATCGATTTAAATCCAAATCAATCCAGATAACTTCCCTTTAAATTAAAATGCATGTTTAAAATAAAATCTTTTCCACATTTAAAATAAAAAAAATAACTCAAATATTCAATAAACAAAATCTTAAAATATATTTCCATAAATATTAAAATATAGCATTTAATTAATTTTGAAAATCAAGATAATTACTTAAATATTAATTATAAAACAGCTTTTGTAAATGCCAAAATAGATTAATAAACAATTTCCAAAATTTCACAAATATCTAGAATATATTTTATACAAACCAATATTTTCCAATCCACTACTTATTTTAAAATAACTCTTTATACAAAATAAAAATATTTATCACATATTATTTTTCATGTACTTTCATATATAAAATAAATTTATAATAAAATATTTTTCTAACATGTACCTCGACGCATATTCGCACTCGTCGAGTATTTTCGAAGCGCAAATCCCGCACGCTACGCAAATACAACAAGAACTCGTATGCGACGTGTAGATACGAAATATACAAAAATAATACAAAATTATATTTATAAAAAAAAATCGTAGTAAAATTTAGGGGTTTACATCCTACCCAACTTACAAGAATTTCGTCCTCGAAATTAAGAATTAGTAGGGGGTGAGAGGTCACAAGGGGGTATCAATGGGGATCCAACGATGACATTGATTTCACAAAATCATGCCGCAAAAAATCGTTATCTAGGTCGTAGTAAAACAATACGGTATGGTCACGGGTAATGAATGAGGGTCACGATTAAGAGAACGAATTAGATTCGCTTTAATTAAGCGATTGGAGGGTTTTTATAGGGTCGAGTAGTTTAGGATGAAGATATAGCAACATCGAGTGAGAATGGTCATAGTCGATAGGAAGGCTAAAGGAAGTTCTAGTATAATGCTTCCGTCCTCCTAAAATAGGTGAGGGCGAAGCAATATAGAGTTCGAAGGAGGCGTTAACGAGTACGAATACGTGTTTCAAAGACGATCGAAAATTTCAAGTAGAATTGTCAAGGCAGTCGCGGATGAGACTCTAGGGCAAGTTTGACTGTGTCTCCATACGCGTAGAATAATATATGAAAAGCGAACCGAGTGCACTATGGTTGATCAGACCATAATACTTCGGTTCTGATTAGACAATGTATTAGTGGGCGCCCACAATAAACATGTCACGAACAAGCTCGATAAAGAGTAAGCTTGCAAAACTAGATTATAATAGCAACATAAGATAGTAAAAATATAAGCAGTAGATGATGAAGGAAATTAAATAGTCCAAGATCCTTTAGAATTGAGTCTTGCCCGAAGTTCGGGCCTATACAAGCGGCTCGGTCCACTAAATTCTATAGTCTAAGTGAAGCTATCAATATGGTCCACAAGGAAAAAGGTTGGTTAGATCGTGAGGTATTCTACCCGACTTACAAGAGTTAATCTAGTAGTGTGATGGAACAATGAGTCAAGCAATCAAAATACCACAAGGTTAAGCATTTTATGAAGAACATAATTATATCGGGTCGAATGAATTGACTCGAGGTTGAATTCCTAATTGAAGCCATAAATATTTTGGGTACCATGATAATTGTTATAGTTTAGTCTTTTTGACCAGAAAGTCGTATCAAGAAAATAGAGTACAAGGAGGCAGGTTTTAGTGGGACATGATATACCTACATGAAGGTGAGTTCGTCTAGGTCTTGCATGTGAAACTTGTTGGAAGAAAATGTCTAGTGTTGTGCTCCAAATATCAAAGTCACGATAGGGAGCGCCGAATGATTAAAATAGAAAGTGGGTTTTCATAAGGCACTAATTATTGCACCAAAAATAAAAGGTTAAAGCAGGAAATAAAGATAATTATGAATCTCGTAGGTCAAGGTAAAATAAGTTAGAGACACCGTTTCTAGAGGGTAGATAGTCTCATAGATAAGGGTATGGTCAAGGGAATGATTCCAATCATTTCTAAGTTTCAAACAAGTAGATGGTCACAAATAATGATCTAGATTTGAGGGATGGTTGAGTAAGTCAAAGATATGTTCATCGGTTTAGTCGATGACTAACTATACTTGTGTATATGCAATATCATAATCATAGCAATCTAATGTGGAATATTTCTATCTCACTAGGGTGACCTTTCTTGCTTCTTGGTCTTCTACCAATGTATGATCTAATCTAAAATTTTAAGTTCCTCAAAAGTTTTCTCAATAAAATTTCCAAGATATTCCGCCAAAATTTCAATTATCTTTGACTGTCAAATTTTTTTTAAAATCTCTATTCAATCTCGAACAATCCTCGTAATGAATAAATAAATTCATCATCATTTTTTTTCCAAAATTTAAATATCCATAATCAAGGCTTTAAACTTGAAATCTAAATAACTTTATATATCATAGATCATATGAGCAAATTTGAAATATTTTTCCTTCAAGTCGATTTCATATCCTCCAAAAATATTTTAAACAAAATTTTTACCATTATCTCTTCAAGCTCAAAATTAAATACTTATAATTCGTAAATCGTAGAATCAATTTAAAACCTCAAGCTCTTTAATAAACCATAAATCATAAACCCTTCATGTTCTCTAGTCGTTACAAATCATAACTTATAATTTAAAGCACTTTAATAAATTCGGGATAGAACTTAACATATTCAATCCAAACTTGAATTTAATCGTAAATCATGTGTCATAATTTAAAGATGTTTTCCAAATCGGCTCCATATCCCAATAAATCATAAACTATTTCACATAAAAAAAATCATAAATCATAAATTTGTTTTCGCGATCTAGCTGTCCTCTTGTGTATACCACCTTGTAATAGCAAAATAAAATTCCAACTATCCTGTGGAGGCGGTAATACGCTACTACCCAACTTGAAATTAACTAATCCTTAAGAATCATATTTCTAGGAAAATAAATGCCTCTACAACTCAAATAAAATTCCAATGCATATTAATTTTCAATGCAGTCCATCTAGCCATGTGTTTAACCTATGGCATATACTAGTGTAGTCATCTTACTAAACACGAAACTAAAAATTTACGGTAGAAGGAGTCAAGCAGGATGCAAATCAAGGAGGTCGAACGAGAGTTCAAAATTTGAAGTCAAGAAGGATGTCAAGTAGGTAGATGAGATTCTAAACTCTAATCCTATATTGCAGGCCCGTTTGGTACAGTCATGTAACCGAAACGGCAAACTAGACCTGCATGGGCCACCACAAAAACATGTAACGCCCCAGTCCCAAAATACGTAGGACTAGAACGTCATCATGCCAGCTGTATACATACGAAGTATATGGACACTCGTATATATACATAAGCTGTAAAATGCAGTAACCAAGGTACTAAATCTCATCCACAAAGAATAATATGATATAAAGTAACTATGAATTTGTCATGTACACAATAGTTGGGCGGAGACAAAGTCCACTACCAACCAAATTAAATATGGAAAAAATATACAAGGAAAGAATTTAGCAAGCGAGAGCAATGGCGAGTCCAAGAGCAATCACCACGAAGGAAGGAATGGCCTTAGCTAGAGCACCTGCAAGAAATCACGAAACACACACCTGGCGAGATAACCAGGCCCTCAGAGGGACGTAACAAGATACATCAACATGCCACATAACTGAATACATATACTATGTCATAAATCACAAGTAAAGTAAATAGTCACACTCGTAACAAGTTCCAATACCTCATCATCGAAACAGTGGACTACACCTACAACCAAACAAGGACAAGGGGTAGTACACTATTCCGCGATGCGATATTGTCCCAAGCTACTAATGGAACGGGGTGATATGACATTGACGAGGGTTACCTAACCATCTAATGTGTTTATGCAGTAAGAACAAACCTTCAACGCATGAGCCCTGGCTGTAAATAGGATCAGCATAGCTCCCATATAGGGCACCAGGGTCCTACGTCCATAACGCTCGGGAAGCGTCAGAGGGCACCATGTACAAGGGGCTACGTCCATAACGCTCTGGATAACGTCAGAGGGCACCTGGAGCCTGCGTCTCCGGCGGAGCGCACAGGTAATGAGGGAAGTGCATAGAAGCCCATACGTCAGGTGTTGTTCTTCCCCACCCAATGTACCTATTAAGTCGCATCCACGACCATGTACCTATACTAACTGCTAAGTCTCCTAACACGCCTCTATTAGCAGTTAGCCCTAACGCATGCACATGGGGGATCAGCCCACACGCAAGAACCTCTACATGATACTCATCTCACACATCCTCGTGGTACAACTGTGTCAAGGGATATGCAATACACTACAACGGTAGTCCCCTAACTCTAGGTCAACATGCAATCAAAGGATACTAACAAAGTAAATTATTAATCACTGAACAGGCAGTAAATCAGGAACTGTAAGAACCGGAAATAAAGAACAGTGATATATAAAATAAATGCAGACTGAATATAAACAGTATAATGGCAAGGTATCTTGCCTGGTGTGTCTTCTGAAGTGGTGCGATAATCCGACAAGTCATGTCTGTCTAGTAGCCATGTTCGATGTGCAAGAGTTCGAACTTCACGAAAATTAGAAGTTCTTGATTAGTCAAGATGGATGGGTTATTCGAGGGAAATTTGTGCATTACGTATAATATGCCTTTAGAAAATATCTATAATATTTTAAAGCTAAAATTTTATTTGTCAAAAATTTTGGTAAATATTCGTGGAAAACTAGAAAAATCATTATGTGAATTTTTGGTAACTACCTTTCGTAAAATATTTCTAAGTTAAATACTTGAAATACTTTATATGTATATAATTTGAAAAATACATTATTAGTATGATATATGTCTAAATAGTTTGAAGGATAAAAACCATTTTTTTAGGCTAGGTCCTAAGTTTGTAAAATATACAAATAATATATTTAATATGAAAACAATACTCTTGATATAATACAAAAATTAAACTAATAATAATAATAACACAAATATAAAATAATAATAATAATAATAATAATAATAATAACTACAAAATCAGTATTAATTATCCTTATAAATAATAATAATAGTATAATAATAATACTAATAGCAATAACATAATAATAATGATAACACATAACCCAAATAAAGCTCAAGCTGCTCAGCCATTTCCCCCATTTCCCACTTCGTTTCCGTGAGAGCAAGAGAGAGAGATGTGTGGGAGAAAAAAGGGGGGTTTCACCTGAAGGAGAGGCGGCGCGCGGGGCTTAATGGTGGCGGCGAGGCCGGACCGGCGGTGGCGGCACCGTAGAGGCTCGACGGACGCCGAGATTAGGGGGCGGCGCGAAGAGCCCTCCGGAGGACGCGGCCACGGCGCTCAGGCGCGGCGGCGTCAGATCTGGCGGCCAGGTGGGTTCGGATCCGGCGAGCGTGTCTGGTCGGGGGTTTCGAGGCGGGCAGGGGCTCGACGAAGAGGAGATACGGCGGTGGCACTGAACGGTGGAGCGCGGCTCCGGCGGCCCTATTGTGCGAAGGCCGGCGGACGCTCGGCGAGTTGCGGACCGGTGAGGGTTTTCCTTCCCTTCTCTTCTGGTGTTCTGGGGATTTTCGGTGGTGGTGACGATTTGGCCGGAAAGGAGTGGTGGATGATGGGGGGTGTGTGGTGGAGATGAATGACGATGTTGGTGACGGTTCTGGTGTTGGCGGAGACGTGGTGGTTGTCTGGACTTGGCGGCAACGGTGTAGGGTTAGCATTAGGATTTGATAGGTATGGCCATGTCGGGTGTGTCCGACACGGCGGTGGTGGCGTGGAGGTGCGTCCGGAACTGTCGGACGTGAAGAGATATAATGTACATGTATTGGGGGATAGTGGATATGGGAGGGCACAGACACGGTACACAATGGGTTGTGGAGAAATTTATGGATGCCCGAAATTTATGGAGGAGTACCTGCCTATTTATAGGACGTGGGAATTCCCAGTTGGATAGGGATTAGTATTCGTTTAAACCCCGATGGATAATTCCATCCTTTTATTTAAATCGATTTAAATCCAAATCAATCCAGATAACTTCCCTTTAAATTAAAATGCATGTTTAAAATAAAATCTTTTCCACATTTAAAATAAAAAAAAATAACTCAAATATTCAATAAACAAAATCTTAAAATATATTTCCATAAATATTAAAATATAACATTTAATTAATTTTGAAAATCAAGATAATTACTTAAATATTAATTATAAAATAGCTTTTGTAAATGCCAAAATAGATTAATAAACAATTTCCAAAATTTCACAAATATCTAGAATATATTTTATACAAACCAATATTTTCCAATCCACTACTTATTTTAAAATAACTCTTTATACAAAATAAAAATATTTATCACATATTATTTTTCATGTACTTTCATATATAAAATAAATTTATAATAAAATATTTTTCTAACATGTACCTCGACGCATATTCGCACTCGTCGAGTATTTTCGAAGCACAAATCCCGCACGCTACGCAAATACAACAAGAACTCGTATGCGACGTGTAGATACGAAATATACAAAAATAATACAAAATTATATTTATAAAAAAAATTGTAGTAAAATTTAGGGGGTTTACAGGACGCCAACACACTCATGTTCTCAGGACTCCCGATCCTACAAAGCGAGTGACTTGTGCAATGTGATTCTTCACAAACGCAAGGAAAGAGACGAAAACTTGGTGTGCAGAGAGTCCTCTCATGGACATTACTGCACTCAAGTCATTGTCAACTACTGCTGCAGCAAGGCGGCCACACAAGAGGAGCGGCAATCCGTCTTCAAACGACTGCAACACCTAAGCTCGGAAGACGAAGCGCTTCTTGTCGCCTCCTGTAATTCTTCTCACAAGATCCCTGGCAGCGGGAGAAGGAAGAAAACAAACGTCTCTAACCCGAAAATCTCAACAAGAAACCCTCTTCTAAGCGGTTGTCCATGACCGATACGGGAGGAGTTTTCCAAGGTACTCGCTCAAAGACGAAATCTGCCACACTTTGAGATTCGTCGTCCACATCTCTGGGAGGCTCTGGAGCCGGGGGTAGCACTCCTCCAAACATCCACGACAATCCGGTGTTCCAAGAAGATGATCCAGGAAAAACGGTTACCCCAACAGATGCAGCATGTTCCGACGTCCCCGAGGGCGTCCACAATTCTCAAGACGAGGTAAGCTCTGAAGCTGGGGGTACCACTCCTTCTGAGTCTGAACCAGAGGAGAACATTCGCACATACCCTGACGACTTCTCTGCACGAGGGTATGACTCAGAGGGCACATCCTCTACCGTTCCTTCCATCTCTCCTCATGTAAGGACGGTGTTCATGACGGACAGCAAACAAGATGGTCCCAGTGATCGCCAACGCATCGACACTCTGGAAGCCATACTTCTTACCTTGGTCAAATCCGTGGATGAAATCAAAGAGGCCGTTCCAACTCTGAAAGAAAGAACACTTGGCCAAACAAACGTGGGATCCGCGGTCAATGCGGACTCGAACTCAGTCGCACCAAACCCGGGTGATAATCCTCCTGAAATATCGGCTTCCACCGCTGTAGACGAAGCCAGGGAGGTAAAAAAAAGAGGTCCAGGAGCTCCGAGCCATGTTCCACGCCCGAAAAAACTGCCAGGACCTCAGGATACGACAACCGTATCCTACTGCATGGAGAGATGTGCCCTTCCAACCAAGATATAAACCATTCAACATTAATCCGTATGATGGGAAGACATCTGCAAGCAGGTACATCACCTACTTCGAAGTCACAACCGACCACCTGCCTCATGACGACGCCATCCTCACGCGGTTGTTCATTGGAGCGTTGGAAGGGGTCGCCTTTGACTGGTACCGCAACTTGTCGGACAACTGCATCCATTCCTTCGCCGGCTTCAAACGTATATTCCTAGAGAGGATCTACGAAGTAGGACAAGACGTGATGATATCCACCATCATAGACGTTGTCCAGGGAGAAAAGGAACTGACAAGGAACTATATCGAACGGTTTTGTCAAACCGCAATGAAGTTGCCTTCCGGTAACCCCGATTCCTCCTTGATTGAAATTTGTCAAAAGAGGCTGCTTCCCACAATCAGCCTCTGGATGGGCAAAAGTCAGTTTAAGGATTGGAAGACTTTCATTATCAGCGCCACTAGCGCAGAAGACAAGTTGAAAAAAGCTCGCCAACTGGGATTACACATCTCGGAAGGAGAGAACAAGGGCAAACGCCCTAACCCCAACAGCAATAATGGTGGTAACCCCTCCAACAATCAAGACAACAAGGGCAAACAGGCTATGGTGGCCGACACAGCTCCGAAGCCTGAACCGAAGCCGACAGAAAAGCAGTGGCCTCAGATGACCTACTCCTTCGAAGATGGCCATGTTAAGCCCATCTTGGACATGCTCATACAAGGAGGATGAATTCAACTCCCTCCTCCAAGGCGTGAACCTCGTCCTATAGAGATGGAAGGCCCCAAGTACTGCCACTATCATCGCTATGTCCACCATGCTACACAAGACTGCTACCAACTAAAGCGATACATCCAGCATCTCATCGATTCTAAGGCCTTGGCCATTGATTTCGACGAAGTGACCGTAGCAGCTAACATGGTGTCAGTATAATTTGGCAGCTTTCCTCCGACAAAGACTCAAGATGGAGTAGTGTCCGTCCCCAGGGTAAGAATGGAAGTCGCTAACCTTCCACCTTCCCGAGACCAGGCTGCTGGTCTAGTGCCCCTTACCACATCACGAGGGGAGGTCATGTGGGTCCATCCGAATCTGGTACCGGAAGTGACTCAGTCCGCACCACCCTCCACCAGCTAGAAGAAGAGTGGAAAAGTCAAATCATGCCGCACAATCTCGACAGAGGTCAAAGAAGCTACTGCTGTTGTTATCCGATCCGGCGCACAAACCCAACCTCTACCGGGTAACTCGGCTGAAGATCATCAGCCGACAGCTGCTGATGCCCCAGGACCTTCTCATCCTTCGACGACCGATAAGCCTAGGCCGAAGGAGACTCGCTTTGACAAGCCGCTCCGAAAAGAGACGCCTCATGGACTGGAGAGGCCCTACAACTTCGACATCTTAGCACAATTGGCCAACACACCGGCCAAATTATCACTATACGAGCTCCTGAGACTCTCTAAAGATGTTCGCGTCGCACTGAGCGAGGCACTCCAGAATGCCGACGCATATCTGGCTCAGTCCAATCTCACTGGGGAGGGCTCGCCTGCAGATCTTTAAGACAGTGCTTGCACGGGTACAATGCCCAACATTGTCTTCACTCTGCATGATATGCTTATTAAGACCAACCTGTACGATCGCCCTCTGTATTATACTGGGTACATTGGCGATATCAAGGTGGATCGGATGCACATTGACCCCGGTTCTTCCATAAGAATCATCCCAAAGAGCCTGTTACACCATCTGCGCATCCCAATGCATCGCCTGACGTCGACAAGTATCGCCATTAGCGGTTTTAATTCAGGCAGAAGCTATCCGATCGGAAAGATTCGTCTGAAATGCCAAATTGGCGATCTTCAATCAGAAGTGACCTGTTATGTCATAGATGCGGATACTTCCTACAATATTTTCCTGGGGAGTCCTTGGATACACGATTACATGATCGTGCCTTCCACACTGCACCAATGCTTCAAGTACGTCGATAAGCATGGCTTCGTGAGGACAGAATTTGTCGACATCGATCCCTTTAAAGGGGTTGAATCTTACTACTCCGACTCATGCTTGTACGAGAAGTCAAAAAGGTACCTTGTCGAAGAAGATACTCAAGATCCAACTGAGGCGGCAACTGGATCGGAAGGACCTCTAACGATCCACCTCCAAGCCCGCAAACCTGGCAGAACTGTACCCCTTACGGCCACTCTGCGTAAGGACGCAATCAGCCTGTTTGTACAGGAGGAGCAGATGATAATCCGACTGCCAAGGTCTGACCAAGCGCCAAGACCCACGATAGAGCCACTGACAATCAGGCTGCCTAGAGTGAGTCAGCAACAAATAGAGGAGCTCAATCCCTCTGTCAAGCCGATGATGATTCATCTTCCCAGAATGAATCAGCAGCCGAGCGCTAAGCCGAGGACTGCTAGCCAGCCAACAACCTCTCGCCCAGCACCAAGCACCAAACTGAGAGTGGCTAGTATGCCAACGACTCCACGTTCTGCTCCACCCATGGAGCCCCTGATGATTAAGCTGCCCAAGTCATCCTCCCAATCTACATTGACATAGGGGGTGGTTGAAGAAGAGCCAGAGTTGGCCAAGTATGTGGCTGCTCACACTGATGTTCCATCCGCAGATGATGTAATCCCACTGGAAAAGATACCTTACTTCATCAATAAAGGGCTATCTTTGAACTACCTCGAGCTTAATAAGCTTTGTACAATGTATGCTATGGAACACGATATAGGCACCCACCTGCACACACAGGTGACAAATGTCTACACCGTAATCTAACTTACTCTAGTGGAAGACGCTCAATGTATAGTCGAGGGAGCGGATCATCCAATCATCTTCGGTCAAAAAAATGATCCACAACCCTTCAGGATAGAAGAAGTTGATCTCGAACCCGACACCGGGAGACTGCTACTTTATCTGTATAGCTCCCGATCCAAGTACCTCATGCAGAAACAGGGGTATGATCTGGAGAGTACACCAGGTTTGAACTACGGCACGGGACATCGGTTACCCTTACAATTGCTGGTCCCCGCTGGGAAACCACGAGATTACTACAACAAGACCAGATGTGGGCTAGGTTATGTTACCCCTGCAATGATCCCTGATAGCTCAGACGAGGAATACGACTGGCATTCACACTCAACCAGATCACCCACCTCCGATTCGGATGGTAGCATCGGGGACGTGTTGAGGCAAGTCTTGTCCGTCAACATGGCATTTGCCGACGCCTACGAAGAAGATGAAGACATTCCTGAACTTCTTGAGTTAGAGCCGTGGGCACAACAGCTAGATGCGCAATGGAAGAAGCGGTTCGAACAAAGAGAGCCTCCTACCGAGGATGAGGTTGTGCAAGTTGATCTCGGTGATGAGTCCTCTCTAAAGCCCATCTTCGTCAGCAAGAATCTGACAGACGAAGAGCGAGAATCGCTGCTGCAACTCGTCAGAGAATACATCGACGTGTTCGCCTGGAGCTACGAAGACATGCCAGGACTGAACCCCGAAGTTGCGCTTCACAAACTTAATATTCGTCCGGACGCAAAACCGGTCAAGCAACAGCAACGACGGTTCTGCCCCGGCATCATGAATGCCATTGAAGCTGAGGTCAACAAATTAATAGTTAGCGGCTTCATCCGCGAGGAATAGCACCCAGACTGGGTCGCCAACATAGTACCAATCCTTAAGAAGAATGGGAAGATCCGAATCTGTATTGACTTTCGGAACCAGAATGAGGCATGTCCTAAAGATGAATTTCCTCTTCCTATCACAGACATCATGATTGACAACACCTGCGGCTTCGAGCGTATGTCATTCATGGATGGTTTCTCGGGGTACAACCAAATCAAGATGTTCCCTGATGACGAAAAGTATACATCATTCCGAACACCAATTGGCACATACTGCTACACAGTCATGCCTTTCGGTTTAAAGAATGCTGGCGCCACATATCAAAGAGCTATGAGCATCATCTTTAGAGACCACCTGCGCAAGACAGTGGAATGCTACGTCGACGACATTGCCGTCAAAAGCCGCTCTAAGGAAGATCATCTGCATGATCTGAGGACAGTGTTCGACTTGATGCGAGCGCACAATTTGAAGATAAATCCCACAAAATCCTCCTTGGGCGTATCCAGCGGGAAGTTTTTGGGTTTCATCATTACTTCCCAGGGTATCCACATAGACCCTGAGAAGACGAAGGTAATCATGGAGATGGGTCCCCCGAGAAATCTCCGTAAACTCCGAGGCCTTCAAGGGAGGTTGGCCTACATCAGGAGGTTCATCTCTAACCTCTCCGGGCGATGTCAGCCATTCACCTACCTCATAAAAAAGGGCATTTCATTCGTATAAGATGAAGAATGTCAGCACGCCTTCGACAGAATCAAAGAATATCTGTCAAACCCTCCAGTCCTGGTAGCCCCGGTTGCTGGAAAACCATTTCTGCTCTATGTGCGAGCAATAGAGCATTCTCTCGGTGCTTTACTAGAGTAAAACAATGATGCAGGCCATGAGCAGGCTATATATTACCTCAGCCGAATGATGATGGGGCCGGAACATCGATACACTGCCGTGGAAAAGGAGTGTCTTGCTCTGGTGTTCGCCATTCAGAAGATGCGACACTACGTCACGGGACAAACCATCCATGTCGTATCAAGAGTCAAACCCCTCAGGGTCCTCATGACTAAGCCGGGTGCACTCAGCTCTCGTCTTGCTACCTGGGCGATGTTACTGTCCCCCTACCATATGATCTTCGCCCCACAGAAAGCGGTTAAAGGTTAAGCTCTGGCAGACTTTTTAGCAGCCCATCCAGGTTCGGAGTCAACCAGGATAGACGAAGAGATTCCAGATGAGGTCGCCAATTCAAATGTGGCCTCTCATTATGCCGTATGACGAATGTTCTTCGACGGCGCTTCCAGAACTGGGCCCAAGGGCAACATCGTCGCTGGAGTTGGAGTAGTGCTGATCTCTCCCTCCGGGTTGGTGATCAATCGAGCCTACTCCCTCACAGAGCCCTGTTCAAACAATGTGGCCGAGTACAATGCTTTAGTCATTGGCCTCCGACTCGCAAAAGAGCTGGGGGTAGAGTATATGGAAGCATACGACGATTCGCAGCTAATCGTTAACCAGATCCGGGGCTCATACGAAGTTCGTCATGAAGACATGGTCCCCTATCACCAAATAGCAATAGACATCATCTCGTCCTTGGAAGGGTTCTTCATAGAACACGTTCCCAGGCTCCAGAACATTAAAGCCGATGCCCTAGCCAGCCTTGCCGCTTCCTTAGCAGTTCCGAATTATGTTCATCATCTGGTTGACATAATAGGTTGTGAATTGGTCTGCCCCAAGAATAATGTTCAATGTGTTGAGAGTTACTCCACTCTGGCTGTTGACGAAGTACTAGACTGGCGACAGCCATTCATTGACTTCGTAGTCAACGACATCCTGCCAGAGAATCCGAAGGAAGCCACTTCTATCAGAAGACGTTCCCTCAGATTCTTCTACGATACAGAGACAAAAATGCTGTATCGATGATCATACGATGGATTACTGCTTCGGTGTCTGTCAAATACAGAAGCCAAAGAAGCTGTACGTGAAGCTCACGATGGCGTCTGTGGGGCCCACCAGCCTGGCCCGAAATTGCAAGACCGTCTTCGCCGAATGGACTATTACTGGCCCACGATGGTTGCAGATGCGATAGATTATGCAAGAAAGTGCAAAGCCTGTCAAGTCCACGTAGATTTCATCTACCAACCATCCGAGTTTTTACATCCAATGGTGGCATCCTGGCCATTCGAAGCATGGGGAATGGACATCATTGGTCCGATCACTCCGCCTTCGTCCCGAGGACATCGCTTCATACTCGCAATCACAGATTACTTCTCCAAATGGGCGAAGGCTATTCCGCTGGCAGAAGTCAAGACTTCAAACGTGATCAGCTTCCTCAAGCATCACGTCATCTATCGCTTTGGACTTCCCCGAAGGATCATCCATGACAACGGTCCGCAGTTCGCAAGCCACGCCTTCTATCAGTTCTGCGATAAACACCAGATCCAGAATATTGCTTTAACGTCGTACAATCCGGCAGCGAATGGGTTGGCAGAAGCGTTCAATAAAACTATAATTAAGCTGCTCAAGAAGTTCGTGTCTTCCAACAAACGCGATTAGAATGAGAAGCTTGGCGAATGCTTATGGGCGTACCGTACTACAGTACGGACGGCCACTGGGAACACACCATTCTCTCTGGTATATGGTAGTGAGGCAGTTCTCCCATTAGAGACTCAAGTCCCCTCACTCCGCGTTGCTCTCGCCTACCGACTAACGACGGATGATAATCACCATCACCGACTACAAGAGTTGGAGGCCCTAGATGAGAAGCGTCTGTTAGCTCAACAACGAATCGAGATATACCAAGCACGTATCTCGGGAGCTTTCAACAAGAAGGTTAAAATCAGAACATTCTAAGTGGGCGATCTCGTTCTGGCAGTACGGAGGCCGATGGTTATGACTCACAAAACCGCCGACAAATTCCAGCCAAAGTGGGAAGGCCCATTCATCATCGAGGCTGTATTCTCCAATGGAGCTTATCGCCTCGCGAAACAAAACGGTGACTTGCTCATGTTGCCCATCAACGGCAAGTTCCTAAAGAAGTATTATATCTGAAATGACATCCTCCAAATTTCTCAGGGTGTTGAGGTATGTACCCTCTGGTACCGCTGAACTCACATTTCGACCCCAAATTTCCTAGAATGATGAGTTATGTACCCTCTGGTACCGCTGAACTTACATTCTAAACTCCAGATCTCCCAGCTTGATTGAGTCATGTACCCTATGGTATCGCTGAACCTACATTCCAATCCTAAATTTCCCAGATTATTGAGTTATGTACCCGCAAGTACCGCTGAACCCACACTCTGGTCACTACAGATGAATCTATATCGCACCTTTTTAGGAAGTAAGTCATGTATGATCATACCTCTGAACTTTCCTCCTAAAAGGGCTTTCTCCTCATGATCCAATACCCGTACTTTCAGTGCATAAACAGGATAACAGATCCACAAATTTCCTGAAACAACCACGTCGATGTTACCTTTGAGTTGTTTTTCTTCCATCAAAAACAAACCGCCCCTCACGTAGAACTTCCATGTCCTCATTACCACTGAGTTGTTCTATGTACCCTTTCATGGTGTCCACTCCTACCACGTCCTCATTACCTCTGAGTAGGAAGATTCCATCGAAGAAACCCTCATATTTATCACGTCCTCATTACCTCTGAGTAAGTATGTTGGTTTTTCTTTTGACTTATTATCCGTACCCAAGACCGGAGTACGCCAAGGATAATAGGCCCACAAATGTCCTCTGTTGACCACAAATGTCCTTCGTGGACCACCAATGATGTACTAAGTACATGCCCCTCATTTCTTATCATGCCCCGGGAGCCCAGTTGTTCCATGGCATTCTTTCTCCCAATACCAGGAACGTCCACGGCCATCTTACCGTGGAGTTGTTCTAAATATCCCCATCAAACTTGTTATTCGTACCTAAAACCAAGGTATGCCAAGGGTAACAAGTCCACAAACAGTTCCCCAGTAGGGCAAATACTACAACACCACAAACGCAATAAGCAATACAAATGAAGGGTAAAATAAAATATACTCTTTTATTTGTAAGTCAAAGGTACTACATGTTCTGGGACCATGTCCCTCTCAAGAAAAAGAAAAGAACATAAACAAAAGAAGGAAAAGGCCGACTATGATTCGGCGATACATAATTCCATGAGACGGTCCCTCAGCAAGACAGTCGACCGCTCAAACCGTTGCTTGGCCCGACGCTCGGCCTCCTGAAACAGCCGCTCCGCTTCTTCCAAGTGCGCATGAGCCCGCCAGCCATCCTCAAGCTTCTTCAGAGCACGCTCCAGGCTAGCAGAAGATCGAGTGACCCTTTCGGCCTCCTGGACGATCAGCTCTTTATCTGCACGGGAAGCTTCGAGCTCAGATTCCAAGAAAACCAGCTTCTTCTGGAGCTCGAGGATCTGCTTCCTTGTATCGACTATTCCGCGGGAGGCAGCCGCTTCCCGAGCCATGCAATCCTCGCTTCGGTGGCTCAGCTGGTCATACTGGAGAGATAGGTCGCCGAGGTCCTTCATTATAACCGACTTAGACTTATCTCGTGTAACCCTTACCTTCTCTAGGACAGTGGTGAGGAAGTCATGCTCTTGCTCTATGGCTGCAGACAGATCAGCTTGCCGCAGCACGAGAAACTGGGCCACGAGCTGATCAGCCTTTAGTAATTTAAGCTCCAGAAGCGCAACTATCCCTGCCCCACCAGGGAGGGTTTTAAGAATCTCAATTTGGCCACGAGCACATTGTCGGGCCAAGGCAAAGGGGTCCCCCGTTCCACAACAGCTTCGACCCCTCTCTTCAAGTGGCGGTAGAAACTGTCAACCACATCCTGTGACGCCTCATCCAGAACTTCCGTAGAGGACGGCGTCAAAGGAAGTATAGCTGGCAGTGTCGAAGGAGACGCACCAGAACTTGCTACCCCTGCTACCAGGGAGACAAATTTCGAGCGAAAAGACGCTTGATAGCAGCTAACTCCTCCTCCGCGGCCCGAAGAACCTGGATACTAAGCAAGACAGAAAGGTCGACCCCCGAAGCCACATGAGCAGAGAAAGACGCAGGGACCATTGCTTCCTGCCCCGGCTGTGCCACCATCTGATCTCCCGAACTCGATCCAGCGGGAGGCCCCTCAGTATAAGTTGGAAAATGAGGGGGCACACTCCCCTCAACCAGATCCCCGCTAGCTGAGCCTACCCGGACGATGTCCGTCATTGGCAGTGAAGAGACAGGACCTGTATGTCTAGAGCAACCATCAATCAACCTAACCCGAAGGATGTGATGATAGAGCAAATGAGCCTCCTCACTAGTCAAGATTTGGCTTATCTTACCAGGGGAGGGTTGTGGAGGCTGAGGTTCGCTCACAGCCGCCGTAGTCCCCTCACCAGAGACTTCCAAGCCAAATTCAGCTGGCTTCTCTGCCCTAGCCGCCCCGAAAGGAGATACGGCTAAGTCAGCATCACCCTGTCAAAATTCAGCAGTCTCGAAGAAGGGTCTAGCGGAGCCCCCGTCGCCTTGGATTGAAACCTCAGCAACATTAGATCCCTCAGCCGCCGCCGAAATAATTTTGGCACATATGTCATTAATCAAAGTGGTCAGGGCCGGATCGACTTCAGAAATCGCAGTCGATTCTCGAGAGTCTGACTCTTCTAACGCCTACAGGAAAGAAAGAAAATGATTAGATCATAGTTCAAGAAGAGAAAGGGCTAAAGAGGGAGAGGGTCGCCATTTAACTCACCTCCGAAATAGCGTCATCACCTTCGCCTCTCTCCTTAATGAACAGTCTGCAGCGTCTTACCGTAGCCCGCTTCACAGAGAAGGTTATGCCACCAATAGACTCACGCCTGCCTCGCTTGCATGAAAGGCCGGGCGCAACAGGCGGCTGATCCGTCACCACCTCATCTGGCATAACAGGCGGCTGATCTGCCACCATCTCATCTAGCACGATAGGCGGCTGATCCGCCATCACCTCTTCCGCAGGAGGAAGAGAATTATCGACATCATGCTCATCATCCTCTTCGTCCGCATTTGTGGACTCAGAGTCAGGCACAGGAACCGTGTTTGCCCTCCTCTTCCTCGTCTTAGACCCCTTGGGCTTCTCTGCTACGCCAGTACCAACAATAAAACTGGTACTCGGATCAAAATTAATGGGAGGCTTGCTCGTCGTAACATGGTATAGGGTCGCCATGTACAAAATCTCCCCTGGCGCCTCAGTATCAGGAACTGAGAAACTAGTTCGGGTATGAACCGTATCATAATAATGCCATGCCCCGATACCGTCCAGGACGCTACCTTCAAATCCCAGGCAAGAGCTGGGACTATCAAAGAATAGCTGGCTATACCCGAATTGGCGGAAGAACCTGCTGGGCAAGTAGGGCTCCAGGTAGACGTTATTACGATTACGGTATACTAGGTGCGCGGGACGGATATTACGCAACCAAAGAAACATCTTCTCAGACAGGAGGTGAGGAGGTCTGGTACCATCAATATGTACACCTCTCACTTCTTCTGCGGTAAAATGAGGAACAGACACAAAAAAGTCGTATCCGTCCACTCTCGCTAGCACCCTCCGACAGGCTGGCATGGTGTCGCACTCCCTGGGTTGATGGTGGAATCGAAAAATGAAAGCATCATCAGCCGTAACGCCGTCTTCGGTTTCAGGCCTCATCAAAGACCGGCAGTACATTAACAGCCACTCCATCAAATAATGGTATGACAGCTTTATGCGCTCAAAATCCATCGCCGTGTCACGGGCGATGACCTTGGATGAAAAGGCGCGAAGGCCGTGGTGTATGCTGCACACCATGGCCGGAAGAAGGGCCAATCTGACCCCAAAGACCAGCTTTACGACAGGGAGGATAAAGTGGCGGCTGATCCTCTCAATAGAACCTGTCCCTCCTGAGACCACGCAGTTACGTAGCCACACCATCAGAAATCCTGCCAAGAGTGCCTTCTCTGACAGTTGCCGAGTACCATGATAAAAATAACTGAAGGAGTCAGTTCGACTCCCAAATATGTCGCCCGTGGACCTCGATCTCTTGGCTGTCGACGCAAGGTTTTGTACCTCCTCCGGGGTTTGAGGATCTCGGGAAGAAACCCGGCCTGAGGTGCCTAGGGTAAAAAGGTATGAGACCCAGGACCTGGTATGAGGAATGCTCCCCTCCGAGCTACCATCCTTCTTGATGGCCGTCTGGTGACAAGTACTGTGGTGACATAACAATTCCAGGTGTACTGCAACAAAGCCCGGGAACTGCCGATCCAAATCCTCGAGCTCTTCGCTCATAGGGGTGTACATTTCAAAGACTTCTTCCCCCCAGGAAAGCTTGGAAATGACGTGCATCTCGTGGAGAGCGAGTCCCAGCTCCCCTCCAGGTGTGAAGAAGGTTCCCGTCCACCGGTTGTACATCTCTAGGAGAGCCATGAACAACGGCTTGTTTATGGGTAGACCATGACAGGTGCCCCGAATGGCGTGGTAGAGGCCGATCTCACGTAGGGGAATCTCATACCTCTGCAGAATCTACGTGGTCAAGTTGGCCCACGCAGGGATGGGGTTTATCCAGTTCAGCAGCGCTAACCGTCCGACGGGATAAGATCCCTTTCGAGCAAGCTGGTTCAAGAAGGTATCAGCTTGAGAGAATGTGAAGTTGGGACCCGATACATTTATGAAGGTACCCGGGGCCAGTCCCATCACGTACCAACTAACCGGTTCCCTTCCCGCATACGCTGACCCCAAATTCCTGTTATAATAGATATTACCCACAATGATCCCCGATTTGCTTGGGGTCAAGGAGTCCACCATCTTTCGGTCCAACGGTAACATGTTGAACCATGACAGAGGAAAATGACGCTCCATTGGAGGGATATAGATCGCCACCCCGTCAAGAGTAAAGTCCCAACTCTCGGATATATCCAGCACTCGAGGGTTCTTTACAGCCAAAGCATCCCCGAAGAGGAACGCCGGCTTTAGGTATTTCCCCTCCAATTTCCCTAAGTTCATCATAGCGCAGAGAAAGTAGAAGGGCTGGTTCTTGATAGCATTCAGCCTCTCCAAAGGCTCATCTGGAGGAAGCTGATTCGCCACATATTGGACTAAGTGGTCGAATCGTACACCCACAGCAGATTGGGCCGAACCCACCAGGGGTTCTCCCGCTGGATTGACTGGCAGATTCACTGAAAAGAACAAAAGAAACAAGTCAGGAGATGACTAAATAAAAATCACTTAGGTGTTTTTTAGGCTCTGTAATGTCTGTGATTCGTATTACGTATTTTTGGAAATACGTGTACGTGTATTTTCTTGTGTTATTCCTTGTTTAGCTCTCGGCTTGGTTTAACTCTCGGTTTGGGTTGGCTTGGTTCGGCCGGCCCAATGCTTGGTTCATCATGGGCCAAGGGTGGAACACCTTAGCCTATGCTTCTCCTTCATTTCCACCACAACCCCCCTCTTTATTATCCCCACCAACCTTCTCTCTCCTCCATAATTCTCATTTACTTCTCCTTCCCCCACCATTACTCTTCCCCACCAACCAAGAACACCATAGGCAAGTGCAACTTGCTTCCACAAGAGAACTCCTTTTGATGGTTTCATTAGCTTCTCCTCATGATTCTAAACCACATTAGAACTTGTCATTTTCCATTTTGAGACTTTAATTCTTGTAGATCTAGAGTTTTGCTATTTTCGGATTTTTGGTGTTTTGATCTATTAAACTTGCTTGTTTTCAAGTTTTGATGGTTCCATGTTTTAGAGAATTTCATTCTACCCAATTTTGACCTTTGGAAAGTTGGATTCGGACTTGTTTTGACCAAGATTTGGACAATTGAAGCTTAGATTCAACTTTAGAGTTCTTGCTGTTCTTGCCATTTGGAGAAGACAGTGAGCAGTGAGCTAGCTTTTTAGCTTATGCCGCTGAGTCGTACGCTGCTCTTTAGCGAGCGTACGCTAGCCTTCGTACGCTGCTCTTTAGTGAGCGTACGCTAGCCTTCGTACGCTGCTCTTTAGCGAGCGTACGCTAGCCTTCGTACGCTGCTCTTTAGTGAGCGTACGCTAGCCTTCGTACGCTGCTCTTTAGCGAGTGTACGCTAGCCTTCGTACGTTGCTCTTTAGCGAGCGTACGCTAGCTTTCGTACGCTAGCTTTCGTACGCTAGCTTGAGCGTACGCGTGCCTTGGTACGCTAGCTTAAGCGAGCAAGGCGTACGCTGGCCCCTTTCGTACGCTAGCTCGAGCGTACGCAGTCTTGAGCATACGCTTGCTTGAGCGTACGCTGACCTGTAGCTTGAGCGTGCCCTTGTGTACGCTGACCTGTAGCTTGAGCGTGCCCTTGTGTACGCTGACCCTTGCGTACGCTTCCCATTGGAAGTGTATGGATCCTCTGGTACGCAGACCTGAGCGTACGCTAGCCTGAGCGTAGCCTGGCTTGAGCGTAGCCTGATTACCCTTGATCTTCTATAGCCCTGTATATTGATATTTTATTAGATATTTAACGTCCATTTTATATCCTTACGCCTTTTGTCATGAACTTGATTTGTTTAATATGTTTGGAAATGATACCTGAGCATGACACGATAGTGACCCGTAGTGGTGCACTCCTGACATAATGACCTGGCATGACCTGATAGTGGCCCGTCGTGGCGCACTCCTGACAAGTACACTTGACATGATAAACCTGACATGTTATATCTTGATAAGCTGTTGCGACGGCTACCTGACATGACATGACCTGTATAAATAACCTGGACATCGTGGGCGATTGTGCTTGTACAAATAATCCAGTCCTGTCTTGTATCATGTCTAGGAGGGGTCTCCTGAGTACCACGGTCAGGAGTACTTACTAAAATGGACTAAGGTTAACAACTAGATTAATACATTAGTCATGAAGAGATTTTTCCAGCTACAGGCAATCCCGTTACCTGGGCGCGCTTGGGATCTGTAGCCTGCCGTCGAGTAGGGCACATTTCCAGTACACTGTCATGTGTTGTACCCTTCAAACTGCTTAAGGGTACATACGTTTTCTGGACGGTGTACCCACCTGAATTCAACCCCTAATTTCGACCTGGGTAACCTGGATGGTCTGCAGGGCTTGTGGCTGTGGAATAATCTCACTGCATCTTGTTAGTAATTAGGCTTGTGATAACCCTAGTTAGTTAAAGTATCAAGCCGTAGTTCTTGCTTGGCCGTGAAGTGATTGGATGGAGTCTAACCAGTCTAGTTTTGCCCTGATCCTGTTCCAGATTATTGAATGACCAGAATGCTTGTATTTATTTTACCGATAAATGGTGAGAATTCCAAGCTCTGTTCAGACGAAGGGTTACAACCCCGGTCCTTGTTTGGTTTACGGGTTGTAACCTGGTTATCTGAATAGTTCCATGGTTATCTCGTCGTATATCATCCTGGTGTATTTTCTTTATTTACAGTTCTTACTTTTATTTATATCTTGTGCTGATTGCTGGTTTTAGTTCTTAAGTGAAGCCTCCTTTGTGGCTCTTGCTCTTTCTGGGGTCTGACCCAGCTGGTTTTGTGTGGCCAAATTTTGGAGCAGCTACCGAGGATCTACCAACATTCCTGCCAGATGGTGAACACTAGAGGGAATCCTGGCAACGAGTGGGTTATTTTTGGCTCTCCCACTCTATTGTAAAAATATTCTTTTGAGGCGTTTAGCCGACGAGCACCTGTTTAGCTCGATTGCACTTTACTTACTGTCTGCCTACGGGCTGTAACATGATTAACAAATCCTAGGGTTGATCATGTATGACTAAACTCTTGCTAGTCCTAACATTTTGTAACGACTAGCTTCATGATCAGCTGAATATGTGTAAGCCCCCTGAATTTCAGGGCTGTTTTAAATTTTTCTAAATGAATTATTATCGATAAATATTTTATTTATTTAATTGTTTCGATCATTAATGTACCTTTCCATGATTTTGATTTCTGGAGCGTCAGGGATACCAATCTCTGTAAACTCTCTTCACGAGTTTTGAAGTAGACAAGATTATCTTCGTTTTGATATATCCTGTCCCACTTGAATTCGTTCCCTTGTGCTCTTTTTGTATCGCGCAAGTTCGGGTCAACTTAGACCAATTAATCGTTGAATATTATTCCCACTTTTATTTTTGATCTTCGTTTGTACGTCACTGTGACTTTTAATTTAGGAGCACCAGACCAGTCATTTTCTCAGAACCAACTTCTTATAAATGATATACTCGAGACGCTCTCCACCCATGACCTTCGTGTCCCACTCAGACAATCCATTTTGTGCTCCATTTCCTTCGCACAATTTTCGGTTCAATTTAGGACAATTAATTATCTACCGTGAAACCTGACTTAACTTCCAATTTAATTTCGGGACCCGACATCGACCCAACCTGTCAACCCGAAGTATGGACGTGGCCCACACGAAGCCTACTCCCCGCCTGCAACTTGTGTCCCATTTATTGGAGTCCCCGTATATTATTTATTTACCCATGATTATAAATCCCTATTTTTAATTCAATTATTTCACCCGGTTCGATTTTGACCCGACCCGGCTCGACCGAACCCGAGCCCAAGCTCCACGTTGTCCTCTCATGACTGTCCAAATACCCCACTTAATTTTCCTATTTTCCTATTTTAAATATCTATTTATTCTCTCTCTATTCTACAAATATCTCATTTAATATCCTTTATATATATATATATACATATATATATATATATATATATATATATATATATATATATATATATATATATATATATATATATATATATATATATAAATCTCTCTCTCTTACACTCTCTCTCACTCCCCTCCACCTCACAGCCAAACACCCCCCCTTGGCCGACCTATTTCTCTCTCCTCCCTCTCTCTATACTTTCTCTCTCTATCTCTCCTTATATATATTTATATACCTACATATATATAAAATATATATATATCAAACTCTCTCTCTCTCACTCACTTTACACTTACACACATCACTCCCCATCCCCTCACCCTTCCTTTACAGCAGGAACACCCCCCCCCCAAACCGACTTCTCTCTCTCCCCATTCAAATATCTTCCTCTCTCTCTCTCACTACAATTCTTACTCTCTCTCTTTATATACACACACACACACAAATTTCTCTCTCTTTCTCTCAACACATAAACACAACAACAGCTACAACACCATCATCACCCGAACACCACAACCACCCCGAGCACCCTCTCCCTTGGCTGTCCCGACCAACTCCTCCCCGGCCGAGCGCCGCCGGCCACCACCCCGGCAGGCTCAGCGCACCACCACCATCTCCTTTCCTCCATCTCCTCCTCCACCATCAACATCAAACCGCCACCACATCCACTCTAATCAGCCATGACGACCACCTCCACCGCCGCGTGGCCGCCCCGACCGTCGCCGTAGCCAGGCTGGTCATCCCCGCCGTGCCGCCACCGGCCAGGCTAGGCCGCACGAGCTCCGGTGAGTTCTCCCCTGACGGCCACCGTCCTCCGGGACGCGCCGTCGAGACGATTCGTGCGTTTACGTCGAAATCCCGTCGGCGCGCGCGAGTTTTGAACTCGGGAATGGCGCTCCGTCGCAGCAACTTCGCACGCATTTTCTGGGAGATCCGACCGTTGGATCGGAGAACTCTTTACTCCGTCTCAATCTCGGTATATCCATCTTCACTCCTTTCAACTTTTGTCCGTTAATTATGTCGTTTGATACCTCAAAACTGGCCACCAAGTTGACGTTTTAAATTAAACTGTTTTTGGACAGTTTCGTGGAGCCGACTTCGTCAGCTCGTAACTTCGCCGTCGCAGCTCCGTTTTGTGCACCGTCAGTTCCGGTGCACAGCTGGTATAACCATCTTCCTGTCTCCTTTATATTTCATTTCATTATAAGCACGTTAGGTTGGTCGAATTCGACGCCAAAGTTGGCCGTCCGAATTCTTTAATTTGCACTTGTTAAATTCTATTTTTGAACCCGGGACTCCGGATTCAATTTCTGACACCACCAGTAGACTCGTGGCATCGTTCTGGCATGTTTTCATATAAAATTTGCTTGATTTGGAGAACGTGGGCCCTGGCACGCATTTCGGTGCAAAACGGGTCCCACTTTTCGGGTCAACGGGTCACTTTGAGATCGGCTCATCGGAATCCAATTCCGGATATACCGTTGAGTTCGTATCGTCATTCTGGACTCGTTAACATATAATTTGCTGAGTTTTGAAGACATTTGCTCCGACACGTATTTCCGTGCAAATCGGATACCAAGTGTCGCGTCAACGTATTATTTTGAGATCGGCACATCGAAATCCTATTCCGGATATACTGTTGGGTTCGTATCGTCATTCTGGATTCGTGGACATATAATTTGCTAGGTTTTGTAGACTTCTATTTCGACACGCTTTTCGGTGCAAAGTGTGTCCAACGGCGGACATCATTTTGACCCGAAATTACCGTTTTGCCCCTGTGACCAAATTGGACTTATGGGTAGGCTATCCTAGCTGATTTGACCATTCTAGACACTTTGGGGATATTTATTTTATCATCCGACAACATCTGTAGATTTTGATTATGTATTATCCTTAATTTATAATTAATTATTTTTCTAGATATTGTTACTTTCTGGTTTTGAATTTTTATATATATTTTAATTACTGTAAAAATCTTGGAAAAATGGTAATTAAATATTATGTTAATTTAGATAATTTATTATAATTTTTTAGCATTTATTTAGTGCTTTTGGTATTTTACAAAAATAGGAAAACAGAACTCATTTTTAGTATATTTATGTTTGCTGATTTTTAATAAATATTTATGAGGGTTTATAAATCCCAGAAAAATTAGTATAAATTTCTATAATTAACAAGGATCATTTTGGTACTTTATTTTATATATATTTGAGCTTTTTGTCTATCTCAAAAATTGTTGGAACATAGTGTACAGTAGATTTAATTATTGAATAATTACGACTTGTAACTTTTTATGTTGTTTTGTGTTTTAGTCGTATTGGACCTCACCCCGCGCTAGTGTAAAGATCCTAGGAAGTTAGTTTGTGTATAGTGGCACTCCACATTAGACTTTCATGCTAGGTCCCCACTTGGCTAGTGTCCAGTTAGGAGTCGTGTCTCACCACTAGTGTAATCTTGATCATAGCTTAGAACTGAGTTTGTATATCACTATTGACAGGATACCGGACATCTATACCTTCGTACTAGTATTCTTGCTTTGCTCGAGGCAAGTACATCTACACACTCATTTACTGTCTTTTAATGCTAGAACATGTATTAACCCTGTTAAAATACTGCTTCTGAATAACTGTAAGTTAAATCTTCACATGTTGTATTACTTTCAGTACCTGCCATGCTTAGGACAGTTCTTATATCTTCACATGTTTCTTACTGGTTCTCTGTACATGTTTTACTATGCTTTATACTACTCGAAGTATTCACATGTTTCATACTGTTCCCAGTACCGGCCATGCTTATATTACTTCCAGTATCTCCCACATGTTTTACTGTTCTCGTATCTCTCACATGTTAGAATATGGGTTATGGGAAAACTGACAGTTGAGTACGTGATCACGACCCCCTTCTCCGTACGTATGTACCGAGCAAGGTTGACATTTTATATGTACACCTTGTCGTAGGCTTTATCTCAACGCGGATTTGTGCGTATGTACATCTGTCACCGTTTTACTTGTACGGAAGTACATTTTATTATGTGCCCCAGCATATTGTACATCTATTGACCGATCACGTACCTGCTACAGTTTTAAACATTACATATACATCTGTCTTTATGACATATGTATCCTTGCCATGATAGATTATGAGATATACCATGATTCCAGATATGCCATGTTCCCTGTGTTACTATGATATTGTGATCCCAGTTGTACCATGAGGCCATGTTTCTAGTATTTTCTGTTTTATAGACTCATCACACCATGTTTCTTGTTGTACATCTCTTTTATTATATGTTCAGTACTTTAGTTGTAGAGGTTGTACTTGCTCCCGTCCTGACAGGATAACGTTGTAGGTATACTTTTCGAGAAGGAATTGCTATATGTTACATGTTACGGTACTGCATTGAGGACCTGGCCTTAGCTCCAGTAGAGGCTCCAGCGGGGAACCTTGCTTAGATATCTTTCTCGTGTTTTGGGACTTAGACTTTGGTATGTACTTATATTTGGATACTGGACTTTGTCTCCAGTTAGATACTTTGGTTATGTATTTTTAAGTCTGTGCTCATGTTACCTTCGCTTATAGATGCTGTGTTGTGATGAACTTTAAATGTGATTTTAGAACTGTTAGCAGCTTAGACCCTTTATTGTCTATTCTTAGAACAGCTTACTACGCTTTAATCAAGCGTAGGCTGGACATGGCTCGGCCCGGCCCAACAATTTGGGTAACGGGTCGTGACATGTTTTTTTGGCGGCCCATGCAGGTCCAGACTTAAGTTGTTTGGTTACGTTATTGTACCAAATATGCCTGCAATTAGGATCTAGGACAACTTGATAATACTAGGAATAACATTTAGAACACTTAGAGGATTTCTAGGAGTACAACATAGGAAAACTCGTCACAGCATAGGACCGTTAGCTATAATTAGTCTCTTGTTTGTATTTCAGTGGGTCAATTTAGACCAAGTTTGTACCTTTGGGATGACCCCTGAGGATCTCACTCTAATCTTACCTAGAAATCTGTTTCCGCTTATTTCTATTTATCCTCCTTTAAATTCGTTGTTGAATTTAATTTCTGATTTTCGTTGTTAACTTTGATCTTGCATCATGATAAATTTTGTGGATTGAATTATGATATATCCTGATAAGATAAACGTCTGCTTTATTTATGAAGTTTAGAATTTATCGCAGCCATATTAGCTGGTATGACAAAAACATAGAGCCTGATTTTGGATATACTATCCTATTCATAGAATTTAGATTTTCTTGCAGCCATACCGGTTGGCGTGGTAAGGAATCTAGATGATATGACTATAGGGTGTATACCTTAGTTATGGACTCCCTCGTTTATTGCATCTAAGCTTACTGGTAGGGCGAAAATTCTGGCAACATGATTTCAGGAAGACGTATATGGTTATCAGATCATATCTCAGCTTGGTTCACTTCGTTATGACCGAATGAGCAATAATAAGTTCTTATCATTATTCTTCCCCGTCTTGATTAACTCCGTTCCATCTACATCTACAACTAGGATTACAGGTTCTCTAGGACTCTCCAATAGGATTGCTTTCGCGTTATTTTTTGGACATAATTATTTTTATGTTCCATTTTTTCTATGACTTGACTAAACTCTTCTTCGTTAACCTCTTGGGTAATTCTTCTCGTTATGTATCCCGTTGTCTTCGTACCATTCTTGAAGATTTTTCGATAAACTTTCCTGTCTTGCTTGACCCTTTAACTTGTTTGGACATTGTTATGGATTGCTTGACCCAGTCTTAGGCCTTGTTACCTTCTACTTGATAGACGACCGAAATAGCCAAACCTTGTTGACTGATCCTGTAGTATAACTATAAATGTATGGTGTGATTATGATAAGTACTTTTCCTAGGGATTGGTTAGATTAAGGTTATAGGACAAGTATAAGCGACTGACTGTAGTAGACTTGGAAACCATTAAGAACGATTGTATTGGTATTATGACTCGATGATAGGGTATCTAAGATGGATAAATGAGATAGTATATTGTTATGACTATGGATTAAGGATTAGAAGCTTGTGTTTAGCAAATTGAGGATTTAGCATTTGTAGAATTTTGGTTGGTTACCTATAGCTGATTACAGGTGATTAAAGGGTAGATCGATATGTGGATTGATATAGAATAAGTTAGAATGAGTTATCGTATTGCATACGAGATCGAAAAGATATCAGTTAAAAGGACAAGGAACAAGACAAAGACATATGTACATTGGTAATTAATAAATCAGGAGTTTTGAAATCGAGGATTTATATTCGGAGGACTTGTTGAGTAAAAAGAAGAAGGCTCTACGCCAAGGATAAGAATTGAACGTATAATTTCGAGGAGAAACTGTAGGAAAGGATTGACGATAAATGATGCCAAGGAACTGTGGATTGATGAAATAAGGATACTTAGGATATGATAAGGAAATCCAGTATTTACAATTGAGGTTGAAAATATGGTTGATGATTAAGCATTTTAGGCTTATAGACATGTCCAGAGAATGACCTATATATAGTTTAGGGTATACATAAAGGTTTCATGTTAGTATGGAAGATTCTAAAGGATATATGACGTAGTTTATGATAGAAGGACTTTGTTGAACCTGAACCAAAAAGATTGTAAGGAGAAACAGAAGAGATGATTACAAGGGTAGCAGATTGAGAATCGTAGCCAGAGTAGCTACATGTTATAGTTTGACCTATTGGATGATTTTTAATTTCGAGGACGAAATTTTTGTAAGGTGGGTAGGATGTAAGCCCCCTGAATTTCAGGGCTGTTTTAAATTTTTCTAAATGAATTATTATCGATAAATATTTTATTTATTTAATTGTTTCGATCATTAATGTACCTTTCCATGATTTTGATTTCTGGAGCGTCAGGGATACCAATCTCTGTAAACTCTCTTCACGAGTTTTGAAGTAGACAAGATTATCTTCGTTTTGATATATCCTGTTCCACTTGAATTCGTTCCCTTGTGCTCTTTTTGTATCGCGCAAGTTCGGGTCAACTTAGACCAATTAATCGTTGAATATTATTCCCACTTTTATTTTTGATCTTCGTTTGTACGTCACTGTGACTTTTAATTTAGGAGCACCAGACCAGTCGTTTTCTCAGAACCAACTTCTCATAAATGATCTACTCGAGACGCTCTCCACCCATGACCTTCGTGTCCCACTCAGACAATCCATTTTGTGCTCCATTTCCTTCGCATAATTTTCGGTTCAATTTAGGACAATTAATTATCTACCGTGAAACCTGACTTAACTTCCAATTTAATTTCGGGACCCGACATCGACCCAACCTGTCAACCCGAAGTATGGACGTGGCCCACACGAAGCCTACTCCCCGCCTGCAACTTGTGTCCCATTTATTGGAGTTCCCGTATATTATTTATTTACCCATGATTATAAATCCCTATTTTTAATTCAATTATTTCACCCGGTTCGATTTTGACCCGACCCGGCTCGACCGAACCCGAGCCCCTCCACGTTGTCCTCTCATGACTGTCCAAATATCCCACTTAATTTTCCTATTTTCCTATTTTAAATATCTATTTATTCTCTCTCTATTCTACAAATATCTCATTTAATATCCTTTATATATATATATACATATATATATATATAAATATATATATATATATATATATATATATATATATATATATATATATATATATATATATATATATATATATATATATATATATATATATATATATATATATATATATAAATCTCTCTCTCTTACACTCTCTCTCACTCCCCTCCACCTCACAGCCAAACACCCCCCCTTGGCCGACCTATTTCTCTCTCCTCCCTCTCTCTATACTTTCTCTCTCTATCTCTCCTTATATATATTTATATACCTACATATATATAAAATATATATATATCAAACTCTCTCTCTCTCTCTCTCTCTCACTTTACACTTACACACATCACTCCCCATCCCCTCACCCTTCCTTTAAAGCAGGAACACCCCCCCCAAACCGACTTCTCTCTCTCCCCATTCAAATATCTTCCTCTCTCTCTCTCACTACTATTCTTACTCTCTCTCTTTATATACACACACACACACACAAATTTCTCTCTCTTTCTCTCAACACATAAACACTACAACAGCTACAACACCATCATCACCCGAACACCACAACCACCCCGAGCACCCTCTCCCTTGGCTGGCCCGGCCAACTCCTCCCCGGCCGAGCTCCGCCGGCCACCACCCCGGCAGGCTCAGCGCACCACCACCATCTCCTTTCCTCCATCTCCTCCTCCACCATCAACATCAAACCGCCACCACATCCACTCTAATCAGCCATGACGACCACCTCCACCGCCGCGTGGCCGCCCCGACCGTCGCCGTGGCCAGGCTGGTCATCCCCGCCGTGCCGCCACCGGCCAGGCTAGGCCGCGCGAGCTCCGGCCAGTGGACAGCGCACAGCTGCACGCACAGGCGCGCACGCGCGCGCGCGCGGGCCGCCGTCGTGCACCGTCGCGCCGCCGCGCGGGCCGCCATGGCTCGCCATGGGTGCGCCCCACTCCGGTGAGTTCTCCCCTGACGGCCACCGTCCTCCGGGACGCGCCGTCGAGACGATTCGTGCGTTTACGTCGAAATCCCGTCGGCGCGCGCGAGTTTTGAACTCGGGAATGGTGCTCCGTCACAACAACTTTGCGCACATTTTCTGGGAGATCCGACCGTTGGATCGGCGAACTCTTTGCTCCGTCTCAATCTCAGTATATCCATCTTCACTCCTGTCAATTTTTGTTCGTTAATTATGTCGTTTGATACCTCAAAACTGGCCACCAATTTGACGTTTTAAATTGAACTATTTTTGGACAGTTTCGTGGAGCCGACTTCGTCAGCTCGTAACTTCGCCGTCGCAGCTCCGTTTTGCGCACCGTCAGTTCCGGTGCACAGTTGGTATAACCATCTTCCTGTCTCCTTTATATTTCATTTCATTATAAGCACGTTAGGTTGGTCGAATTCGACGCCAAAGTTGGCCGTCCGAATTCTTTAATTTGCACTTGTTAAATTCCATTTTTGAACCCGGGACTCCGGATTTAATTTCTGACACCACCAGTAGACTCGTGCCGTCGTTCTGGCATGTTTTCATATAAAATTTGCTTGATTTGGAGAACGTGGGCCCTGACACGCATTTCGGTGCAAAACGGGTCCACTTTTCGGGTCAACGGGTCACTTTGAGATCGGCTCATCGGAATCCAATTCCGGATATACCGTTGAGTTCGTATCGTCATTCTGGACTCGTTGACATATAATTTGCTGAGTTTTGAAGACATTTGCTCCGGCACGTATTTCCGTGCAAATCGGATACCAAGTGTCGCGTCAACGTATCATTTTGAGATCGGCACATCGGAATCCTATTCCGGATATATCGTTGGGTTCGTATCGTCATTCTGGATTCGTGGACATATAATTTGCTAGGTTTTGTAGACTTCTATCCCGACACGCTTTTTGGTGCAAAGTGTGTCCAACGGCGGACATCATTTTGACCCGAAATTACCGTTTTGCCCCTGTGTCCAAATTGGACTTATGGGTAGGCTATCCTAGCTGATTTGACCGTTCTGGACACGTTGGGGATATTTATTTTATCATCCGACAACATCTGTAGATTTTGATTATGTATTATCCTTAATTTATAATTAATTATTTTTCTAGATATTGTTACTTTCTGGTTTTGAATTTTTATATATATTTTAATTGCTGTAAAAATCTTGGAAAAATGGTATTTAAATATTATGTTAATTTAGCTAATTTATTATAATTTTTTTAGCATTTATTAAGTGCTTTTGGTATTTTATAAAAATAGGAAAATAGAACTCATTTTTAGTATATTTATGTTTGCTGATTTTTAATAAATATTTATGAGGGTTTATAAATCCCAGAAAAATTAGTATAAATTTCTATAATTAACAAGGATCATTTTGGTACTTTATTTTATATATATTTGAGCTTTTTGTCTATCTCAAAAATTATTGGAACATAGTGTACAGTAGATTTAATTATTGAATAATTACGACTTGTAACTTTTTATGTTGTTTTGTGTTTTAGTCGTATTGGACCTCACCCCGCGCTAGTGTAAAGATCCTAGGAAGTTAGTTTGTGTATAGTGGCACTCCACATTAGAATTTCATGCTAGGTCCCCACTTGGCTAGTGTCCAGTTAGGAGTCGTGTCTCACCACTAGTGTAATCTTGATCATAGCTTAGAACTGAGTTTGTATATCACTATTGACAGGATACCGGACATCTATACCTTCATACTAGTATTCTTGCTTTGCTCGAGGCAAGTACATCTACACACTCATTTACTGTCTTTTAATGCTAGAACATGTATTAACCCTGTTAAAATACTGCTTCTGAATAACTGCAAGTTAAATCTTCACATGTTGTATTACTTTCAGTACCTGCCATGCTTAGGACAGTTCTTATATCTTCACATGTTTCTTACTGGTTCTCAGTACATGTTTTACTATGCTTTATACTACTCGGAGTATTCACATGTTTCATACTGTTCCCAGTACCGGCCATGCTTATATTACTCCCAGTATCTCCCACATGTTTTACTGTTCTCGTATCTCTCACATGTTAGAATATGGGTTATGGGAAAACTGACAGTTGAGTACGTGATCACGACCCCCTTCTCCGTACGTATGTACCGAGCAAGGTTGACATTTTATATGTACACCTTGTCGTAGGCTTTATCTCAACGCGAATTTGTGCGTATGTACATCTGTCGCCGTTTCACTTATACGGAAGCACATTTTATTATGTGCCCCAGCACATTGTACATCTATTGACCGATCACGTACCTGCTACAGTTTTAAACATTACATATACATCTGTCTTTATGACATATGTATCCTTGCCATGATAGATTATGAGATATACTATGATTCCAGATATGCCATGTTCCCTGTGTTACTATGATATTGTGATCCCAGTTGTACCATGAGGCCATGTTTCTAGTATTTTCTGTTTTATAGACTCATCACACCATGTTTCTTGTTGTACATCTCTTTCATTATATGTTCAGTACTTTAGTTGTAGAGGTTGTACTTGCTCCCGTCCTGACAGGATAACGTTGTAGGTATACTTTTCGAGAAGGAATTGCTATATGTTACATGTTACGGTACTGCATTGAGGACCTGGCCTTAGCTCCAGTAGAGGCCCCAGCGGGGAACCTTGCTTAGATATCTTTCTCGTGTTTTGGGACTTAGACTTTGGTATGTACTTATATTTGGATACTGGACTTTGTCTCCAGTTAGATACTTTGGTTATGTATTTTTAAGTCTGTGCTCATGTTACCTTCGCTTATAGATGCTGTGTTGTGATGAACTTTAAATGTGATTTTAGAACTGTTAGCAGCTTAGACCCTTTATTGTCTATTCTTAGAACAGCTTACTACGCTTTAATCAAGCGTAGGCTGGACATGGCTCGGTCCGGCCCAACAATTTGGGTAACGGGTCGTGACAATATGTAATATTTGGGACGCCTTATTATTGTATATTTAATGATCATACATCTTGTGACTCTTACTTACTTGCTATGATTGAGACACTAGGCTTGTTCATGACCTTAAGAGACTGTTGGCTTGTAGATAAACCCTTATGTATCCTAGACAGCCGTGATCGTATAGCGAGATGGAATCCATTTCAATATACGTAGCTGGCTATGTCTGCCCCCGCTCTCCAGTATTCTGGTTCTGGGGCGTGACATGGTTTAAGTGGTGGCCCATGCAGGTCTTGTAATCAAGATATGTGAGGGTTTACCGAATAGATGTCTCAATCAGTATTCGTCCTTGATCTCTGCTCGTATCTTCTGAATCCCTGGATTCTTGTCCTGATCGTATGCTTGTATCGTTGATCTGTCCTGGTCCTTCCTTATTGTTCCCTATGTCGTCTTCTTCAGCGGCATTGTTCATGGTCCTACCGTCCAGCAAGGCGGAGCACCTCCCGTGGACCAGCAGCAACCTGGAGATCAAGTCCAGCATTCCGGAGTAGCCTCCAGAGTCGATCCTATTGGAGGAGAGCCTCCAGTTCAGCCAGTTCAGCTTGCCGAGCCTGATGACGGTACTTTGGTAGGACTCGTCAGGACCTTGATAGCTTCCCAAGACCGGCGTGGAGATGCCTTGCACCAGGCAGTGACAGATGCTTTGACCAGAGGAGGTCATCAGGGTAACAGCGCGGCCAACAGTTTCAAGCGCTTGAACCCTCCATTCTTCGACGGTAGTGAAGATGCTATCGCGGCAGATGCATGGCTTCAGGACACAGAGGTGATTCTAGAAGCAGCCAGGACTCCAGAGAACGAGAAGGTGGCCGTTGTGCACCTACAGCTATTAGATCTTGCCCGCAGCTGGTGGGCAGCGCAGGCCGTTGGGTTAGCAGCACCCATTGCTTGGGCAGTATTCAGAGAGAGATTCCAGACCAAGTATTTTGATGCTGTAGCTCGGTACGATCTACAGACGAGGTTCACAAATCTGAAGTAAGGAGGCAGGACGGTCGACGGATATGCGGCCGAGTTTTCCAGACTCAGTCGGTTTGCTCCCACCTTGGTGGCAACCGAGTATGATAGAGCCCAGCGGTTCCAGCAGGGACTTCACTTGGAGATCTTGTTGGCAGTCGAGCAGTTTGAGCATCAGACTTTTGATGCAGTCTTGAGAGCAGCCCGGAGGCATGAGTATACCTCCCAGAGGATTATGGATAGGACCGGAGGTCAGAAGAGATCTCACGGCCAGATGAATCAGTCTTCAGCCCCAGCCCCGGCTGCCAGGGCTTTGACTATTGGAACTCCAAGGCGAGCGGCCTCAGTGACGTCGGTTCAGCATTCAACTCCGACGCACCCTCAGCAGCAGCAGAAGCAGAAGCAATCTTCCGCAGTGGGTTGTTCTCATTGTGGGAAGCCAGGCCATGTGGTGGCAGAATGTCGCAGGGCACAGGGATTGTGTCTGGCTTGTGGAGCACCAGACCATAAGGTTGGATCCTGCCCGAACAGGGGTGGTTCATCCTCGTCCCACCTTTCTAGTTCTTCGGTGAGAGGACCCGCACCGGTCCAGCAGCAGCAGCAGCAATTGCCGAGGCCCTTGCCACCTCAGTCCCAGGCATTTCAGCAGCAGAGCCGCCAGCAGTATGCGCAAGCCCAGGCCTTGAGTCAGAATAGGCAGCGAGGAATTCAGCAGAGGGGACAAGCACCCCGAGGGCATGGTCAGGCTATGGTGATGACCATGGAGGAAGGATTGGCACCAGGTGAGGTAGTGGCAGGTACTATTCTCGTCAACTCCTTTCCAGCTTCAGCTTTATTTGATTCTGGTTCATCGCATTCTTTTATGTCTGTATGATTCGCAACACGGGTAGGATTGGAGCCCGAGTCATTATCAGTAAGGCTCAATATACTTACTGGTAACGGACTTATGGGAGTAGATAGAGTGTTTTTCTCGTGTCGGATCGTAGTTAGCGGTAGAGAATTCCCCGCTAGGTTGATAGAGTTCCCGATGGCCGATTATGATGTGGTCTTAGGGATGGATTGGTTGAGGAACCAGTATGCTAGGATAGACTGCCATATTGGTAGGGTTATTTTTAGCATTCCAGGAGAGCCGGAGTTTTCTTTCTCTCGAGGTGAGGTTGAGTCATCTCCTCCAGTATTGCGGATGGCAGTAGCAGCAGTTCAGTTGCCCAGGATAGTGGATGAGTTCCCAGATGTTTTCCCAGAAGAGCTTCCAGGTATGCCTCCGGAGCGGGAGATCGAGTTCACTATAGACTTGATTTCCGGGACAGCCCCAGTATCAGAGAGAGTCTACAGGATGGCGCCGTCAGAGTTGGAGATCTTGTACAAGATGATTGAAGAGCTTAGGACCAAGGGATTCATTCGTGCAAGTGGATCACCTTGGGGAGCCTCGATGCTTCTTGTGAAAAAGAAGGATGGTACGTCCAGGTTATGTGTTGATTATCGTACCTTGAACTCAGTGACAATCAAGAACAGATACCCTCTTCCGAGGATAGATGACTTGTTTGATCAACTCAAAGGGGCATCATTATTTTCGAAGATTGATTTGCGCTCAGGTTATCATCAGATCAGAGTCAGAGAGCAGGACATCTCGAAGACAGCTTTTAGATCAAGATATGTACATTGGGAGTTCCTTGTTATGCCTTTTGGGGCGACCAATGCGCCGGCAGTATTCATGGACCTCATGAATCGCATCTTCATGCCTTACTTGGATCAGTTTATGATTGTGTTCTTGGATGACATTCTGGTCTACAGCAAGAGTGAGGCAGAGCATGAGCAGCATCTCCGTATAGTTCTTCAGACTCTCAGGGAGCACCAGTTATATGCCAAGTTTAGTAAATGCGAGTTCTGGCTCGATCGCATTTCGTACTTGGGTCATATCATCACTCGAGGAGGAGTAGAAGTGGATCCCCAAAAGATTGTGGCTATTGAGTCATGGCCAGTGCCCAGCACAGTTGCAGAGGTTCGTAGTTTTCTCGGATTGGCCGGCTACTACCGGCGGTTTGTTTCGGACTTTGCTCGGATTTCAGTGCCATTAACGCAGTTGACCCGCAAGGATGCACAGTTTGCTTGGACAGCAGAGTGTCAGAGTTCTTTTGAGCAGTTGAAGCGAGGCCTGATAACAGCTCCTATTCTCACGCTTCCAGATGGAACCGGAGGATTCTCAGTGTATTGTGATGCTTCAGGCAGAGGTTTAGGATGTGTTCTGATGCAGCATGGGAAGGTGATAGCTTATGCATCATGACAACTTCGTGATCATGAGAGGAATTACCCAACCCATGACTTGGAGCTGGCAGCAGTAGTGTTTGCACTTAAGTTATGGAGGCACTACTTATACGGAGATAGGGTGGAGATTTTCACCGACCACAAGAGCCTGAAGTATGTTTTCACCCAGAAGGATCTTAACATGCGTCAGAGGAGATGGCTGGAGCTTCTTGTGGATTATGATGTCAACCTGCAGTATCATCCTGGGAAGGCCGATGTCGTAGCAGATGCATTGAGCAGGAGGGCCGGAGCTTATTTCCTAACAGCGCAACCAGAGCTGTTAGCAAATCTTCAGAAGATGGGTATTGAAGTTGTTCTCCCTTCCAGTGTGGCCTTGATGGCCAGTATGCAAGTTCAGTCCACTATAGTCGAGAGGATCCGGATGGCGCAGTCGGCAGATTCCAAGCTTCAGCGACTCAGAGCAGAGTGTGAGGCAGGACGAAGACCAGAGTTATGTATTCATGAGGATGGTACACTTCGACATGGTAAGCGTCTTTGTGTACCCAGCGGAGATATCCAGCAGGAGATCATGTCAGAGGCGCACAGCTCTCAGTATTCCATCCATCCTGGCAGTACGAAGATGTACCGTGATATCCATCAGCACTTCTGGTGGAATGGCATGAAGCGGAAGATAGCTCGGTTTGTCTCTCGGTGTTTGGTTTGCCAACAGGTTAAGGCCGAACATCAGAGACCGGCTGGACTTCTTCAGCCCTTACCTATTCCAGAATGGAAGTGGGAGCATGTGACCATGGATTTTGTGACTGGATTACCTAGATCCCCAGCTAGTAGAGATGCTATTTGGGTTATAGTTGACCGTCTCACGAAAGTGGCTCACTTTCTTCCATTCAGAGTTGGTCAGTCGACGGCTCAGTTAGCAGAGATGTATCTCAGGCAGATCGTCAGATTGCACGGTGTGCCAGTCAGTATCACCTCGGACCGAGATTCAAGATTTACGTCGCACTTTTGGCGTAGCTTGCAAGAGAGTTTGGGAACTCATCTCCAGTTCAGTTCAGCATATCACCCGCAGACAGATGGCCAGTCGGAGCGCACGATCCAGACTCTTGAAGACATGTTGCGGTCTTGCACACTTGACTTCGGTGGTTCATGGGAAGATCACTTACACCTGGTGGAATTCTCGTACAACAATAGTTTCCAGGCCAGTATCCAGATGGCACCGTTCGAGGCACTGTATGGCAGGAAGTGCAGATCCCCGTTAGCCTGGGATGATGTTGGGGAGAGGCAGATGCTTGGTCCAGAAATGATTGCTCAGACCATTGAAGTAGTCAGGCGAGTCAGAGATCACCTTCGAGTTGCCCAAGATCGCCAGCGCCATTGGGCCGATTCTCATCGACGCCCTCTCGAGTTCTCGGTCGGCGATCATGTATTCCTGAGGATTTCGTCTAACTGTGGTGTCATTCGTTTTGGCGTACGGGGAAAGCTTAGTCCTAGGTATATAGGGCCGTTCGACATTCTGGAACGAGTAGGAGATGTATCCTATCGTCTCGTTCTTCCACCGTCGCTAAGCAAGGTGTATGACGTGTTCCATGTATCCCAATTACGACGGTACATCCCGGACCCGAGCCACATCCTGGATCATTCGGAATTGGTTGTTGGTACCAACCTTTCGTATGAGGAGAGGCCCGTGTCTATATTGGATCGAAGAGAGAAGATCCTCAAGAACAAGACTATCAAGTTAGTCCGAGTTGCTTGGGGTCATCACTCTTTGGGGGAGTCAACGTGGGAGCGTGAGGATGATATTCGATCACGATATCCCGACTTGTTTGACTCATGAGGTATAATGTCTTTCTTATGCCTCATGTCATCAATTCCTTGCTTGCATGATTGATTGATTGCCTAGTATAATTGCCTGTGAATAGTGTAGCTTGTTCTTGTCCCTCTAGCCTCCTAATTAAATTCCGAGGACGGAATTCTTTTAAGGTGGGTAGAGTTGTAATGCCTGTGATTCGTATTACGTATTTTTGGAAATACGTGTACGTGTCTTTTCTTGTGTTATTCCTTGTTTAGCTCTCGGCTTGGTTTAACTCTCGGTTTGGGTTGGCTTGGTTCGGCCGGCCCAATGCTTGGTTCATCATGGGCCAAGGGTGGAACACCTTAGCCTATGCTTCTCCTTCATTTCCACCACAACCCCCCTCCTCTTTAATATCCCCACCAACCTTCTCTCTCCTCCATAATTCTCATTTACTTCTCCTTCCCCCACCATTACTCTTCCCCACCAACCAAGAACACCATAGGCAAGTGCAACTTGCTTCCACAAGAGAACTCCTTTTGATGGTTTCATTAGCTTCTCCTCATGATTCTAAACCACATTAGAACTTGTCATTTTCTATTTTGAGGCTTTAATTCTTGTAGATCTAGAGTTTTGCTATTTTCGGATTTTTGGTGTTTTGATCTATTAAACTTGCTTGTTTTCAAGTTTTGATGGTTCCATGTTTTAGAGAATTTCATTCTACCCAATTTTGACCTTTGGAAAGTTGGATTCGGACTTGTTTTGACCAAGATTTGGACAATTGAAGCTTAGATTCAACTTTAGAGTTCTTGCTGTTCTTGCCATTTGGAGAAGACAGTGAGCAGTGAGCTAGCTTTTTAGCTTATGCCGCTGAGTCGTACGCTGCTCTTTAGCGAGCGTACGCTAGCCTTCGTACGCTGCTCTTTAGTGAGCGTACGCTAGCCTTCGTACGCTGCTCTTTAGCGAGCGTACGCTAGCCTTCGTACGCTGCTCTTTAGTGAGCGTACGCTAGCCTTCGTACGCTGCTCTTTAGCGAGTGTACGCTAGCCTTCGTACGTTGCTCTTTAGCGAGCGTACGCTAGCTTTCGTACGCTAGCTTTCGTACGCTAGCTTGAGCGTACGCGTGCCTTGGTACGCTAGCTTAAGCGAGCAAGGCGTACGCTGGCCCCTTTCGTACGCTAGCTCGAGCGTACGCAGTCTTGAGCATACGCTTGCTTGAGCGTACGCTGACCTGTAGCTTGAGCGTGCCCTTGTGTACGCTGACCTGTAGCTTGAGCGTGCCCTTGTGTACGCTGACCCTTGCGTACGCTTCCCATTGGAAGTGTATGGATCCTCTGGTACGCAGACCTGAGCGTACGCTAGCCTGAGCGTAGCCTGGCTTGAGCGTAGCCTGATTACCCTTGATCTTCTATAGCCCTGTATATTGATATTTTATTAGATATTTAACGTCCATTTTATATCCTTACGCCTTTTGTCATGAACTTGATTTGTTTAATATGTTTGGAAATGATACCTGAGCATGACACGATAGTGACCCGTAGTGGTGCACTCCTGACATAATGACCTGGCATGACCTGATAGTGGCCCGTCGTGGCGCACTCCTGACAAGTACACTTGACATGATAAACCTGACATGTTATATCTTGATAAGCTGTTGCGACGGCTACCTGACATGACATGACCTGTATAAATAACCTGGACACCGTGGGCGATTGTGCTTGTACAAATAATCCAGTCCTGTCTTGTATCATGTCTAGGAGGGGTCTCCTGAGTACCACGGTCAGGAGTACTTACTAAAATGGACTAAGGTTAACAACTAGATTAATACATTAGTCATGAAGAGATTTTTCCAGCTACAGGCAATCCCGTTACCTGGGCGCGCTTGGGATCTGTAGCCTGCCGTCGAGTAGGGCACATTTCCAGTACACTGTCATGTGTTGTACCCTTCAAACTGCTTAAGGGTACATACGTTTTCTGGACGGTGTACCCACCTGAATTCAACCCCTAATTTCGACCTGGGTAACCTGGATGGTCTGCAGGGCTTGTGGCTGTGGAATAATCTCACTGCATCTTGTTAGTAATTAGGCTTGTGATAACCCTAGTTAGTTAAAGTATCAAGCCGTAGTTCTTGCTTGGCCGTGAAGTGATTGGATGGAGTCTAACCAGTCTAGTTTTGCCCTGATCCTGTTCCAGATTATTGAATGACCAGAATGCTTGTATTTATTTTACCGATAAATGGTGAGAATTCCAAGCTCTGTTCAGACGAAGGGTTACAACCCCGGTCCTTGTTTGGTTTACGGGTTATAACCTGGTTATCTGAATAGTTCCATGGTTATCTCGTCGTATATCATCCTGGTGTATTTTCTTTATTTACAGTTCTTACTTTTATTTATATCTTGTGCTGATTGCTGGTTTTAGTTCTTAAGTGAAGCCTCCTTTGTGGCTCTTGCTCTTTCTGGGGTCTGACCCAGCTGGTTTTGTGTGGCCAAATTTTGGAGCAGCTACCGAGGATCTACCAACATTCCTGCCAGATGGTGAACACTAGAGGGAATCCTGGCAACGAGTGGGTTATTTTTGGCTCTCCCACTCTATTGTAAAAATATTCTTTTGAGGCGTTTAGCCGACGAGCACCTGTTTAGCTCGATTGCACTTTACTTACTGTCTGCCTACGGGCTGTAACATGATTAACAAATCCTAGGGTTGATCATGTATGACTAAACTCTTGCTAGTCCTAACATTTTGTAACGACTAGCTTCATGATCAGCTGAATATGTAATATTTGGGACGCCTTATTATTGTATATTTAATGATCATACATCTTGTGACTCTTACTTACTTGCTATGATTGAGACACTAGGCTTGTTCATGACCTTAAGAGACTGTTGGCTTGTAGATAAACCCTCATATATCCTAGACAGCCGTGACCGTATAGCGAGATGGAATCCATTTCAATATACGTAGCTGGCTATGTCTGCCCCCGCTCTCCAGTATTCTGGTTCTGGGGCGTGACAGGCTCATGCGGCCCAGTTCACATGGGCTTATGCGGCTCTATTGGAACATGGGCTTATGCGGCTCTGTTTGAACATGGGCTTATGCGGCACTAATTAGCGTAAGCTTATACGTCTCTGTTTAGCGTGAGCTTATGCGGTTCTGTTTAGCGTGAGCTGATGCGGTTCTGCTTAGCGGAGTATTATGCGGCCCAATTCAGAGGAGCTTATGCGGCTCGGTTCAGCACAGCCTCATGCGGCCCAGTCCAGACGAGTTTATGCGGTTCTGCTTAGTAGGGCATTATGCGGCCCAGTCCAGATAAGTTTATACGGCCCTGTTTGAAGGGGGCTTCATGCGGTTCGATTCAGAGGGACTTATGCGGCTCTGTTCGCCAGGCCATTATGCGATTCAGTTCGTGAAGTGTTTATGCGGCCACCGGATAACTCCCTTGCGGCTCGAACATGGGGTATACCCTCCATGCGGCTCGGCCATGGGACGTACATGCGGCACACACAAGTTGAACAGTTTAAAGGCTTGTGCATAAGACATGCAACAGAGCCATCTTTGTTAGGCTTTTTTGAGCATACGATCCTCCCAAAGCCCTTACCAGCAATGGAGGGGTGGACGTCAGGGTGGACTTCAGGCACCGCGGCCGACGTAGAGGCCACTCCCTTACCCTTCACCGCAGTCTTGGAAACTTTGGGGGCCATCGATTGATCGAAGAAGAAGAAGATGAGGACGACAGTTAAGGCAAGAAGAGCTTAGATTGAGGAAGAGAGTAAAGAGTTTCTTTCTCTAAATTACTCTTATTTATAGAAGGCCGAAGGGAGGACACGTGGACCGATGAACGCTTCGGGTCGTGTGCTGCAGGCAAAACCGACTCCTAGGATTTCGTCCCCTCTCATAAAGGAGATTCATCAAAGCCCAAAATCCAAATATTTAATGAACCAACTCTTGGGATTCCCCTAAAAGATGGCTCTAAATCAAAACGAATCAAGGGAAATTAATGTCGCCTACGTGGCAGAAAGGACATTATGCGGCTAGGCAGTCCATGCGGCCAAGAAAGCCATAAGGTTAAGAAGTCCATGGGGCCAGAATATCTTATGCGGCCAGGAAAGCCATGCGGCTAAGAAGTCCATGCGGCCAGAATATCTTATGCGGCCAGGAGAGCTTAAGTGAACATAGTTATGCTTCTCATTCAAAGTATTTCAATTTTTTAAATTGAAAACTTTGAAGGGGGTCTTGTAGAAGCATGGAAATAAACAGGAAATCCTATGCGGCTCAAGACTACGAGAGTTTCATGCGGCTCAAAAGTTCATTAGAGTTCCATACGGCTCAAATGATCATTAGAGTTTTATGCGGCTCAGAAATCCCCTAGCTCAATGCGGTTCTATACAGCGGCCTCATTCAATGCCACGTACAGCTGGCTATTAAGCAGCGGCCTCATTTAATGCTCTGACACAATAAGGCGGCTCTGACATAAAGGAGAACTGACAGCTCTGACATAAAGCTGCAATGATGACTCTGACATAAAGGCGTGCTCCTAGAAAAACGAAGAAAATCTCTATAGTTGGCACAAATCCACCAATTCCAAAGCTCATTATGCAGCTACCATCTCCATGCGGCCGCCACCCCATACGGTTGCTACTCATATGCGGCTCGGATCATGGGGCCACCCCCATGCGGCTGCTACTCCTATGCGGCTCGGATCATAGGGCCACCCCCATGTGGCCACTACTTTTATGCGGCTCGGATCACGGAGACCATCTCCATGCGGCTCAAATGCTGAGAGGCCACGCCCATGCAGCCTTGACACGTGGCCAGCCTTATGCGGTTCAGTTGGAAGCCATCCTCATGCGGTTCGGATCTCGGAGGCCATACCTATGCAGCTGCCACCTTCATGCGGTTCAAATCCTGAGAAGCCACCCTCATGCGGCTCTGTCAAGACACCCTGTCCCTGTGGCTCACGGTTAGGACACGTGGCAGAGGATCAGTTCCCTCCGGCTCGCTGCATAATGATGGTTGGACACGTGGCACTAAATCAATCAAGATTTATCCACCCAGATTTAGTACAATCATCATAATTACCCGAATCAAATCAAATTTATTACAATTAAGCTGATTGAACATGTGGCAAAAAATCTGAGCTTATCATAACAAATCATAAAGATTCATGGTAATCAACATTAATTGCCCATACGAATTTGGCGCAATCAACATTAATTGCCCAGATTTGTTGCAATCAAGATTAACGGTCCAGATTAATTGCCAACAAAGCAGGATCAAAGAAAATGGCAATTAATTCCCAAACCGCCGACTTTTCAAGAAAAAATCATTGCAAACTCTAATGATCACACTCTACTCCTATAAATAGCAAGGTGCCATTTTCTTGCAAAATACTGAAGAAAAAAGAACACAGAGGAGCGCAAAGAGAGAGAAGAACCCGGCTGGACACACAGAGAGACAAAGGCGCGCACAGAAGAGTCTTCCCACACATTCCGAGAGCATTTCTTCATCAGAGCCATGGCTACGTCCGATCGTCCAAGGAGTAAGACAGAGCTGCCGTCGCTTTCCCGAGCCTCTACCGTCACCCCCCAGAATCAAAAATAAACAATCGTACTTAGATTGTTGTACCTAGGTTTTTGTCCCTAGGCTTTCTTTGTACGAGCGAGTTTGTATTGTGAGTCTAAGTTCAGTCCTCCTATAAAATTGTTCTGTACTTTTACAATCAATGGCAAACATGTACCATATTTCTAACCATTACCAACCAAGCTATCCTAATTCTAACCATATCTTAATCAAGTTATCTCATCTTAAATATAGGGTATTACCTTAACTCTTACCCCATTACCTTACCAAGGTAAACCCATTACCTTAGTCTCTAACCAATACCTTAACCTACTTTACCCTTACTCTACGTAACCCCCAATACCCTACCAAGGTATTCTAACCCTATCTTAGTATCTCGATACCGTACCATTGTATCTTGATATCTCACTTACTAATAAAGTAAATATTCAATTAACTTAAGGTAAATGGTAACTTTGAGATACCATATTGGAATCCTTACAATACCACTCTATTAAACTCTAACTAGCACTCTAACCAAGATACCACTTGGTATCCTATGCTAGATACTAACACACACTCTAACTTATCTAGGATACTAATCTACTATCTAACTCATATCATAACTTATGTCATATCATACCATCTAACTTTTCCTTATTACCTATATACTATCCAACTACAACTCTATATCAACAATCTAAACCACATCCTTAACTCACTAACACTAGGATACCATATCAACCTTGGTAATAAGGTAAACTAATCATTTATCTTGAAGGTAAAGGCAATTTCATAATTACCTTAAAATATTAACTTGGTATTATGAGATACCAAGATACCCCTCAATTATCTAATTAACTAACGATCTAATGTACTAACATAACATCTTAACTAAATCTAACATATAACATATAGAGACTAACTTGCTAACATACCAATATCTAGAACTAACATAACCTACTAACATATCAATATCTAACATACTAGATATCTAACATCAAACTATCTAACAACATATCAAATATCTAACAAAATACTAACCTCTACTATCTAACTAACACTCATACTAACAAATATTATCTAACAATAATATATATATATGTACTATATCATACATATACTCTATGGAAGCTACATTCACTTAATATCTATACTACATAAGCTCATAGGTTACACAAAATGCCTATGTCGTATAGTCACTCTTCTACTTAAAATTAATACTGTACCAATTTGGCCTTCACTAAATTCTAGAATTAAAGTATGTTGTAGTCCTTCATATCAGCTTTCCGAAACTTCAAATGGATCGTATTTTCGTATCCGGAAGCTCTCGGAATCGCAAAAATACCGAAACACGTTCGTCTTTCGTACAGCTGACACTCAAACAATTCTACAGAAATTTCTAGAATACATTTGACCTATTTATATATATATATATATATATATATGTATATATATATATATATATATATATATATATATATATATATATATATATATATATATATATATATATATATTTGGAAAACTAACTTCGATATGGGTCTTTTAAAAAAACGGAAGGTTAATCGGAGTTCTAAGCTAAAAGTTATGATATTTCTAAGTTGCTATGGCTAATAAAAATATAGATGAATATTATAACAAATTTGGGTTATTTTGGACAAAAAAAATACATATAGGCCAAGATACTTGGATACCAACATAGGTATCCAAATGAAACTCATTCTAACCATCCTAACTAAGATCAATCCACTCTCTAACCATTCTAAAACTGAATTTAAAACACAATTAATTCTATTAGGCAGTAAACTAAACACATGGGGTGTCCTAATTTGGGATCTATCAAGTATGATACAAAACACATATCTAAAATTCTCAAGAGAGCTCCAAATGACCTCAAACTTGAATCTAAAGGGGGTACATGCATGGGGGTGGATCCTATGGATTCAAAACTAACTAATATGCATAGAAAATTAATTTAAAGTGTAGTTTTACCTATTGGGAGTGAGATCCCAATGATACTCTCAAGGACACGGCTCCGATACGAAGATCCTTCCAAAATAGACACTTCTCCTTGCACTTTGCTCCAAATCTTTGCTAGCACCCTCCCTTGGTAGTATGAGAAGGTTGGATGGAAGTTTTGGTGGAGGAATAAAGAGATTTGGAGATCAAATCAAAGAAGGAAGCTCTCTAATTTGGAAAAGAACACTTTGTGAAGGAAAAGAGGCAAGATGGAATGATATGAAAGAAAGGGAGGCTAACCTACCTATAGTGGCTTCCATTAAACTCTATTGGGCCTTGGGGGAAAGCCGATTATGGCCTCAACTAGTACTCTTGGTTAATTTTAAGTTAGGTTAAAGTTTGGGATCAAAATTGTTAAATTTAAGCCTCTAACTTAACCAATCTAACAAGTGGGATTAGTCTAAACTTACTAACTTAATTAGTGGGATTTGTGGGCCATGACTAACTAATCTTAGGGTCCCGTATAGAGTCTAAGCTACCCGGGTCACTAACACAAGTCGGAACGAAACGAAACTCAAACCCGACTAAAAAAATACCGTAAAATTAATATTAAAATATAAAAATTTCCAAAATATTAAAATATAAAAATTACCAAAATCATAATACATCAATTTAAATATTATTAAAATAATATAAAATTTACCAATTAATCAAAATCCTAAATAATTTAAAAGTTACAAAATGACCAAAATATTCTTAGCCTAAAAAGTGGTAATTAGCTAATCTAATCACATGGGTTAGGCCTCCATGGTCATGGTTAGTCTTTAGACTAAGCAGCTCTAAGGTTACACTAGCCAAAGAACAAAATCACAAAACACTAATTTAATGATATTAAAATTATCAAAATTTACCAATAAATTAATAACATGATTTAAACATATTATTAAATAATCAATTTTACAAAAGTTCAAAATTACCCTCATTTTAGAAAAGTGGTGGTTACACCATGTCTGTCGCCCCCAACATAATATCCGTTCCCCCAAACCAAGAAGCATGCGAGAGAACTGAGGAATAACAACGCACAAACCAAACGTAAAAATCACAAAGAACCAAACCGCAGACACACATATTTTTTAACGTAAAAACGCTTGCGGGAATAAACCACGGGACGGTCATAGTTCAACCCTGAAAAGCCTCAACTATTGGAATAGAAGATTACACCCTTTACAAGCTCCTCACCGGTCCAAAACGGAGCACCACAACTCCTTAGAATATCAAAACAATTATGGACACATGAAGAACGAAAACGATGAGAAGTAGAATTACCCGAAACAATCCTTTCTTTAAAAATGTCGTAGATCTTGGTAGCCTATGCAGGTCATTGGACGGAGAAAAATGTTTCAGCGATTTGGTTCTTTGTAATTTTGGCATTTGGTTTTATGCGTTGCTATTGTTCGGTTCTCTCGCATGTTTTTTGGTTTGAAAAATGATTTTCGTGTTTCGTTCCAGCAAGTGGTATCAGAGCCCATGATTATAGGGCTAATTTGGACGGCTCTAGTTGGTTCGAAACAGATGGTGCTGAACGTTTATATATATGATCGGATTATATGGACTCTTCTCAAGGTTGAGTAGGAACATCAACTACATGGATTGACTTCAAAGGTAGATTTGACGTGTCTAGTATTGAACAAGGATTGGCACGCAAAAGTGGTATGGATGCACGTACTGGTTTAGTTCTATGGTCGAACGGATCGAGATGACAATATGTTGGATCTTCTGGGTGCTCGGCTGGCAGAAACAAATAAAGGTAGCATAGGTGTTAAGGTGAACACTCGTATGATCACCCTCATATGAGGGAACTAGGCGATTTAGAAGCCAATGATGGAGGATCTACTCTGGTTCAAGGACTTACATGATCTGTTGGAGGGTTGCAATGCAAATCCATCAGACAAAGCTACTGAAAATTGAAAACGATTGGATTGAAATGCCATTGGATTCATCCGTTGATGGTTGGATGATTCGGTGTTTCACCACGTGTCTATGGAGAGTTCTGTAAAAGCATTGTGGGAGAAGCTGTATCCGCTGTACAAAAAGAAGATGGCTGGCAACAAGATGTTTCTGATTGGCCAACTCTTTAACTCGAAGTATACGGAGGGTGTCCCAATGGCATAACATAAACGAGGTTCAGGGTATCATCAATCAGTTGTCTGCGATGCAAGTGGTGATTGATGATGAGCTTCAGGCCCTACTATTTTTTAGTTCTTTGTCGAAAAGCTAGTAGATGGTGGTGGTATCGGTAAGCAACTCCGCACCGGATGGAGTTTGTGTCACGACCCGCACCCTAGAGTAAGGGCACGAGACGTGGGTACGTCCAGCCTACGCCGCAGTGTCGATGGTAGAACGCAGTCCTAGGTCACAACATCTAACAATCTAAGCTAAACAGTTTATACTCCCCGAATGGGAGTGACATAGCAGAAAGTAAACTCAATCACAACTAAGGCAGAAGATGAGATAAAAAGATAGATACTGCTGAAATAAAAGAAAATCCTTAAGTACAAACAGTGTCTAAGTGTCTAAGATAAGTACATATCCCAAATCCCAAGTATCAATATATACAGTCATCCAGAATGAATATAAAAAAGACATCCTAGTCTAGAGGGGTGTCGTCCACAGCTAAAGGCTCCTGCTGCTGGTCCAAGTCTGTACTGTCATCTAGGGTAGCCCCATAATAAGTGGGACAGTCCGCCTTGTCCTCATCCTCTGTAATATTTCAACAGGTCCAGTCAGGACAGGAGCGAGCACAATACATCTCAACAAGTCATAACAGGAAAGAAAATATAATCATGCTAGAGAATAAAATATAGGAAACTGAAGAACAGCATAATGTAAGAGAGAGACAGTAAGTAAATATCTATGACATATAAAAGAGAGACAGTGCTAGTGATTTAGAGTACAAGACAAACATGTGAATGGCTTAGGACTGATTCATGACTACACTAAGAGTGATTCATGACTATACTACTTTTGGATATTTATTCACATGACCATTCATACTCCCCCGTACCCCAATCAATACACAAGGATCCAGTCAAGTTACATTAAGATTCGTGACTAAACTACTAACCCGTATAGGGTGATTCATGAATTGATTCGTGAAGGCTCGGTGATCATAAGGGTACATGAGTCACTAGCTGATTCCCGAAGATTCATGATAATAGAAGCATGAGATACGTGATGCAAGTGAAAAACACGAGATAAAAGTATCTGATGCTCCCGAGAGGGATAACATCTCATGAAGGGATCCATATAGTACCAATTCGTGTTACCAACGTGTCAGCATCAAGTAAGATAATCCAAAGCAGGAAATATAATCCTAAACAAGATATGAAATGATCAGAGAATGTACTCGCCTGGTATCTGAGTGTCCGGATGAAAAGTACTGTCCGAGGAGAGGTGTCTGGCTCCTAATCAGAACAGCACAAGTCACAACAAGTCTAAAATGGTAACATGAAGTTCTACTATGCATTCTACATAATTCTAGGTCAATCTAGACTAAAGTCAACTCTTGGTCAACCTTGGTCAACCCTAGAAGTCAAACTAGGTCAACTATGGTCAAACTAGGTCAACTAAGTCTAAACTAGTCAAACTGGTCTATTCTAGGCCTAATCAAGACTAAAAAAGCCTAACTAAGCTCTCACTAGTCTAATAGACACACCATAGGCCAATACCATATATGGATATATATCATTATTCACATATGTGAATATATATATATATATATATATATATATATATATATATATATATATATATATATATATATATATATATATATATATATATATATATATATATATGCATAGCACATTAGCTATTACACATAGGAATCCCATAATGCTACTCTACCATCACACATATTCCCATAAGCTATTATGACTATTTACCCACACACACACACACACACACACACATATATATATTTTATATATATATATATATATATATATAAATATATATATATATATATTTATATATATATATATATATATATATATATATATATATATATATACATATATAGGATACATATATGTGTGTGTGTGGATATATAGGTGTGGACATGTGTGGGTGTCTCAGGATATATGTGAACCTGGTGATAGTGTCCAGGTTGATTTTTCAGTGTGTGTGTTGACAGAAATTCCTAAAGACAGTAACATGTGTGCAGGAAACACATTAAATGTTCTGAACATGTGTGTGTGGAAAATATGTGAGCTGTGTGTGTACAGGAAGATATGTGTATAGGTTAGCATGGTGTGACAGAAAAGTACAAAACAGTGTATAATGTGAACTGTGTGTGTGAGTGTCAATAGAATGTAGAGTATGTGTCATCAGGATATAGAGTGTGTTGACAGGAGCATGTGAACCTGTGTGGTATTCCAGGTGACAGTGAAACAAACTGTGTGTGTGTGTTCAGTCATAGGGAATTTGGAAAACAAAGTGTGTGTCACAGAGAGAAACCTGTGTGTGTGGATATGTAGATAGGTGACAGTGTTCAGTCACTCATGAGCTAACCAACAGTGAACCCAAATAAGAACTCAGAATTCAGATATCAAGGGAAGGAAAACTCCTTTCCAGGTTTTTCATATACATAATTACAGTTCAGTTTTTATTTCCTAATTCCTCATTTCAGTTTTCAGGTTTCCTTCTAATCAGTGAATCAAATAGCATAGAAAAATTAGTTAACAACTAATCAATTCTCAGGTTAACAACAGTAAACATTCAATTAGAATCTTATTCAAAACTGAAACTGGGAATGAATTCAATGTCTCAGGATTTCGAAGAACCTTAAATAGCAATCAATCCAAATAATATCCCCACAAGAAACCAACATCCCAACACAAAACTCTAATATAACATGAATACAATATGTGTAGTTATCATTGAAACTGGAAATGAATCATTCGAATTAAGGAGAAGGCATGATACTCCATGTATCAGAAAACAGGAAATTATTTCATGCAGTTTAAATTTATGATTTCAATCTAAAACTGAGAATTTAATCTAATCCATGATGTATAATATGAGAGATCAACCAATCATAAACTAATTAGCATGTAGGAGATAATGGATAGCTAAATACATGAATTAAAACAGTTTAAAATAGGAACAACAGTTTTTAGAAAATTGGAAACATTGGTATCAATCACACATGCATTCAAATCCCCATTCTAATATGAAAAACCAACTTAACAGAGATTAGGGATTTTGTTAGGATATAATCTAGCAATCTAAAACATGTCCTAACCATATATTAAATCATAAGAACATGAAATTGAAGAATCAGTGATACTCACTGATACTACATTGTATCAATCGACCTAACATTCAAACACACATTCGATTTTCCAACCATTTTAGCAATTCAAGAAGAACACGAAGTAGATAAAAATTAGGGTATATCAGTAGGTGATACTCAAACAAAATGGTGTCCTAAAACAGGACACACGAGTGTCTAAAACAATCACACGCACACACGAGCCTACACGAGCTCGCGTGACCAGTGCACGTGTCCGCACGCACCCGACACGCATTCTTAGGACACGAAACCTCGGAGATGACACGACAGTCACTGCCCCTTGCTTCACATCCAGCCACGCGTGTCTACGTGTCCTGGATGGCTCGCACGAGCACGCTGGTAGCAGAGGAAGGCTACCCGCACGCGCGCGTGGTGCACCCTGCATGTGCACGTGTCCAGAGCGACACGACATGACACAAGGAACACCTCAGTCCACCAAAAACGTGTAAGCGACATTAAAACTCAACTTCCTATTCAACCACTCCTCGAAAACTCGATCGAAATGCCCTTTGTGGCATTTCGTCGAACACCTGCGCACAGTACTGATACGTGTCCGACACGGACACGTACAGGACACGAAAATTGACAAACCCTATTCCTACAGAACCAGGACACCTAGGGCTAGGTATTTATGCAAAGAAATCCTAATTTTAATGGTGGAATAGAAATATACCTATGTGTGTTCTTCAACACAAAAACTTTTTCAAAAGGGGATCTCCAAAAGCTACCCAACTTCTCCAAATTGATTCAAATCTGAGATGTGACTCCACAATCAGCAAGAGAACAATGATTAGAACACTATGGAAGAAATTTCAATGAAAATAGAGCTCTATTGATTAATCTATGGAGAAAAGAAGTGTAGGCTCACCTTGTTCTTAGGAAAAATGATGAACTAATAAAAAGAGGAACAACTTTCTAAAATGATATTATATAGGCAAGGGCGTCTTGGCTGGCCACTTTAGTTAGGGTTAGGGTTTTTAGGTTTCATCTAAGGGCTAGCAATAAATCAAGGCTAATGAGTGGCCTAAAATCTAGGGCTCTTTCCTAGTTAAGTTGCAAACCACCCACTTAGCTAAAAATGACTCAAACCACTATTTAATACTAACTAAACTCAATGTGGCTAATTAGGCTAGCTATGGCTAATCTAGGTTAGGTCCAATCTAGGTTAGGCTAACCAAAACCACATGGTAATAAATAAACTAGTATTTAAATCACACCATTCAAATAAATCATTTTAAATTCCTAATAAAATATATTAAATTCAAATTATTCAAAAATAAAAAAAAATACCCTCAAACTAGAAATGTGGTAGTGACAAATCTGCCCTCCTAAAAAAAATTCCGTCCTCGAAATTGAAAGGCGAAATGCAACTGATGAAAAGGATAGAAAGTATACCTCACGGTCCAAAAAGATAAGGGTATCGCTCGCGCATCTCATCCTCCCGCTCCCAGGTAGACTCTCCTGGAGAATGATGCCTCCATGCGACGCGTACCAAAGGTATCACCTGGTTCCTCAGAACCTTCTTCCGTCGATCCAGAATCTCCACTGGCTGCTCTGGATAGCTGAGAGAAGGCCCTACCTCAATCTCCGAATGATCAAGCACATGGCTAGGGTCAGCCACGTACCGTCTCAACTATGATACATGGAATACGTTGTGGATACCCACTAGTACAGGTGGCAAGTCTAGCCTGTAAGCCACGTCGCCGACTCTTCCGCTGATAACGAAAGGGCCGATGAAGCGCGGGCTAAGCTTCCCACCTCCACCAAAATGTATCGTACCACGAGTCGGAGATATCCTCAAGAAAACCTGGCCTCCAACCTAATCACAAGCAAGGTCTCAATTTAATTATGATAAACAAACACGATCAATCAAAACACAACAAACAAACCTAAATCTAATCCTACTCTAATCTGTACCTCAAACTCCAAGGGCCTCCGGTGGCTATCGGCCCAGTGCCGATGTCTGTCCTGCGCCATACAAAGTCTGTTCCTGATGAGCTTCACCTTTTCGGCTGCATCAACAACCATCTCTGGCCCCAGTAAAGCTCGCTCACCAATATCATCCCAAGATAAGGGTGTACGACATCTACGTCCGTACAGAGCCTCGAAAGGTAACATCTCGATGCTGGCCTGAAAACTGTTGTTATAAGCAAACTCCACCAAATGTAGATGATCCTCCCAGGAACCTCCAAAGTCCAAGACGCACGTCCGTAGCATATCCTCGAGCGTCTGAACAGTCCTCTCTGACTGTCCATCCGTTTGGGGGTGGTATGCAGTACTAAACTTGAGCTGAGTGCCCAAGCTAATCTGCAGACTCCTCCAGAAATGGAAAGTAAAGCGACTATCCCGATCCGAGATGATGCTGACCGGAACCCCATGAATCCTCACGATCTGCCGCATATACATCTCCGCAAGCCTCTCCGTAGACGTACCCACCTTGAATGGCAAAAAGTGGGCCGATTTGGTCAACCTGTCAACGATGATCCAAATCGCATATTTCCCTCCTGGTGTACGCGGCAATCCTGATACAAAATCCATGGTGATATGCTCCCACTTCCACTCGGGAATGGACAGCGGCTGCAATAATCCACCGGGCCTCTGTCTCTCTGCCTTGACCTGCTGACAGACCAAGCACCTAGCTACGAAGCGAGCCACCTCCCGTTTCATCTCGGACCACCAAACATGCTCCCTCAGATCTCGGTACATCTTTTTGGCACCAGGGTGTATAGAGTACTGAGATCTGTGGACCTCCTGCAAAACCTGCTCCCTGAGCTCTCCGCTGGGCACACATAACCTGGAACCGTGCCTCAAGGCACCATCATCTGTAAGAGAAAACTCGCCGTCCACCAATTCTGCTCGAACCTGCTCTCGGAGACACCGCAGAGCAACGTCCTCAAACTGTGTCGACTTGATCCTCTCCACCAAGTTTGACTGAATCTGCATGCCCCACATCTGCATCTGCACTCCGGGCACGATCACCTTAATCCCAAGGCTCTCCAAATCTGCAAGCAAGTGCCGATCCATAGTCAAATATATGGCTGTCGGATACCTACTCAAGGCATCGGCAACCATGTTGGCCTTTCCTGGGTGATACTGAAGTAGGATGTCAAAGTCCTTCATCAACTCTAGCCATCTGCGCTGCCTCATGTTCGGCACCTTCTGAGTGAACACATACTTTAAGCTCTTGTGATCTGTGAAGATCTCCACCCTCTCCCCATACAGATAATGCTTCCACAACTTCAGAGCAAATATCACTGCTGCCAGCTCCAGGTCGTGGGTAGGGTAGTTCTTCTCATGGGGACATAATTGCCTGAAAGCATAGGCAATCACCTTCCCATGCTACTGCAAGACACAACCCAGCCCCTTCCCTGAAGCATCACTATAAATAGTGAATCCCCCTGATCCTGAAGGCAATGTCAGAATCGGAGCTGTCGTAAGCCGCTTCTTTAACTCATCAAAAGCTGTCTGATACTCCTCTGACCAAACATACTGAGTATCCTTCCGGGTCAACCGAGTCAACGGCTCTGCAACCCGGGAGAAATCCTGCACAAATCTCCTATAATATCCTGCCAGCCCCAGGAAGCTCCTGATCTCTGCCACTGAAGTCGGCGCTGGCCATGCCTCAACTGCTACGATCTTCTTGGGGTCAACTGAGATACCATCTCCAGTCACCACATGCCCCAAAAAGTCTACCCGGTCCAAGAAGAACTCACACTTGGAGAGCTTTCCATAAAGCTGCTCCCTCCTGAGAGTCTCCAGCACTATCCTCAGATGCTCCTCGTGCTCCTCCTCAGTCTTGGAATATACCAAGATGTCGTCAATGAACACCACCATGAACTTGTCCAAGTTCTGGTGGAACACCTTGTTCATTAGGTTCATAAACACTGCTGGTGCATTGGTTAGTCCAAACGGTATAACCAAAAGCTCAAACTGCCCGTACCGCGTCCTGAAAGCGGTCTTGGGAATATCCTCCCCTTGACCTTCACCTGGTGATATCCCGACCTCAGATCAATCTTGGAAAATACCCGAGCTCCGCTCAACTGATCAAAGAGATCATCGATCCGCGACAGTGGGTATCTGTTCTTGATCGTGAGGTTGATGAGTGCCCTGTAGTCAATACACATCCGTACTGACCCATCCTTCTTTAGCACAAATAATACTGGTGTACCCCATGGCGACAAACTCGAACGGATGAAGCCCTTGTCCTGCAGCTCATCCACTTGCTTCTTCAGCTCCACCAACTCACTGTTGTTCACCCGATAGACGTGCTAAGAGATGGGTTCCGCTCCTGGAACCAAGTCTATCGAGAACTCAATGTCTCTGTCTGGTGGCAATCCCGATAACTCCTCTGGGAAAACATCCATATACTCTGCTATCAAGGGGTGTGGAATCGTCTGCTTCTCTACCGAGACTTCGCAGAAAACTCCGCTGCTCTGCTCCACCTGACGTCTGGAGTACTCGAACTCTGGCTCTTCCGGCACTCTAAAGAGAACTCTATCCCCTCTGCAATCAATGCTGGCGTGGTGCCTGCTCAACCAATCTATACCGAGTACTATATCGTAGTTCGACAATAGTATTACGAGCAGACTCACCTCCAACTTACGGCCTCCCAAAATAATACTCTGACCCTTACAAACATCACGTACGAGGATAATGCCACCCCGGTCGTGATCTTGTAAGTCCTAGGCAACGATTCAGCTATGATACCGTGTCTAATCGCAAATGATACTGATATGAAACTGTGCGAAGCACCGGAATCGAATAATACAAAAGCTGGACTGGAGTCGAGAAGAACCGAACCTGCGATCAGCTCTCCTATCGCCTCTGCATCCTCAGCCGCCATGGCGAAAGCTCGCCCCTGCTGCCCTCCTCTGGCCTGTTGTTGGTGCTGTACGAACCGCTGCTGCTGAGTCGACAACAGTCCCTTCTGCTGCTGTCCTGCTGGAGCCTTGGCTCCTGCTCCTGCTCCCTGTGCTATCCTGCAAATATACTGAGCGCAGTCCCTCAGCTGATGGTTCGCTGCTCCGCAAAGAAGTCATCTACCCAACCTCTTCCTGCACTCGTTCCACCCATGCCCTGGCTTCTTGCAATAAGCACAGGGGGTGGCCTGCTGCCTCCGTGCTTGCTGTTGCACCCTCTGCTGCTGATGCTGAACTGGCTGATGCCTCGGCTGCTGAAACTGCTGCGGCTGGAACCTCTGCTGCTGGTGGTGCTGCTGCTGAAAGTGCGGTCTCTTGGTCGGTCCTCCACTACTGCTGCCTCCCTGGGAGTCTCGTCCCCTCTTGAGCCTAAGCTCAAGATCATCCTCTGCAGCTAAAGCGTCCACCAGGATCTCCTTAAAGGTAGCACTGCGGGCATTCTTGGTGTAGGACTTGACCTCTTTTACCAAGCCCTTTCGGAACCTCCGGGCCTTCGTCGCCTCCGACAAGCCCTCCATAAATCTGCTCAGGCGACAGAACTCTCCTGCGTACTCCTCCACAGACTGGCTCCCCTGGACTAGGGCCTCGAACTGAGTCTCGAGGGCTCCCAGCGCTGCGTCCGGGAAGAACTTCTCATTGAACAGCTTCTTGAATGTTGCCCAAGTCTGTCATGTAGTACCAACCCTCGGGTCGGTCTGGTACCATGTACGGGCCAGATCCTGCATCATGCTGGCCGCTGCCTCAATTTGGAGCCTCGTCGGGATCTCAGCCAACCTGAATATCTCCTCCATGTGCTCAATCCACTCATCGGCATACAAGATCCACTCTGTCCCTCGGAAGTCCCTCGGGTGCATCTTCTGAAAATCTTGTATGCCCTTCTCCCGTGGCTGGTGCGGCTGCAGGGCTATCGCTGGCTGAGCTGCAACTCTCTCTACACCTGTCACGGCCAGATCAATGCCTCGTGTGAGTTCTGCTGTGTGCCTCTGCTGCTGGATCTGCTGACCCTCCATGTACTGTCGGAAGAAGGCTAACAGCTGAACGGCGTCAACTGTCCCCGCAGGTGGCTGCTGCTGCTGAAGCACATCCGGAATCACCGGACTCGGCTCATGCCTCACAGGTGGAGGGCCTCTTTCGAAAGCAGCTGAAATGCCTATCCCAGCTGGCATGACTGGGCTGCGGTACCAGGGGCCGGCTGCTGAGTATGAGAGGTGGCAGACCTCTCATCGGCATTCTCCTGGCCCTGGCGATGCGATCTCGTCTCAACCATCCTGGAGACACAGATCAAAAAGAAATAATTACTGAGAATGAGTCGAAATATCAAAGGAGGACAGTTTAAATTCAAAGGAAGACAATAAGCAGAAAATTAGATATACGGAATCTGATAAAGAGTTTTTCCTAATGTGATTGAGTACCTTCAAAATTTTCCTAATTCTACTGCAGGCTGCAGTGATATTCTAGTTCGAATACCACTACACTTCTAATCTAGACCTGCATGGGCCACCATTAAAAATGTGTCACGATCCGCACCCTAGAGTAAGGGCACAAGACGTGGGTACGTCCAGCCTACGCCGCAGTGTCGGCGGTAGAACGCTTTCCTAGGTCACAATATCTAACAATCTAAGCTAAACAGTTTATACTCCCCGAATGGGGGTGACATAGCAGAAAGTAAACTCAATCACAACTAAGACAGAAGATGAAATAGAAAGATAGATACTGCTGAAATGAAAGGAAATCCACAAGTACAAACATAGTCTAAGTGTCTAAGATAAGTACATATCCCAAATCCCAAGCATCAATATATACAGTCATCCAGAATGAATATAAAAAAGACATCCTAGTCTAGAGGGGTGTCGTCCACAGCTAAAGGCTCATGCTGCTGGTCCAAGTATGTACTGTCATCTAGGGTTGTCCCATAATAAGTGGGACAGCCCGCCTCGTCCTCATCCTCTGTAATATTTCAACAGGTCCAGTCAGGACAGGAGCGAGCACAATACATCTCAACAAGTCATAACAGGAAAGGAAATATAATCATGCAAGAGAATAAAATAAAAGAAATTGAAGAACAGCATAATGTAAGAGAGAGACAGTAAGAAATATCTATGATATATAAAAGAGAGACAGTGCTAGTGATTTAGAGTACAAGACGAACATGTAAATGGCTTAGGACTGATTCATGACTACACTAAGAGTGATTCATGACTATACTACTTTTGGATATTTATTCACATGACCATTCATACTCCCCCGTACCCCAATCAATACACAATGATCCAGTCAAGTTACGTTAAGATTCCCCGTATAGGGTGATTCATGAATTAATTCGTGAAGGCTCGGTGATCATGAGGGTACATGAGTAACTAGCTGATTCCCGAAGATTCATGATAATAGAAGCATGAGATACGTGATGTAAGTGAAACACACGAGACAAAAGTATCTGATGCTCCCGAGAGGGATAACATCTCATAAGGGATCCATATAGTACCAATCCGTGTTACCAACGTGTCAGCATCAAGTAAAATAATCTAAAGCAGGAAATATAATCCTAAACATGATATGAAATGATCAGAGAATGTACTCACCTGATATCTGAGTGTCCGGATGAAAAGTATTGTCCGAGGAGAGGTGTCTGGCTCCTAATCAGAACAGCACAAGTCACAACAAGTCTAAAATGGTAACATGAAGTTCTACTATGCATTCTACATGATTCTAGGTCAATCTAGACCAAAGTCAACTCTTGGTCATCCTTGGTCAACCCTAGAAGTCCAACTAGGTCAACTATGGTCAAACTAGGTCAACTAAGTCTAAACTAGTATAACTGATCTATTCTAGGCCTAATCAAGACTAAACAAGCCTAACTAAGCTCTCACTAGTCTAATAGACACACCATAGGCCAATACCATATATGGATATATATTACTATTCACATATGTGAATATATATATATATATATATATATATATATATATATATATATATATATATATATATATATATATATATATATATATACAAATAAGATATGCATAGCACATTAGCTATTACACATAGGAATCCCATAATGCTACTCTACCATCACACATATTCCCATAAGCTATTATAACTATTTACCCACATATATATATATATATATATATATATATATATATATATATATATATATATATATATATATATATATATATATATATATATGATACATATATGTGTGTGTGTGTGGATATATAGGTGAGGACATGTGTGGGTGTCTCAGGATATATGTGAACCTGGTGATAGTGTCCAGGTTGATTTTTCAGTGTGTGTGTTGACAGAAATTCCTAAAGACAGTAACATGTGTGCAGGAAACACATTAAATGAACTGAACATGTGTGTGTAAAAAATATGTGAGCTGTGTGTGTACATGAACATATGTGTGTAGGTTAGCATGGTGTGACAGGAAAGTACAAAACAGTGTATAATATGAACTGTGTGTGTGAGTGTCAATAAAATATAGAGTGTGTGTCATCAGGATATAGATTGTGTTGACAGGAGCATGTGAACCTGTGTGGTATTCCAGGTGACAGTGAAACAAACTGTGTGTGTGTGTGTTCAGTCATAGGAAATTTGGAAAACAAAGTGTGTGTCACAGAGAGAAACCTGTGTGTGGATATGTAGATAGGTGACAGTGTTCAGTCACTCATGAGCTAGCCAACAGTGAACCCAAATAAGAACTCAGAATTCAGATATCAAGGGAAGGAAAACTCCTTTTCAGGTTTTTCATATACATAATTACAGTTCAGTTTTCATTTCCTAATCCCTCATTTCAGTTTTCAGGTTTCCTTCTAATCAGTAAATCAAATAGCATAGAAAAATCAGTTAACAACTAATCAATTCTCAGGTTAACAACAGTAAACATTCAATTAGAATCTTATTCAAAACTGAAACTGGGAATGAATTCAATGTCTCAGGATTTCGAAGAACCTTAAGTAGCAATCAATCCCAAATAATATCCCCACATGAAACCAACTTCCCAACACAAAACTCTAATATAACATGAATACAATATGTGTATTTATCATTGAAACTGGAAATGAAACATTCGAATTAAGGAGAAGGCATGATACTCCATGTATCAGAAAACAGGAAATCATTTCATGCAGTTTCAATTTATGAATTCAATCTAAAACTGAGAATTTAATCTAATCCATGATGTATAATATGAGAGATCAACCAATCATAAACTAATTAGCATGTAGGAGATAATGGATAGCTAAATACATGAATTAAAACAGTTTAAAATAGGAACAACAGTTTTTAGAAAATTGGAAACATTGGTATCAATCACACATGCATTCAAATCCCCATTCTAATATGAAAAACCAACTTAACAGAGATTAGGGATTTTGTTAGGATATAATCTAGCAATCTAAAACATGTCCTAACCATATATTAAATCATAAGAACAGGAAATTGAAGAATCAGTGATACTCACTGATACTACATTGTATCAGTCGACCTAACATTCAAACCCACATTCGATTTTCCAACCATTTTAGCAATTCAAGAAGAACACGAAGTAGATAAAAATTAGGGTATATCAGTAGGTGATACTCAAACAAAATGGTGTCCTAAAATAGGACACACGAGTGTCCAAAACAATCACATGCACACACGAGCCTGCACGAGCTCGCGTGACCAATGCACGTGTCCGCACGCACCCGACACGCATTCTTAGGACACGAAACCTCGAGGATGACACGATAGTCACTGCCCCTTGCTTCACGTCCAGCCATGCGTGTCCACGTGTCCTGGATGGCTCGCACGAGCACGCTGGTAGCAGGGGAAGGCTACCCGCGCGCGCGTGGTGCATCCCGTGTGTGCACGTGTCCAGAACGACACGACACGACACAAGAAACACCTCAGTCCACCAAAAACGTGTAAGCGATGTTAAATCTCAACTTCCTATTCAACCACTTCTCGAAAACTCGATCGAAATGCCCTTTGTGGCATTTCGTCGAACACCTGCGCACAGCACTGATACGTGTCCGATACGGACACGTACAGGACACGAAAATTGACAAACCCTATTCCTACAGAACCAGGACACCTAGGGCTAGGTATTTATGCAAAGAAATCCTAATTTTAATGGTGGAATAGAAATATACCTATGTGTGTTCTTCAACACAAAAACTTCTTCAAAAGGGGATCTCCAAAAGCTACTCAACTTCTCCAAATTGATTCAAATCTGAGATGTGACTCCACAATCAGCAAGAGAACAATGATTAGAACACTATGGAAGAAATTCCAATAAAAATAGAGCTCTATTGATTAATCTATGGAGAAAAGAAGTGTAGGCTCACCTTGTTCTTAGGAAAAATGATGAACTAATAAAAAGAGGCACAACTTTCTAAAATGATATTATATAGGCAAAGGGGGGGGTCTTGGTTGGCCACTTTAGTTAGGGTTAGGGTTTTTAGGTTGCATCTAAGGGCTAGCAATAAATCAAGGCTAATGAGTGGCCTAAAATTTAGGGCTCTTTCCTAGTTAAGTTGCAAACCACCCACTTAGCTAAAAATGACTCAAACCACTATTTAATACTAACTAAACTCAATGTGGCTAACTAGACTAGCTATGGCTAATCTAGGTTAGGTCCAATCTAGGTTAGGCTAACCAAAACCACATGGCAATAAATAAATTAGTATTTAAATCACACCATTCAAATAAATTATTTTAAATTCCTAATAAAATATATTAAATTCAAATTATTCAAAAATAACAAAAATACCCTCAAACTAGAAATGTGGTAGTGACAGTTTGTCACGATGGAGACAATAAAAAGTAGCTTGTTGAATGAGGAGGTCCGGATCAAGCAAGTTGAATCATCGCAGGAGTCCACTCTGGGTATTTGTATATGAATATGTACATATTTTTTGTTCATTGAGTTTTCTCGGTTTTCATAATTTTGGTATCGTATGATACTTCTGATTTATTGAGTTTCTAATAACCATATTTATTTTCAGACTGCTCGAGAGTTGTAGAATACCTTTTGGCATTGTCATAGATCCGTATTAGGACCTGTGTATAGAACGGAGAACCCATGAATTTCTCAAAGTGAGAATTTTTCCATCTTTCGAGAAATCTGCCGAAGATCAGCGGCATGCCGCCGGATCGTCCGAATGGGATTTTTTTCAAAGGCAAAAACTTGCTACTACAAAACGAAAAATCTGGAGGAGATCCACAAAAATATGTCCGTAGGATATTTGATATATTTGCGATGAATAGTGTGCGATGCTCACTATCGTTCATTGGTTTCTTGGTTCTGAAGCATTCTTTTATGCATTGATTTCTTGGTTTTCTTTTATCGACATATGAGACTAATCCAGATCGAGTCATGGATCGCTAACTTGGCAGATCTGACGGTCACGAGTAATTCACACACACACACACACACACACACACACACACACACACACACACACACGCACACACACACACATAAACACACATATATATATATATATATTAGTGTCCGCTTTAGCCTTGGAGCGTCCGTAGACATACGCCACCCAGCCAGCGCCCAACGTTCGAATGCGAGATTTCTGCATTCGAACTCTGTCCCAAAAAATACTATAAATAGAGTCGAGATTGCCATTCATTTCGCTCATCCCATTTCATCTCTTTTCTTCTCTATCTAAAGTGTTCTTAGCTTTTTACTTTCATATCTTAGCCTTTACGTCTCTTAGCCAAGTCAGTACAGTTTCGGTTTAATCTAAAGTTTGGTGTTGAAGAGTTGTATCGGAGGTTACATTCAGAAAACGTTCCAGTTTTTATATTGCCTTCTAGGGTCGGTCGTGCGCTCATCGTCAAGCACGGTGTTGTGAAGTCGGTCGTACACTTGTCGCCAAACACGGTGTTGTCAGAGTTGCAAGCGCTCAGTTAAAGCTTGTGCCATAGTGGATTAACAGCGAACAAGAGTACTCACCACTGGACTAGTCCTCTGAGAGAAAAACCAGTATATATCGCTGTCACTGAGTTTGATTTCTCGACTCTTACTTTATCGTATTTTATTTACCATCTTTTATCTGTCATATTTTATAAGTTCTGAATATTTTTTTTTGGTTATTATTTTTGCTGCATACGTACACACTCCATTCTCTCCCTCTTCTCTAGAGGTGCTCAACGGTCCTACAGGGGGGCTCGAACCCGCGCTACTGCGTGTGGAACTCCCGGTGTGATCCCAATGGACCACACCCCTCAAATATATATATATATATATATATATATATATATATATATATATATATATATGACTTTCATATTTTTAACATATGGTAATCCTAATTCATGCAAGGATTTATAAAAGATTGATGCATACATGTTGATAGAAAAGAAAAATGTGACAAGAGTGCTTCGTAGAGCTCCCTCTCCTACCAGGTCGCCGAACTCATTATGCAAGAGTTTCTCCGCGCCTTCCATCCTCCACTCCCATCTAGGTTTATTTGCTTTATAAATTTTAGTTAATTTCCAACATTTTTTTTTTTACGTGAAAGTCGACATTTCTGTTTATCGAATATGTGATTACTTCAGAAGACAAACAAAATGAGGGCTCATATAACTTGCAAATATTTGAATACGATGTTACAGTAAACCTAGATTCTTTCAATCTAATTAATTCTGTTCATTGTTAAATGTCTCCTAGCTTGCTCGTGGCAAGGTGAATAAAAATATATACAACTACTAAGTTGGATAACAACACTGATAGATCAAGAAATTAATTAGATAAGCAAATGAAAGGTTTATAAATATATCATAATACTGGACCAACTCAATGACAATATATACCAACAAATGGGAAGACCGATATGGTGAGAACTACACACAAGTTAATGACAAAGTTCCTACTTTACGTTTGCTCGATAATCTGGTTATGCTTTAAATATGTGTTGAGCGGGGATATATATATATATATATATATATATATATATATATATATATAAGTTAAGACCACCACATCACATGTACATGATCAAATAAAAAAATTAGTGAGTGTTGCTTTCGCAGGCATGAGCTGTGTATATGTGTGGATGCAACAAAATAGCTTGTGGCGTGCCAAATTCAACAAGGGCATCCATGGATCGCGAAAGGTGCGTGTGTGCGTGCGTGCATGCTTGCGTGCTCTCGTCTAGCGTCAAGACAACGAGAAGTAACAAGTGTACGTACAAAAAATGTTTGGTACAATAATACTTGTCTTTTCATCCGAATGATCAGTCCGAATTGAGTTCCGAATTCTTACAGTGGTCACCGAACTTGTAACTATTGTGGTTATCAAGAAGAGATATAAAATCTTGGTTGGATGATAAAAAATCAGTAAATTTAGTCACTGGAATATGTATTTTTTCCATTTATAATAATAGTGAAGTTGAAAAACGGTGGATCCAAAGACATGTTATATAATGTGTACAAAGTTTCATACGTATGACCATTTCAAAAAAAAAAAAAAAACATTGAATTAGACGTCGGAGGATATTTCCAAAAAAAAAAGTCTTATGGTGGTCCGGCACAAGATTACTCGGACAATCCGATTGGACGACCAAGAATCGCAGCTACGGACATGCTATAGGTTTTAATTAGTTCAGGATTCTTGCATATTTTGTAAAGATATCGAGATGAAGCTACATTTTTTTTTTCATCAACAATCGAATCCAGTTTTATATGGGCAAAATTAAAATAAGAATGGACAAAGAAGTCTAGCATGTCCTTTTTTTTAAGGACACGAGTCTATGAAACAATCAACACCTTAAATACAAGATACATACTAAATACTTGTTGACAAGGAAAAGGAACAGATGAACTACCAAATGTAGAAAACTAGAAGAGCCAACTGTCTTTAGTAAGCATGTTCAGATTGACTAAGAGACATCCAGACATTAGACAAGATTTTACAATTATCAAGGATATATATATATATATATATATATATATATATATATATATATATATATATATATATATATATATAAACACTCCTAACAATATGAGCTTGCCTAGTATTGTGGAAGAGGTCCATACTCTTAAGAATAGGGGTGTGGATACATACAGAAAGATCCGAATCCGATTACTATCTGCGGTTTGGCATGTTTGGAGAGAAAGAAATCGAAGGATTTTCGAAGGAAAATCCATCTCGGCTGCAGGAATAGTAAACAATATAATGTATGATGTCAAGTGTATGGAGAGTTGATGAGAGCTGGTGAGAGTTTAGAGAGCTATATACTTGTTAGCTAGTCCCTGTTGTAAACAGTAGGGGGTTCCCCACCCCAGTTTCTTTTAATAAAAAGTACCCGTTCTTCAAAAAAAAAAAAAAACCTCCTAGCTCAAGTGGTTAGAGTGGGACTGATCCCCCAGAGATTGCAGATTCGAGCCTTAGTAATTTTCATGTTGTGGAGAATTAACATGGTGCATGCATGAGCCGACGGGCCAGACAGGTAGGGTGTGGGCCTTCAAGCTGGGATATTGCATTCGGACTGTGTTTGTAGGCCTTCGGGCTAGGTTTGTATTAACATGGTGCAACTGGTTGGCCCAGACGGGACGGGTGCAGGCACAGGGTGGCAACGGGTCGTGTCCAAGCACATGCCGGCAGGCGCATATTTGGATTGTATTACAACCGTTGTATTTGAATTGCAAACTAGGCTGAGATTGAAAGGTGAGAGTATCTAGTTAAAAGATACATGTGTAATCTCAGCTTTGTAATCCAAATCCAATAGTCGTAATATACGATGGTTATATAATATGAAACCACCCGACCCGACTGATTTTTGAACATATATATGCGGAGTTGGTATCTGAAGCAGGATAATTTATGGAGTTATTGCTCGAGCAACAATGAATCAATTACTTTCAAACATCTACTAAAATCGGTTTATTACTCGGTTCACGATGGATGGGCATGAGACAGGCTGATGGTTGATCAGTGGATAAATCACTGGGCTTACTCCATCTGGTAGGGGAGCATGCCGCAATAGCAGCTACCAGAGGGGATTTGGTATCCACGATGATACATGGAGGTCGATGCTAGGCTATTTGAGGATGCGATATGTAGGATGGCTAGGATCGGATTCAACTAGAAAAAAATTTCTATGTAATTTTTTTTGGGAATTAGCCCACCCCAACCCACTCTAGCCATCCCGTTATACATTTTGTTAGAAATGGATTGTACTTCACTGACCAGTTCTGCGAAGTTGAATGTGTCGTCGAGGCTTGAATCGTGCATCTAGCAGCACTTTCCTTAAAGTGTTTCGGGCACTCCGTTAACGTCTTGGAGTCAGCACGCCAGAACACCCAGGATAAGACAGCCTTTATGCCGGAGGTTCACTAGACGCTGTGAGACACCGGCGTAGGGAAGAACACCTTTCTGGAAACTTTGGAAGAGAAAAGAGATAGGAATGAATACTCAGATTCTGTTTGTTTTGGACTCAGAAATCTGTTGTATTTATAGATGAATTAGTGTTGTTTCGTGAAGTCGTGACCCTTCCGAAACAACATTCATTCACCTGTTCGCAGATTCATTCACCCTTTCGTTGTGTGGGATGCTGCAAAAAATAGGAATTCTCGGGGCGAGAATCGCCGCGAGGAGCCCGAGGGCCGAGCCTACGCCGCTCGCCCGATGCCACGTTGCCTAAGTGTGTCTACAATGCGCCACTATCGCCTCTACGCCCGAGCCCGTGCCCGATCCCGAGCCCGAGCCCGAGCCGGTGTTGCCGGTGGCAACACCGGCTACATTTTCATGAAGAGGTTAAAACAACAACCATTGGTCACCCACTAGCAACCCTTTGGTTGTTGCACACTCCACATGAGTGCATATTCCTATTTAAGCATTCCCAAAACCTTTCTCTTTTCCGATGTGAGACTAAAGTCCTTTTTCTTTCCTTTTCATCTTTTAAGAACAACAAAGGAATTAATTAATTCCAACAATCTCCCACTTGCTCCATAAATGATGGAAAGGAATTCCAGAATACATCACTTAAAGAATGTTAATACAGTTAGGTATCTTTCGATTTGAACCTAACCTTAGTAGATGCAACACAAGATTTTATCGGAATCTCTGGTAGCTGGGCTTTGAACCAGTTATTCCTTGTGATAAAATCGGTGTTACTTTACACACAATCTTTTGTAGTTCTTCGCCTACATCTCTCGCTTAGCACTATTAATGGCCATGTGCTGATCCTGTCTCGTGAATTTTTATAAGATAAACTCCAGATCTTACTGAGACGGCACCATCTCTAAATTCACATAGGTGAAGTTCTTTCAGTATCTCTGTTGCTTTACAGATACATGTCAACATTACTGAACTTCATTAAGAGTTTTATAAACTCAACCCTCAAATTGCAACAGTCGACATAATCATGTCGTATACATCCAAATCAACAGTTTGTTGTTATCCATTGAATCTAAGGTTAAGGTTTTCTTAACATTAGATTGGGTTGCCACTGTTGTTGGAACTCTTACTCAAGGAGTTTCAATCCCATACCTCTCGAGGTAGACTTTACTAAATTCCTAGCTAGTGGTTTAGTAAACGGATCAGCTAAGTTATAGCTGGTACGCACATACGTAAGAGAAATGATTCCATCTTTGATCAATTTCCTTACGTAGGTATGTCTTAGACTTATATGTCTAGACTTCCCATTATACACTTCGTTGTAGGCTCTTGTTAGAGTAGCTTGACTATCGCAATGTATTGACACTTTTGATACATTCTCTTTAGCCAGCGGAACTTCTAATAGAAGATCCCTCAACCACTCAGCTTCTTGTCCTGCAGAAGCTAGAGCCACAAACTCTGACTCCATGGTCGAATGGGTAATGCACGTTTGTTTCTTGCTCTTCCAAGAAACTGCCCCTCCGGCTAGCGTAAATACCCAACCTGTCGTAGATTTGTTATCCCCGACACTTGATATCCAACTAGCGTCAGTATATCCTTCTAATACGGCAGGAAATCTACCATATTGTAATCCAAGATTCTTGGTTTTTAAAAGATAACCAAAAATTCTTCCGATAGCCCTCCAATGCTCATTACTAGGGTTGCTAGTAAATCTACTCATTTTACTAACTGCAAATGCTATATCAGGTCTTGTGCATTGCATTAAATACATAAGACATCCAATAGCACTTGCGTATTCTAATTGAGCGACGGCTCTTCCAGAATTCTTTTCTAGTTTAACACTTGGATCAAATGGAGTGTTCACTTCTTTGAGCTTTAGGTGTTTGAACTTGTCTAACACTTTCTCAACATAGTACGACTGCGTAAGTTCAAAACTCCCACTGTTTTGTATTACTTTGATCCCCAAAATAGTGTCAACTTTTCCAAGGTCTTTCATCTTGAATGTGGAAGTTAGAAACCTCTTCGTTTCTGTAATTCCACTCATCTCGTTGCTAATGATCAACATATCATCAACGTAGAGACAAAGAAATATCATAATATTTCTATATACTTTAGTGTATAAACACTTATCACAAACATTGTGAACAAAGCCATTAGAAATTATGACTGAGTCAAATTTCTGATGCCACTGCTTTGGTGCTTGTTTTAATCCGTACAAGGATTTAACAAGTTTGCATACCTTTTGTTCATTTCCCGGGAGCACGAACCCTTCCGGTTGCTCCATGTAAATCTCCTCATCGAGATCTCCATTTAAGAATGCCGTTTTGACATCCATCTGATGAACATTAAGATGATGCAATGAAGCTAACGCAAACAGTATTCTAATTGTAGTCGTTCTTGCTACTGGTGCATATGTGTCAAAATAATCAATTCCTTCTTTTTGTCGAAATCCTTTGGCTACTAGTCTAGCCTTGTAGGTGTTTAAAGTACCATCACTATGATACTTTTTCCTGAACACCCACTTACATCCAATAGGTTTTGAACCTTTGGGCAGATCGACAATTTTCCAAGTGTGGTTAGACATTATCGAATCTATTTCTTCTTGGATAGTATCTTTCCAAAAAGATGAGTCCCGCGAAGCTATTGCTTCCTTAAAGGTTTTAGGATCATCTTCCACCTGAAGAATGATAGGAATCTTTCGAATAAATTTCTCTGTATTTCCTTCCACTAAGTAAAAGGAAATAAGTTGAGAATCTATTTCGTCAGGTCCTAGATCCTTAGCCTTTCGAACTCTCTTGCTGATCCGAAGCTCGGGTTGTTTTTCAACTAACCGTGAAGAGCTCTCCTCACGAGACTCTTCATTAGCAGAAATTTCAGGATCCTTATTCTTAGTAATAAGATTCTCGAAAAATTCCACATCTCTAGATTCGACAATAATGTTAGACTCTAAGTTTAAAAGTCTATATGCCTTACTATTGGCAGCATAACCTACAAAAGCACTTTTGATTCCACGAGGACCTAATTTGGTCCTTTTAGGATCCATATTTTTGTAATAAGCTATGCACCCCCATACTCTAAAATAACTGATATTAGGCTTACGGCCTTTCCATATCTCATATGGTGAAATACCAGTTTTCTTCAAAGGAATTCGGTTCATTATATGACATGCAGTAAGTAAAGCTTCTCCCCACAAACTAAATGATAATTCAGAATGCATTAGCATTGCATTTATCATTTCTTGATACGTTCTATTTTTTCTTTCTGCTAGTCCGTTCTGTTGAGGTGTCCGTGGTGCAGAACATTCATGAATAATACCGTTTTCTTAACAGAAGGTATTAAATTCAAAAGAAAAATATTCACCACCTCTATCACTTCTAAGTATTTTAATCTTTCTACCAAGTTGATTTTGAACCTCTGATTTATATATTTTAAAAGCATTAAAGGCTTCATCTTTATGCTTTAATAAATATACATATGTAAATCTAGAGCAATCATCAATGAAGGTAATAAAGTATTTATTACCTCCTCGAGATAATGTGCCATTAAATTCACATAAATCAGAGTGAACTAAATCTAGTAGATTGGTATTACGCTCTACACTGTGAAAAAGTTTTTTAATCATTTTGGATTTTGCACAAATTTTACACTTATCTAAATCTTCAGAATTGCATGAAATTAATTCAGATTTAATTAACCTTTTCATAGTGCTAATACCTATATGCGCTAATCTACTATGCCATAAAGTAGAAGACTCAATCATGTAAGCAGAAGTAGAAACTTTATTGATATTATTCTCAACGATACAAAGTTTTATCATACCCTCATCGGTATATCCCTTTTCCAACAAACACTCCATTACGGGTCAATATTAATTTGCCCGACTCAAAGACAGACTTTATTCCTGGTTTACCCAACAAAACTCCACTGACGAGGTTCCTACTCATATCCGGGACGTGAATTACGTTAGTCAGAGTTACTTTCTTCCCGGAAGTGAATTGGATTTCCACATCACCTGTTCCGACGACCGTTGAAGGTCCTTCATTTTCCATCTGAACTTCTTGTCCATCATTGACTTCAGAGTAGGTCTTGAAAGCTGCTTTGTCGTATGAAACATGAACGGTAGCACAAGTATCGTACCACCATCCTGGAGCCTTCCCTTTGACCGTCATGAGTTTGCTCACCGTAGCAATTATGTCATCTGTCTCAGTGAGATTTACCTCGCTGTTTTGGGTCTTTCGAACCCGACAGTCTCTGGCATAATGTCCTGCTTTGCCACATACAAAACAGCCGGTCTTGGGTCCTTTAGCGGTGCTGGAATTCTTGAACTTTTGTTGGTCCTTCTTAGGACCGAGAAAGTTCTTCTTTCCTGCAGGTCTCTTGCCTTTCGCGCTCACCGCGTTGGCTTTAAAAACTCCGCTGTTCTCGGATTTCTGTCTTTCCTTCAATTCCTCTTCGATTCGAAGGTGTTTTTGAATCTGTTCCAGTGAGAAATCCTCAGAGCTGTGAAGTAGTTTCTTCCGATAACTATTCCAAGATGCTGGCAATTTAGTAATTATAACACCAACTTGGAATGGTTCCGGAAGTTCTATCTTTACAGCCCTGAGTTTGTTGACTAGAATTTGTAGTTCGTGTACTTGGGCCAGTATAGGCTTTGTATCAACCATTTTGTAATCAAAATACTTTGATATAAAAAATTTCTTTGTACCTTCTTCTTCTGCTCTGAATTTGAATTCCAGAGCCTTCCAGATGTCAATTGCCGAAGGATTTTCTGTGTAGAGGTCGTACAGTCTGTCCGACAGGGTGTTCAGAATGTGACCACGACACAGCAGTTCGTCCTTTTTGCGCTTTTTGCGTTCTGCCTTGACCGCATCAGAATCTGCTGCAGTGGGTTCTGGAATGGGTGGCAGATCTGGATCGAGGACGTAGTAGATCTTCAGTGCTGTCAGGAGGAAGATCATCTTGTCCTGCCAGCGTGTGAAGTTTGTCCCGTCGAAGCGATCTAGTTTTACTAGATCCTGGTTCATGACCTTGATGCTCGAAATCGCAGCCTCGGACGCCATTATTTGCAACACTTTAAGATTGTTAGAAATGGATTGTACTTCACTGACCAGTTCTGCGAAGTTGAATGTGTCATCGAGGCTTGAATCGTGCATCTAGTAGCACTTTCCTTAAAGTGTTTCGGGCACTCCGTTAACGTCTTGGAGTCAGCACGCCAGAACACCCATGATAAGACAGCCTTTATGCCGGAGGTTCACTAGACGCTGTGAGACACCGGCGTAGGAAAGAACACCTTTCTGAAAACTTTGGAAGAGAAAAAAGATAGGAATGAATACTCAGATTCTGTTTGTTTTGGACTCAGAAATCTGTTGTATTTATAGATGAATTAGTGTTATTTCGTGAAGTCACGACCCTTCCGAAACAACATTCATTCACCTGTTCGCAGAAACAACATTCATTCACCTGTTCGCAGATTCATTCACCCTTTCGTTGTGTGGGCTGCTGCAAAAAAATATGCCACGTTGCCTAAGTGCGTCTACAATGCGCCTCTACGCCCGTGCCCGTGCCCGTGCCCGTGCCCGAGCCCGAGCACCGGCTACATTTTCATGAAGAGGTTAAAACAACAACCATTGGTCACCCACTAGCAACCCTTTGGTTGTTGCACACTCCACATGAGTGCACATTCCTATTTAAGCATTCCCAAAACCTTTCTCTTTTCCGATGTGGGACTAAAGTCATATATATATATATATATATATATATATATATATATATATATATATATATATATATATATATATACACACACACGGAAAAAAAATACATATGTATACACGGAAAATGTTTACGGGATGATTAAACCAAAATCAATATCTGAAAACAAAAAACAAAAATTTAAAATCTCTTCCACCAAAAAAAAAAAATCGTATTTATGTTTCTCTTTAAATTTCTCTCTTTTTTAAAAATTTAAATTATTTCATTTAAAAAATAAATCTATCGATATTTAAAAAAACAAAACCAAGGGAGTTGGATATGCTCTCTGCTAATGGCCTTAGGCATCACGATATCATGCATACATACAGATACAGTTTATAATATAATCCATCGCACTAATTAAAAGTTAGAGTAGAGTTAAGTATTAGCAATTAGGGATTAATTAATAAATAAAATTAAGGGGATATTTTGTAAAACCTCCCCTAAATAATGGGCTAATTTGCGAAATACCCCCTAAAGATCTCGAATTGGTAAAACCTCCTTTCCGTCAAGACGGTGTTTAATTTTGGGTGACGTGGCAATTGTTGCATACGTGGCCACAACTCTGTTTTCCAAATTTTATGAAATTTCCAAATTACCCTTCCTCCATCCCCCTTCTCCTTCTTCCTCCTGGAGCCACGTCCCCTTCGAGCACCCGGCCATGTTCGACACGCTCGCGATGGAGCCCCGCCGGAGCAGCCCACGCCGACCCAGCGCGAGGAGCAGGCGTCGGGGCCGGTCCAGTTGGAGGCCAGGTTGTCGTGGGCGTCGACGAGGGCGCGGAAGGCGGAGAGGGAGTCGGTGTCGCTGGTGGACGAGGAAAGTAGTGCCGTGTTCGACAACAACAAGAAGAAGAATGTGTGTGAGAGTTTAAGTTTCAAAATAAAAAATGTCCAACAGCTTTGAGCTTGGCTGGGCTGACTTTGGTTGTCTTTTTCGCTTGCTGCTTAATTTGTGTTTTCTCCTTACTGTAAATAGAATAATTTGTGTTTCCTCCTTACTGTAATTAGAATAATTTGTGTTTCCTCCTTTAATGGCAGAAATTGCCTCCTTCTCTAGAGATGAAGAAACACCCCCATGCTTGTAGGAACCTGATCTTTGGTAGACAAGTTGTACGCTGGAAGAGGATCAAGTGAAAGATGAGGAAGATGATCGGTATAAATAGGTTAGAGGAAAAGTAAGAGAGGAAGAAGATGACCGTTAGAGAGAGAGAGAGGAGAGAGAGAGGGGGAAAAGCCACGTACGCAGGGGTATTTTCGTCTGACTGGGAAAAGCCACACACGGATAGCCACGTCACCCAAAATTAAACACCGTCTTGACGGAAAGGAGGTTTTACCAATTCGAGATCTTTAGGGGATATTTCGCAAATTAGCCCATTATTTAGGGGAGGTTTTACAAAATATCCCTAAAATTAAGGGAGGAGGAAGCAATGATGGATATGTATGTCATGTCATGTGGAGAGGTTTGTGGTCGGAAGAACAAATATTCCGGGGTCAGAGCCACCACCACCAGCACCACTTGACAGCCAGCACACTACTGACCACGTGACCCGGCCTATCGGATCCACCGACAGCCCCGCATGAGCTGCCGCACCCGTTGTGCCCGCCGCCGGTCCAGCCCACCGCTCGCTTCGAGCCGGGAGAATCCCCCACACGAGGTCAGGTCAGGTGGCTCGATCGTGGATGATTAATTAATTACAAATTACATCTAATAACTCTACTGTGCTCTTCTCTCTCTCTCTCTCTCATATTTGATTCTTTAGATCAATGAAAGACTTCTTTCTTCATTGCATATGGCCATCCATAGACCAGGGTTACGAAGGACATACAACTCAGTTCCGAAATACACATATTTTGAATGCTACATACTCGGTCCGTACCATTCCATCTGTGACGAGATTATCCTAACACGAACACTATTCTGAAAGACATACACATACAACTCAGCTCCGAAGGACACGTACTCAGTAACGTAGGCTCATACATGGTCCGTCCGAAGGCCCTTGCACTCGGCCCGAAAGTCAGCACATTAGCCTGGCTCGCACCCGTACCGTTGACGCCAATTAATTTTTTTCTTGAAAGTTAATTGTTTCTCCGTGACTCTAACTCACAACCACCAAGGAAGATACCTTATACTTAGCCACTTGAGCTAGAAGTGGTATATATATATATATATACATATATATATATATATATATATATATATATAGAATAAAGAATTTTAACGAGATTGTAAAAAAAAGTAACAAGTTTGAAGAAATTTTATTTTGGTAACGAAACGACAAGTCTCATGGCGCGTGGTGGAAGAAATGATAGAACGCGCCATCTACAATGGTGCGCAGGGAGATTCCACGTAGGGGACTCCATTGAACGTGGCGTGCGCCAGACGCGCCATCAACCGTGGCGCACGCAGGCTTCCAAGCCCCCCCCCCCCCGACGCGCCATCACTGATGGCAAAGGCCACCTGCGTTCTCCCGAGACACGCTCCCCGAGACATGCCATCACTGATGGCACAGGCTTTCTCGAAGACCGCAGGCTTTCTCGAAGACCACACAGACTTTCCCCGAGACACGCCATCACTGATGGCAGAGGCTTTCTCGAAGACCGCAGGCTTTCTCGAAGACCGCACAGACTTTCTCGAAGACCCGCGTCGCCCAGGCCCGACGCGCGCCATCACTGATGGCCTTTTCGAGACGCGTCATCCGCTTTCTCGAAGACCCCGACCGCTTTGTCGAAGACCCCGACCGCTTTGTCGAAGACCCCGACGCGCCATCACTGATGGCTTTCACCCCGAGACGCGCCATCAACCGTGGCGCGCGCAGGCTGCCTCCCCTCGCTGCCCTTTTTGCCTTTTTGCTGCTGCCACCACTTTTTCCCTTTTTGCTGCTGCCACCACCCCTCGTTCTTGGAGACTCCCCTCCCCTTCTTGGAGACCACTCCACAACCCCTCCCTCTTCTTCATATATTCCGAACCTCCTTCCCTCATATTCACAACTCCTTCCTCCTTCAACTTCACAGAACATTACTCCCTCCTTCCCCTATCTTGATCTTCATATTTACATAGTAAGTATTTGTTTTTTATATTGGAATTATATTTTCTATGTATGAATAACTATATTACTAATAGTTTTAGTTTTTGGCAACAAAAATTATGCTGAATTGCTAAACTACTTACAAAACTTCTAAATTTTGAATGGCTGTCGAATGTTTGTCCTATAAATAACTCAGAAGTGTTAGAATTTTCATTATCATCATCATCTATCTCGTAACCGGTATTTTCAATTAAATCGTCACTATGTTCATTGTCATCATCATCATCATCTAGTAAGGGAGCAATTGTCTGAGAAGAAGAACTAGCACCCGTGTTAACATGTTGATAATTAGAAACAAATTCATCATTAGTTCTATTAGCAAATGATGATACCCGAGTAACATATAAACTAATATATGGTGATTGTGAATTAATCTCAAGAATAAAATTTTATGCTTCTTCACCATCTATCAATAAACATGTGGAACCAAATACAGACTTTAAAATAAATTGATAATTAATAGAAAAATGCGCTGAAATTAAATTGCGTAAGTTTTCTAAAGTAATATGGCGATAAGTTGTAAAAAATTGGGTGTCATCTCCTTCGTAAGTTAACCCATTTACTCTACCACCACGTGAGCATACTATTTTAATATTATGATCCATGCGAAAGAAGAAGTAGTTTGATAATGTTTAGCTAATAGAGAGCGAGAGCTTGTAAGAGGAAGAGACTAGCTTCTGTGAGGAGTTGGAGCTTCCAAGCTAGCTTCCGTGAGGAGTCTTCTGTGAGAGATAGGAGAGAAAGAGAGAGTTGAAATGTAGAGAAAGAGAGAGTTGCAATGTGTTTGTGTAGAGACAGAGTTGAGCATTGCAATAAATAGGAAGAGAAAAGAGACGTTGAAATGTAGCCGTTGGAGGAACCGTTGTCAGCGCGCCATCAGAAATGGTGCTCAGAAAATCACGTGCACAGAGGGAGTGAGGGGATACAGCAGAGGGCACGCGCCAGGGCAAGTGGCGCCTCCTCTTTGCGCGCGCCATCAATGATGGCTCTTCCTACTTGCGCGCGCCATCGAGCCTGGCGCGTCCCCCCCCCCCCCCCCCCCCCCCGACAACAACGTGGAATCTTCCTACTTGCGCGCGCCATCAATGATGGCACTACTTGCGCGCGCCATCAATGATGGCACTTCCTATCGCACTTCCTAGTTGCGCGCGCCATCTATGATGGCTCATCCTAGCGCGCGCCATCGGGCCTGGCGCGTCCTCCCTCGGCCTTCCCCAGCGCGCCATAGAAATTGTCGTTTCATTACCCAAAATACAATTTCCCAAAACTTGTTACTTTTTTTAAAATTTCGTTAAAATTCTTTACTCTATATGAAAATTTCTGATATATATATATATATATATATATATATATATATATATATATATATATATATATATATATATATATATATATATATATATATATATATATATATATAAGATCTATGTTCATAAATATTTTTCGAATGTTTACAAAATTATAGTAGTTGGATTGTGTCTTTTTCTTGTGAGAAATTGAACACTTTAGTGATTTAATATGAATGGTTTTAGTGATGCAATCTGAACCGTAGAAAAATTGTAGGATCCAACGGCTATATTTTTGGAACATTCATAATGCTGAAGAGCTATTAAGCATTTTCAAATGTCTCAGAAATAACATCTAGTGTATCTGTCTTTTTTGACAATACATATTAGTTCATTAAGTACTCATTTTTTTCTCTAAAATTTTGAATTAATCTCTACGATCCAAAAAAGACAAATCCAATTGCTGATATTTTGAGAGCATTCGGAGATAAGTAGGGATTCTGATCCGTCCTCGATCTGTATATATAATGGAAAAGTAATGTATAAGATCAAATGATAATGAGACTAAAATATATGAAAAATATTAATTAATTAATTACATTGAATAATATTAATGTGCAACTGGTCAGAAACTTAGATAGGGGTCATGGAACACACACAAGACTATATTGTGAAGACATCCGGAAAACATGGATTCTTTGGGATTGCCCCACCCATCTGTCGCCTTTGAGATCTCATATTGACTCACAATTTTTTTTTCTCTTCTTTTCTTTTTGTCACTGTTAATTACTCTAAACTCTTGTGATCAACACACACCCCTAATGGAGTCAAACCTACTTTTGTGCCACCAAACAAGGCTAGCTATTAATAGTGTTGGTTAAGGTTTCTCTATATCTCCCTCAAACTTTCTATTTTTAACTTAGGTCCCACAAGAAAACTAGTATGATCCCTAAAATTAACATACTAAGAACACTAAAAATAACATATTTACTAAGAACACTGTTAGCTCTCTAAGCATGGATGGGAACTAGACTAGCTAATACCTTTGAAAAATAATTAGCGAACATGTTAATTAAGAAAATCTTCAAGCAAGTAACAAGATTTGTGGTTCCTAAGCTAAATTGGAAGCATTTAGGGGGCTTATAACTAAAAAGTCATATTTGTTAGGAATAGAAGATTCCAATCTTATTTTCAGAAGAGAAGACATTGGTTCCAAAGCCTAGAAATTAATGTACTTCTAAAAAACAATTAGGAAATCATATCTTGGGTTTCTACAAATCTAATTGCCAAGTCAAATGGAAAGAAAAAAACCCACCCACATGGCTTCCTTGTTTCTTTTATAGATTAAAAGCTAGCATTATATATATATATATATATATATATATATATATATATATATATATATATATATATATATATATATATATATATATATATATATATATATATATTCTCTTTCTTAATTTTTTTTTTCTTCTCTTTGGTCAAGCAAAGCAAGAAAAACCAATTAATTAATTTTTACTTCCACAATGTTCCAAGAACTAAGTAAATCTTGTATATGCAAATACAGGAGGTCAGTGAAAAGTTTCCTTGCAGAATCATCTACACAATATATATTATTTCTTTGCTTTTGCTCCTATGCATGAGAATTATTTTTAAATTCTTATAATTTTATCATCAGATCTTGCTATCAACTTTAGCAAAGGCCCCATACTGGAAGGCCTTTTAGGCCCATATGACTACAGTTAGCTTCTTGGGCTGAACGATGGAAGTAGCTATATTCATAGTTTACCTCTCTTTACTAAGGTTTTAAAATAATAATAATAAGGTTTATAGTTAATGGCTTCTACAAAGAATTTATGTTCTAGTGGCAACACTTGGCTTCTGGCGATCTGATCCAGAGGTGAATGTGATTCTCTAGTGCAAATATTTTCATGTATGTACCCCTCTTTGTCCAGTTTCCCTAGTCAGGGAGAATATTTGAAGTTTATTTCCTGATTCCATGAGCTCAAATTGTAAAATAACTAATCAAATTGTATAAGAAGCAATTTCATATTGTAGATTCCTTGTCAGGAATTGATTATCACTCCTTATAAGGATTTCTGACCTTTTCAATTTGCACAGAAAGAAAAGCAATAGAAAAGTGAAAAAAATAAAATGCACACGAACACATATAATTTAACGTGGTTCACTTCTCAAATAGAGAAGTTACATCAGGAGAAATTTTTACTATATCCTTAAGATCATTTACAAGCTGCGCCGTAATACTCCTTTTTATGTGCATATGATATTAGGACGACTTAATTACAGTTACCCAGGATAGCAGTTGATATGTCTCATAGCACAACAGGTTTGTAATTTGCTTATCTCATCGCCTTTTATACTTTCTAGCTCCATTCATAGCCGGACTTAGTATGAGGCCTATGAGGCGGGTGCCTCAGGCCCAAAATTTTATAGGACACCAAATTTCTATATATACAATTTAATTATGTAAGTCCAATTAGAACAAAGGTCCAACAGACTCATTCTAAATCTTTTAGTCCGTATAAAAAAGAAATTATAGGATATTTAAATGTCATATACTAGAACACCAAAAGATCAGTCGATCAGTCGGAATAAAAAAACAAATTGGTGCGACCTTTGTTAAAATTAAATCATCTCCCATTTCGTCCCTCTAACAGTCTGGCGCTTCCAATCTCCTTCTACCCTTCCATCATTGTCAATCTCCTTTACTCTTTCGTCGTTATCAATATCCTCCATCTCTCTCTTTGTCCTCTTGGAGGTAATTGAATAATAGAACAAGTTACATTTTTTATTGTTATTATCATATGAACTACCCCAAACATTGTTATTTATTTATTTATTTATTTGTCTGAAACATCAATTTTTTTTTTTTGAATTATCTTCAATTTTATTACTATTTCATATAACATATTATTTTTAATATTTTATTTTTTGTTTTGCTTCTTGAATTTTGTGTTGATAATACTATTGTATCATCATCCATAAAAAAAAAGAGCATTAAGCTATGGGGGTATCCACAGGCGGACCCAAGACAAGGGTTGGGGTGGGCTCCGACCTACCCCCCAAAAAATTATCCTTTTTTTCCATATGGGGTGGGCTCCAGCTGAGCCCACCCCAATTCAAATTTCTGGTTCCGCACTTGGGGGTATCACTTTTAGAGTTTGCCTCAGGTTCAAAATTTAACGTCCGGCACTGGCTCCATCCATTTACTGAAGATCGAGCTTTTGATCATACATGCCAAGGGCCTCTCATGTTAAGATGGAAAGCATGCTTGGCAAGCGTCTATTCTTCGTTTGGGCCAATACTGCATGGTTCGCAATGTTTGGAACCCCCTGCTTATATTTAGCTGTTCCGATATTGGGCTCTTTTCTTGTTTTCTTTCAGTTTATGCATACATCTTGATCCTCTCCAGACTTTGAACCTCGTGGCACTGTAACGTCCTTTTTTTTAATATATTTATGCCGACATTATTTGTTATGGAAGAAGACACTGCCGGCAAAGGGACACTGATACCATAAGATAACACTCCAAGGTGTACAAGACGAGCTGTGTCCAACAAATATTACTTGGTTGTATCTGGGTGTCATCATCATATCATTTGAAAGTATTCTTTATCTGTCATATACATAATTACATTTGAAATTGAACAAGCTTTCTTGACTGAGAAGTTCACGTTATATGTTTGTTCGCAGTGAACGTGACAAATGTTGGATTCTCTGCAGTCGGATCCTTGCCGGCATTAGTCCGAAACATCGCTACAATCTGAGCAGCCTCTGTCCGTCTTCGTCCGGCAGGCCAGATGCCATCTCTTTGCGTATGCTACTTTCTGAAAATTAATGCTGATAAATAATATGGCATTGGCGTTCTGATCAAACTGTGATTCTTTCTTCTCTGTTGTTGTAGGAAACGAAGGAATGGCATGGACTCTGAGATTCGGCTTCTTACTCCTGCTTCTTTCTCTCGGTATGTCCCTTGTTCCACTCCTTTTGAAAATTGATTCTTCTTCGTCTAATGACTTTTTTTTCCCCCAATCTATGCTTGTTCTCCTTGTTCTTCTCTTGCCTATTCAATATTTCTCTTTTGAATATTATTTTTGGTTTTGCCGCATATATATATATATATATATATATATATATATATATATATATATATATATATATATGGAAGCGGATCAAAAGTTCTCCTTAGAAAATCCCCTAAAAACTCCCCTCACTCTAATCCGTAATATATTGTTAATATTAATGTTAATATTAAAATTAAATACTAAAATTAACATTAAACTTAACATTAAAATTAATATTAACATTAACATTAATATTAACATTAATATTAATATTAAAATTAAAATTAATATAAAAAATAAAAAATATTAATATTAACATTAATATTACGAATTAGAGTGGGGGGGGGGGGGGGGTTAGGGGGTTTTCTAAGGGGGGCTTTTGAACCGCTCCCTATATATATATATATATATATATATATATATATATATATATATATATATATATATATATATATCACTACTAAAATAACCCCTTTTAGCGACGTCAGAATACGTCGCTAAAAAAGAAAAATCCGTCGCTAATTTCTATTAGCGACGTATTTAGCGACGAAAATTGGATGTCGCGTATAGGCTTGTCGCAGATTACAATTTCGTCGCAATTCGTCGCTATTTGCGACGTCACGTTTAGTGTCGCTAGACGTCGCAACATTAGCGACAGATAGCGACGTCAGCATACGTCGCCACTATAGCGACGTAGGGCGACCACTTAGCGACGCCGTCAACTTTATATATGATGACATGGCACGGCAGACACGTCAGCATTTTAGCGACGCCTAGCGACAACTTTAGCGACGTCAGCTCTCAAGTGGTCATATGCAACGTCAGCAGTATAGCGACGGATAGCAACGTTACGTCACTATTTGGCGACGTATAGCGACGTGTACTATACGTCGTAGAACGTCGCTATCCGTCGCAGATGTTATAAAAAAAATTAAAAAAATATAATTGGTATTTTTGTTATGCTGTGTGTCTGTGTTTACAGTGTGTGTGAAGTGCAGTATTCGAACCATCGACAGTTTCGCTTACTGTTCTATGTTTTATCTTGGATAGAAAGAGCAACAGTTCATGGTGCACTTCTCAGAGCTTCCTCTTCACGTCCTTCACCTTCTCGGGATCCTTTACGACGTCCCGAGAAAATAAAGGACGTGAAAATGAAGCTCTCAGAAGTACACCCTGAACTGTTGCTCTTTCTATCCAAGATAAAACATACAACAGTAATCGAAACTGTCGATGGTTCCGAACACTGTATTTCACATTCACTGTAAACACAGACACATATCATCACAAAAATACACATTATATTTTTTTAAAATTTGGGCAGCACCTCCTTTGTATATCAGATCATCGCTTATAATCCAGCGTAGGTATATTTGTCATCCCCGTCGCAGATATCATCACAATTAACAGTCTCCCATCATAACAGTCTATAACTAATAGATGAATAACAGTCTCCCATCATAACAATCTACAACTAAATATCATACATGTACTCAATAAAAATACAAACAAATTAAATATCACCAACATATATGTCCAACAAACATACATGTCCAACAGAGTCAAATAATATTCAAAATCAGTGTACAGAACGGTGAATGGGCCCATAGGGCCAATAAATACAAAGATGATAAAAAAAATCTACTGGATTACTGAGAACCCCTGCCGTGCATCTGGGATAGCATGTACTCATAGTGCTCCTGTGTGAGCTGCACCGTAGGGGCAGTAGGAGGCAGTGCAATGTCTGGAGTCGGCGCCGTCGATGGACCGGGAGGACGTATCTGCTCCAGCTCTCGCAGTCGCTCACCATAAACAGCAAGGGTACTCACCACCCTCTCAGTACTCGCCTCAAGCGAAGCCGATACCTGAGTGAGTGAGGCAGACATGCTCCTCTGCGATCCCTCCAGCTCGACCTGTCTACGCTCTGTGCGCTGCGTAGACTCGGTGAGCGTGTGCAAGCTGGCAGCTGTAGCCTGCTGCAGACTCATCAGCTCCTGTATACTGCGCTCGACCGCATCAAATCGTCCGGTGACGATCGGAGGGTCGGATCGTCGCTCGACCGTATCAGAAATTTGCTGCTGCAACTCGCGACGCAGCTCCTCGATCTGATGACGAATATCCTGAGCTCGTGACGACGCCTGCGAAGCCGGAGACTGCGCACTGACAGAGGGGGCCCGAGATGACTCCGAAGCCAAATACGCGTCGTAGGATCCCGTACCGTAGTATGTACCCTTCTGAAGACCGCCAACGGCGGTCATCCAGAGGTCGTCCGGCGGTCATCCTCCTCTTTGTCCAGTTATGATCTCTACCAAATCCATCGTACTTGTACCCAGTTGTAGGATCTTCGATAGCACTTGGAAAATCTCTAACCTTCTCCCATATCGTGGCTCCGTACCACCTTGGCGGTGGATCACCCTTCTCTACAACGCCGGTACGGAATGCATTCCTGTTCTTTCTGAACGGATGATCTTTTGGCAGAAATTGCCGATGACAATCAAAGAAGCACGGTTTTTCTCCGTGTTTCAAGCGGAAAGCCTTACTACGGTCCATGCAATACGGACATGAGAGACGGCCATGAGTGCTCCATCCAGATAACATTCCATAGGCCGAAAAGTCGTTGATGGTCCACATAAGGGTTGCCTTCATCTGAAAATTCTGCTTCCTGGAAACATCGTACGTGTTAGCGCCTACTTTCCATAACTGATTCAACTCATCTATCAAAGGCTGTAAGTACACATTAATGTTCCTCTTGGGATTGTTCGGACCAGGAATTATAACGGTTAGAAACATGTACTGAGTCTTCATGCACATCCAAGGCGGTAGGTTATACGGAGTGACAATCACAGGCTGTCACGCCCCGATTCCGTAGAATCGATAGTCGTCCCCCGGGCATGATGCCGTGCGAACCTAAGTTGCGATCGCACAAGGCATAGTCATAAGGTTATCCGAAATACAACATCAAGTTAGAGTACGCAGAGAAATTGAATGACACATTTGAAATGGAAGTAGACTTTTTTATTGATTATAAAAACTTTACATGGACTTCTTTACAATCATTGCCGCGTGGGCTACAACATGACTCGACATACAAAATGAACGCCGATGAGATAGTCGTTCCATACATTACACCCCTTTATACAAGCAAAAACCATTACACATTTCCACCTGCGATCGAGGGAAGCCGAGTCGCCATTGGTCTTCTTTTGTGCTGAATGCGGAGTCTTCAAAAGGAATTCAGAAACAAGCCTTTACACGGACGAGGCTTCAAAAGTGTCCATGCCGCCTTGAGATTTTAGATGGCACGCCCTTCGTGGTTCGGGGTACCTACGTGGAGAGCGAGGATCAGTACATTACACTTTGTACTGGTGCGTGGCAAGTTAAGTTCCAAGCTCTCATTTGGTTGAATGAGTTTATATGACTTAGTTCATGAATATTTCTAACCATCCTAATGAATTTCAAGCGAGCAATGACAAGCATAATGTAATTTACGTCGGAACTTACCCCCGGCGGACCACGCCGCGCGCGCCCTTTGAAACTTACCATGTTCTTTCCTGTCAATTGTTATCATTTACATTCCAAGTGCAACATTTCGTGTGTTTGGTCACTGACATCACAAGCTATCCTGGACTATAGCTTTGTTAGCCGGGGCCCTTGCAGCGCAAGTAGCGAGCCCCGCTGCAAGTCCCCGCTTAACCCGTGCTATCATCCAGCACAGCTATACCGTGTTTCCTCCTAGGCCGAGTCGGTCCCGTGGCCCCGGGTAGTCGCTCGAGGAAACTCTTTCTTGTCGACAAGTTGTCCAATGACCGAGTTAAGACAACATTTAGTTATTAAGGCCTAGCCTACTTTCTCTTTGAAACTTGATTCATTTTACCGTGTCCGTGCCTTTGCTTTCATTCTTTCATCCGCAACAACACTATTGATTTACTTAAGAAGGGGTCGAGAAGAGAAGGGCCAGCCACTCACCTTGAGTTTACTTCGACGAGAGAACTTGTTGGTCGCGCTAGACGTCGCCTACGCGATTACCTGAAATCGCACAAGCAACCGATTAGAACACTGCATTATTCAAGGAGTTCGATAGGAAATGCGAGTTCGAAATGCAAGCCATGAAAACCATCGAAAACATTCACGAAAACGCATTCAGAAAACCAAGCCAAAACCAACGCAAGCGGCGTGAAAAGCAGAGCAACGGGAGGTCTCTCCCGACTCAGCCGCAGAGTCAATCCTCGAGGCGCAACCCGCTGAATATGGGACTTGGTTCCGAAGAAGACACTCCATAACGAGGAATGGATCTTAATTCAACCGTTCCCGTTCGATCGACTCGGTCGATCCCGACCTATCGGTCCCGACCGAATCGATAGCCACAGTATTCTTTCTCGCGCACCCCGTGGACAGAGTACGGGGCACGATGTAGGGACGGGGCACTACACCATAACCAACTAAGAAAAAGTTTCGTCCTCGAAACTTAAAAATAGAACCTACCTCTACGAGAACAATGAAGGAAACTTCTCCTTCATTTCTGACTCAAGCTCCCACGTCGACTCTTCGACCGAATGGTTCCTCCAGAGGACGCGGACGAGGGGAATAGCGCGGTTGCGAAAAAGTTTATCCTTGCGCTCCAAGATTTGCACCGGCTCTTCGACATATGACAAGTCCGCCTTCAGGTCCAGCTTACCCAAATCCACAACATGGCTCGGATCATGCACGTACTTCCACAATTGTGATACGTGGAAGACGTCATGTACCTCTGACAACGCAGGCGACAAGGCGATTTGGTAAGCTACCGGGGCGACTCGCTTCAATATTTCGAACGGGCCAACAAATCTTGGGCTCAATTTTCCCTTCGCACCGAACCTGGAAACTCCTCGCATGGGCATAACTTTCAAGAATACATGGTCGCCTTTCGAGAACTCGAGGGGGCATCGGTGCGTGTCGGCATAGCTTTTTTGCCGGCTTTGTGCTATCTTTAATCTTTCTCGTATTAACTTGACCTTCAGCACGGTCTGCTCCACCAGCTCCGGACCAAGTATCTGCCGTTCCCCGACTTCATCCCAGCAAATGGGCGATCTACACTTCCGGCAGTACAAAGCTTCATACGGCGCCATTGGATGCTGGACTGATAGCTGTTGTTGTATGCAAACTCGGCCAGCGGTAGATGGACGTCCCAACTTGACTTCAAGTCGATCGCACAGAGTCGTAACATGTCTTCGAGAATTTGGTTCACCCGCTCCGTTTGGCCGTCAGTCTGAGGATGATAAGCTGAACTGAACTTCAACTTGGTCCCCAGTGCTGAATGAAGACTACTCCAGAAGCGCGCTACGAACCGTCCATCCCGATCAGAGACGATAGAAACTGGGACCCCGTGCAGCCGAACTATTTCATCAAGGTATATCTGAGCAAGGCGGTCGACGCTCCAAGTAACTTTGATGGCGATAAAGTGCGCTGACTTGGTTAGTCGATCGACGATGACCCAGACGGCGTCGTTTCCCCGCGGCGTCCTCGGCAAGCCAACAACGAAGTCCATAGTGATGTGATCCCACTTCCACTCTGGAATGGCGAGGTTCTGCATCTCTCCGCCCGGTCGCTGGTGCTCGGCTTTGACTTGCTGACAGGCCATACATCTTGACACAAAGAGCGCTACGTCCCTCTTCATGCCGTGCCACCAAAAGACAACGCGGAGGTCCTTATACATCTTGGTGCTGCCAGGATGCAAGAAATATTTGTATAGTGCGCCTCCGTCATTATCTCCTTTCTAAGTTCTGCGTCGTCCGGTACGCATAGCCGTCCCTTCACGCGCAACACTCCCGACTCGTCTTCTGCAAAGTCGGACGCTTTCCCTGTCGATATCAGCTTCCGCATCTTCTCCAGGTATGGGTCGTCCTTCTGTGCAGACTTGATCCTCTCCAGTAGGCTCGGTTCCACCCGCAGTTGTGCCAGTTTTACGTCTCTGAAATGAACTCGGAGCTCGATGTCCATTCCTTCCAAGTCACACAGCAGTCGATCGTTGATGCATAATGAAGCTAAGTACTTTCGGCTCAGCGCATCCACTACCACATTTCCCTTGCCCGGCATGTAGTCGATCGATAAGTCATAGTCTTTGATTAGTTCAAGCCATCGCCTCTGCCGCAAATTCAGTTCTTTCTGGGTGAAGAGATACTTGAGGCTTTTGTGGTCCGTATAAATCCTGCACGCCACGCCATAGAGATAGTGACGCCACAGCTTTAACGCGAACACAATTGTCGCTAGTTCTAGGTCGTGCGTGGGGTAGTTCTTCTCGTGCGGCTTCAACTGTCGGGAAGCAAAAGATATCACCTTATCCCGCTGTATGAGCACACACCCCAAGCCCTGGCCAGAAGCATCGCTGAAGATTTGAAATCCCTCCGTCCCTTCAGGAAGAGCAAGTATCGGGGCCGAAACGAGCCGTTGTTTGAGCTCCTGGAAGGAAGCTTCACAGTCGTCTGACCACTTGAATGCGACTCCTTTCTGGGTGAGGCGAGTCAACGACGATGCGATCTTCGCGAAGTCCTTCACGAAGCGTCGGTAGTATCCCGCCAAGCCTAGGAAGCTTCGAATTTTGCTAACTGATGCGGGCCGTTTCCAATCAGCAACTGCCTCGACTTTCTTCGGATCGACTGCGATGCCCGCGGCGGAGATGATGTGCCCAAGGAATGAGACGTTGTTCAGCCAGAACTCGCACTTGCTCATCTTCGCGTACAACTGATTCTCTCGAAGGGTTGGAGTACCATCCGTAGATGTTCTGCATGTTGCGCTCGATTCTTCGAGTAGACGAGGATGTCGTCGATGAAGACTACTACGAACTTGTCAACGAACGGACGGAACACCCGATTTATTAGATCCATAAAAACGGCAGGGGCGTTTGTCAGACCGAACGGCATTACCAAGAACTCGTAGTGGCCGTAACGAGTGCGAAAGGCAGACTTCGGCACGTCATCTAGCTTGACTTTGAGTTGGTGGTAACCCGATCGTAAATCAATCTTCGAAAACACCGTTGCACCTTGGAGCTGGTCGAACAAGTCGTCGATGCGGGGCAGGGGGTATTTGTTTCGGACGGTGGCTTTATTCAATTCCCGATAGTCGATGCAGAGTCGCATCGATCCATCCTTCTTTTTCACGAATAGCACGGGCGCACCCCACGACGAGACACTCAGACGGATAAACCCTCTGTCGAGCAATTCCTGAAGTTGTGCCTTCAATTCTTTCAATTCTGCAGGGGCCATTCTGTACGGAGCCTTCGAGATCGGCCGGGTGTCGGGGAATGTGTCGATGGTGAACTCTATTTTTCGATCGGGCGGCATGCCGGGTAGCTCGTCCGGGAACACGTCTGGGAATTCCGCCACAACGTCGGTCTGACCCGCGTTTGCACCATCCTGTCGCATGTCTCGAACAGAAGCTAGATAGCCTTCGCACCCGGAATGCAGCATCCGTCGAGCAGATATTGCGGAGATCACCATGCAGGTCGGCGATGCCTCACCACACGAGTAGCAGAATTCAGGCACTCCAGGCATGCGAAATGTGACCTTCTTTTCAGCGCAGTCTATGGTTGCGTTGCACGGCCCGAGCCAATCCATTCCCAGAATGATGTCAAAGTCCTTCATGTCTAGGACTATCACATCCAGACCGATCTTTTGACCACCGATACAGATAATCCCGCCGGCGCAAGCTAAGTTTGTGAGAATTGGTGTGCCCGAAGGCGTGCTTACGCTAAGGTCGAGATCTAATGATATTACAGGAAATTTGTGCTCGGCGGCAAAGTCTGCCGATATAAAACTATGTGAATCGCCTGAATCAAATAACACACGAGCAGGCACATTATTGAATTTTAGTATACCTGACACTACTGTATCTGATGCCAGCGCTTCGTCTCGAGTCATGGCATAGACGCGGCCCTGAGTGTTGGGGCGACGGTCTCGGCCATCTTGCGGTACGGGGTTGAGTGGGCGGAGGAGGTCGAGGCGCCTGTCCTCGATTCTCTTGACGGTGTTGTTGGGGTGGGGCATTACGATTCCATTTTCGGGGGCATTCTCGTGCTTGGTGGTTCCTTGCTCCGCAGTTGAAGCATCCTCCTTCGAGGACATGACACTCGTTGGCATGGTGACCGGAGTTGTTGCACTTGGTGCATCGAGGTAGTGGGTTCTGCCCTTTGTAGCCGCCGTTGTTTGGACGCTTTGACGCGTGATTGTTGCCTCCCGTATAGCTAGGACGTTTGTGATTGGAGTGGCGCACAACGTCGTCAGCACCGAAAGGATACAGGTTCTCAAGACGGAGGGCGTGATTCAGAGCCTCGCCCATGGTCTTGTACTCCGGGACCCCGACATGCGCACCGATAGAGTGTCGCAGACCCACTTCGAACCGTCGCACACGGCACTCTTCAGTAGGCAGAAACTGGCCATTAAACTTAGGCAACTTGTTAAATTCTGCGGCGTACTGTTCCACTGTCCTGTTCCCTTGCTTCAACTGCATGAATTCATTCTCCTTCGCTTGACGAATGGCTGACGGAAGGTACTGCACTTCAAAAGCTTTGCGGAACGTGGCCCAAGAGATCGGCGCGGTGTTGTTGTCCGGTCGGATCGCTCGCTTGCGCACGGCCCACCAGTCGTGCACGTTCAACCGTAGTTGAAGTTGTGCGCAGGCGACTTGCTTGAATTCTTCAATGCCGAGCAGCTCGAAGTGATCTTCCAGCTCTTCCAACCAGTCGATTGCCATGGAGGGACCCTCGGTGCCGCTGAAGGAAGCGCGGCACGCCTTCTTGAATTCTGACACTTCAAAGTTATACTTTTTCAGTGTCGCTGGTTGATGCTCGGGCTCCGCCGTGTCGACTTCAATGGGTTGGATCGTCGGCACGGTGACGGTAGGCGCAGTCGCAGAATTTCCATTGGCCGCCATCGTCTGGACGATCTGCTGCAGGGTATCTAGCTGCTTTTGCTGAAGTTTGGCATGTGCATCAAAGCGAGCTTCGAAGCGAGCTTCGAACTGGGCCTGTCGTTCCTCTACTTGTTGATGTTGGTTCTCGGACTGGTTTCGCTGCGCCTCCATCATGCACAGCATCCTTTCGATGGTATCGTTAGAAGGTTTGGCCCACGGACGATGCGAACTGCTAGAGCCGCTTGAAGCGCTCTGTTCTTGCTCGGCCGTGGGTTCCGTCACTTCTGCGATACGAAGGCAAACGCATCAGTCACAAAATATTACGGACTCATTGTATGGAACAACTTATCTCATCGATGCGAGGTCAAAGGATGTAAAGCCGTGCTCTGATACCATTATGTCACGCCCCGATTCCGTAGAATCGATAGTCGTCCCCCGGGCGTGATGCCGTGTGAACCTAAGTTGCGATCGCACAAGGCATAGTCATAAGGTTATCCGAAACACAACATCAAGTTAGAGTACGCAGAGAAATTGAATGACACATTTGAAATGGAAGTAGACTTTTTCATTGATAATAAAAACTTTACATGGACTTCTTTACAATCATTGCCGCGCGGGCTACAACATGACTCGACATACAAAATGAACGCCGATGAGATAGTCGTTCCATACATTACACCCCTTTATACAAGCAAAAACCATTACACATTTTCACCTGCGATCGAGGGAAGTCGAGTCGCCATAGGTCTTCTTTTGTGCTGAATACGGAGTCTTCAAAAGGAATTCAGAAACAAGCCTTTACACGGACGAGGCTTCAAAAGTGTCCACGCCGCCTTAAGATTTTAGATGGCACCCCCTTCGTGGTTCGGGGTACCTGCGTGGAGAGCGAGGATCAGTACATTACACTTTGTACTGGTGCATGGCAAGTTAAGTTCCAAGCTCTCATTTGGTTGAATGAGTTTATATGACTTAGTTCATGAATGTTTCTAACCATCCTAATGAATTTCAAGCGAGCAATGACAAGCATAATGTAATTTACGTCGGAACTTACCCCCGGCGGACCGCGCCGCGCCCTTTGAAACTTATCATGTTCTTTCCTGTCAATTGTTATCATTTACATTCCAAGTGCAACATTTCGTATGTTTGGTCACTGACATCACAAGCCATCCTGGACTATAGCTTTGTTAGCCGGGGCCCTTGCAGCGCAAGTAGCGAGCCCCGCTGCAAGTCTCCGCTTAACCCGTGCTATCATCCAGCACAGCTATACCGTGTTTCCTCCTAGGCCGAGTCGGTCCCGTGGCCCCGGGTAGTCGCTCGAGGAAACTCTCTCTTGTCGACAAGTTGTCCAATGACCGAGTTAAGACAACATTTAGTTATTAAGGCCTAGCCTACTTTCTCTTTGAAACTTGATTCATTTTACCGTGTCCGTGCCTTTGCTTTCATTCTTTCATCCGCAACAACACTATTGATTTACTTAAGAAGGGGTCGAGAAGAGAAGGGTCAGCCACTCACCTTGAGTTTACTTCGACGAGAGAACTTGTTGGTCGTGCTAGACGTCGCCTACGCGATTACCTGAAATCGCACAAGCAACCGATTAGAACACTGCATTATTCAAGGAGTTCGATAGAAAATGCGAGTTCGAAATGCAAGCCATGAAAACCATCGAAAACAGCCATGAAAACGCATTCAGAAAACCAAGCCAAAACCAACGCAAGCGGCGTGAAAAGCAGAGCAACGGGAGGTCTCTCCCGACTCAGCCGCAGAGTCAATCCTCGAGGCGCAACCCGCTGAATATGGGACTTGGTTCCGAAGAAGACACTCCATAACGAGGAATAGATCTTAATTCAACCGTTCCCGTTCGATCGACTCGGTCGATCCCGACCTATCGGTCCGCCTATCGGTCCCGACCGAATCGATAGCCACAGTGTTCCTTTCTCGCGCACCCCGTGGACAGAGTACGAGGCACGATGTAGGGACGGGGCACTACACAGGCCAGCACGAATACTGGGATCCCGAAAGACCAAAAGGAGTAAAACCGTCAGAAGATAGCCCCAACCTGACATTACGCGGATTTGAAACAAAATCAGGATACACTCGATCAAAGTGCTTCCACGCTTCTCCATCGGATGGGTGATCCAACACTCCTTCAATCTGTTCTCGCATGTGCCTACTCATATTTTCGGCCGTCTCTTTCACCATAAATAATCTTTGCAACCGCGGCGTTAAAGGCAAGTAGTGCATTGAATCGGTCGGTCTTCTTGCACCGGTAGACCTTCATGTACTAGTTGTCTTATAGCGATCAGCACCATAAAATCTGCACACATCTGCGTCCTTGTTGTCTTTGTATTACAGCATGCACCCATTGCGACAAGAATCGATTTTCTCGTATCCCATCCAGAGCGATCTCACCATCCTCTTAGACCGGTAGAAGTCTTTAGGCAACTTAGCACCCGCCGGTAAGATCTCTATAATCAACTCCAACACTCGGTTGTAGCATTCTTGCGACATGTTAAAATCTGACTTAATGCTCAACAGTCTTGTAACCACCTCCAACGGTGAATGATCCTCACAACCAGGATACAATGGAGTCCTTGCATTCTCCAGCAACTCCATGAACTGTGCAGCATCGGCGTTCGGTGCCTCCTCAGGTGCATCATGAACGAAACTAGGCCCCGCAGCGTCGAAAACCATGTTCACGCACCCGTCGTCGTATGCATGATTATCTGAAACAAAAATAGGTCCTGCATGCATATACGGCTCAACATAAGGCTCCGGCTCTGATGCTAAAGACACAAGTTCTCCGTGTGCGGTCCACTGATAGTAATTAGACGTGAAACCCCTCGAGTACAAATGATATGTCACTTCCATTTCTGGATAATATTTTACGTTATGACATTTCACACACGGACACTTAATTTTGGTGCCGTCCATGTACTGAAGGAACGCCTTAGCAAACTGCAGGAACTGCTCTACTCCCGCTATGTATTCATCCCGCACACCACACATATCATCAGGACGACGATTGTACATCCATGAACGATTTCGCAAGTAGTAATTCATATCCATTTGGAAATAATTCTGCAAAGATGGACACACATTATCCAATAGGCACAAATTCGTATATTATGTCTTATTATGGGACACACATTAGTAGCGGACAGTTACTAATAACAATGATATGCAATCTAGATCAAACTAGGTTGTACTAAGTCAAACAAAGTCAAACAAGGTCAAGCTAAGTCAAACAAAGTCAAACAAGGTCAAAGTAGGTCAAGGGTTGACCTATAGTTGACTTTGTCAACTCTTAGTCCAATCTAGGTCAGATGTTGACTCTACTTTGACTTTCAGCCAAAATAGTCAACCTTGGTCAAACAAGGTCAAATCTAAGTTAAATATCCTATTTCTAGTCATTACCTACCAAGGTACCCTTTACCTTATCGCTATTGGTATCCCAATACCAATACCTTAAGTTGGTACCCTTTACCTTATCGCTATTGGTATCCCAATACCAATACCAATACCGCGGTAACATGGTTGGTACATTAAGGGTCTTTGACAATGTGACATGTTGCGAAAAGATATATCCTTATATATAGTTCTCCTACGGATTTTCTTTAACATTAGGTAGGAGAACTATAAGGATATATCTGTTCACAACATGTCACCACCTCAAAGACCCTTAATGTGACAACTATGTCACCCTCTCAGTCATATCCCTGAGCTACGATGCAGCTGCAGGCATTTAACATATCACGGTTTATAGCATTTTGGGCTGAATTTGGGTTTACCCCTATGTTCAGTGATGAACAGTGATTTCTGGTATTTTTCAGATTCTTAAAATGAATTTTAAATGGATTTTTGATTGTATATATATATATGTGTATTTGTGTGTATGTACATTGTATACATATATATTTATATATATATTTGTGTGTGTATGTAAGTGTGTGAGTATATATATACATGTATATATGTAGATATGTGTATTTATAGGTATATATGTATGTATTGTGTGTGTGTATGTGTTCCCAGTTTTCTGAGGTTAACCCCCTTCCCTGTCACAGCATTGCACACACACACACACACACACACACACACACACACACACACACACACACACGTGTCACACACCCCTCTCACACACACTCTCTTGTACACACACCCTCACACCTCTTCACCCTCTCATTTTACTCTCTCTCTATAATTATGTATGTATATATATATATATATATATATATATATATATATGTTATATATAGAGTACTATATATATATATATATATATCTTTTTTTTTATATATATACAATAGATTATATATATATATATATATATATATATATATATATATATATATATATATATATATATATATATAATGAGGGTATATAGATATGGTATCACATCTAATTACAAGGGTCGATCAAAACTAGATTTAGAGCATATAATGTGTTGTATCCTGTGTTGTGTCATGTGTCCTGTGTCACAGAGTCGTGTCCGAAATAGGGTTAGGGTCCTGTCCCCTACCCCCCTCCCCCCTACCCCTGCACCCACCTACCCCTGCCCCCCCTCCCCCCTACCCCCCTCGACAGCAAGACCCCCCCCTCCCCTGTCCCCCTAGACAGCAAGACCCCCTCTCCCCTGCCCCCCTCCCCCTACCCCTGCACCCACCCCAACCCTGCTCCCATCGACAGCAAGACCCCCCCACCCCCGGGTACCCCCACCCCTCCCTCCACCCCTCGACAGTAAGACCCCCCCACCCCCCTGCACCCACCCCCACCCCTCCCTTCCCCCCTCGACAACAAGACCACCCCATCTAGGGTTAGGGTTCTCGTGTCCGTGTCTGTGTCTAGATAGCTAGGGCTAGGGTTAGGGTTTACCTGAGGAGGGTGGCTTCGTCGGAGGATGGAGGCGGCGAGGAGGGTGGCTTCGTCGAAGGAGGAAGGCGGCGAGGAAGGAGACTTCGTCGGAGGAGGGAGGCTGGTCGCCGGAGGGAGGGGTCAGCGGGCGAGCGGGGTCGCCGGGGGGAGAAGGAGAGGGTGTCGCCGGAGGGAGGGGTCGCCGGAGGGGAGGGTTCGCCGGGGGGAGAGGGGAAAGGGGGATCGAGCGGAAACAAAAAAATTTGGGGTGAAAAAATTGTGATTTCGATCGGGCCAGTAACCCTATATGAAATACGTCAGCGACGTATAAAATCTACGTCGCAAAACGTCGCAATACAGCGACGTAAACAAATATCCGTCGCAAAACGTCGCCATTCAGTGACGTAATAAACTCTACGTCGCGGAACGTCGCTACGCAGCGACGGTCAGCGACGTGTAACACTAGGAGTCGCTATAGTCAATTATCGGCGACTGCTTTTACCGTCGTCGCTAATATATGTCGCTATTCTAGCAGATTTTAGTAGTGTATATATATATATATATATATATATATATATATATATATATATATATACACACACTAGTAAAAACACGTGCATAAAATATATTTTCTTCTTTCTAATATTATCAAAATATAAATTAAATTTAAATTTAAATTAATATTTGTTACATAAATATATAGGGAGGGATTCGGGAGCCTGCCTGCGAAGCCAGCGGGAGCCCCGTCACGCTCGACTGTTGGATCGAGCGGACTCGCGTGCGGGCCACACGCGGCCCGCTCGATCCAACGGTGCAAGAGGGACAGGGCTCCACGGACAGGTCTTTTGATCCGCCTATATATATATATATATATATATATATATATATATATATATATATATATATATATGTGTGTGTGTGTGTGTGTGTGTGTGTGTGTGTGTGTGTGTGTGTTTTAAAGATTTATAGAAATTTAATCTAAATTTAATTATAATTTAGTTAGAATTTGTTATGGATATATATGAATAAAAGAGTGGGTATTCTAATAAAAAGAGAGCATATTTGGTTATGCAGAAAAAATGAGAGAAAAATTTTACATTATAATTTTTCTTAACTTTTTAAATTAAATGGTTGATGATATACATACGGCTTAAACGGCTCAATTTATAAGCCACATTATATATACTAGTAAAAGCAAGTGCATTGCACCTAAAATTATTTTCTTTCTTTTCTAATTTTATCAAAAATAATTCAAATATTTAAATTTAAATTAAGATTTGTTTAACATATATATATATATATATATATATATATATATATATATATATATATATATATATATATATATATATATATAAAGATTTGTAAAAACTAATTAAATTTTAACTATAGTTAGTTATGGATATATGTGGATAAAAAGAGAGGATATTCGGTTATGTGGAAGAAAATGAGAGAAAGTTTAAAATTATAATCTTCCATAATTTTGTGTGGATAAAAAAGATGGTATTCTGTTGTGGTTGATGCTATACACACAGCTTACACGGTTTAATTTGAGTGATATTAAAGCCCTCTTAAATAGTACTAGTAAATGTACGTGTTTTGCACATATAATAAGAATAATATTCAATTATAGTCAAATATCTCTTCTAACTCATGTTGGTTTTTTTTTGTTGAGTTCGATTGTATATAACAATTTTAATTTTTTTTCAACAATTTTTTACATAATTTATTTTTAATAAAATGGACTGTGATATACATACGGCTTAGATGGCTCACTTTTGAGCCATTTTGAAGCCTCATTATATAATATATATATATATATATATATATATATATTATATAATATATATATATATATATATATATATATATATATATATATATGCAAATGACCTCTAGCCTAGTGGTTAAGAGAGATACATGCGGCCTAAGTGGTCGGGAGTTCGAGCCTCAGTGGAGACGAGTTCGCCACAAGTACCCATTGCTTCAAAATAAATAAAATAAATAAAAATAAAAATAATATATATATATATATATATATATATATATATATATATATATATATATATATATATATATATATATATATATATATAGCTTGGATTCCAACTCCGAATCCTTTTAGGATTCTTTTTCTTTTGCTTTATCATTTTTAAGTGTTGATAAGAATACTATTTCTTTTAGGACTCTTATTTTGACTCTATCTTTTATTAGGATAGGTTTTATTTTTATTTTATTAGGATAGGTTTATCTTTCTTTGAGTAGGATTAGGTTGTCCTAAAAGTCCTATAAATAGGCACATTCTGTATTCCATTGGGGAACAACTTTTAATCAATAAAATTCTTCTTTAAAGTTTGAGATTTGTTCTTTTTTTTGTCGTGGACTCAACTGTTCCGTAGATTCGGAAGCCCCTCGCTTAAAGTTTTCAAGCAACCTTCGTGCGGACCCCTCATAAGGTCCTTTTCGTCGAAGTTTTCACGGCACCGCTTTGCTCTCATCAAGCAACGATGGTACAGTTATCGTCATCACCGATCGACTTAACCATTGCCAAGCACGAAGGTAAACATGTTCCGCTATCACGTTGCGTCAAGTGGCATCAGAGCCCTACAGTTTGAGTATTCTAATTTTTTTTGGGAAACTTTGAAATTTTTCTCTTTTTTTCAAAACAACAATGGCGAAATCCATCACGCACAAGAAATTTGATCGATGCTCTATCAGACAATGTTGACATCTTGTCAAACAAATTAGATGTCTTGTCTGACAAATTGGACATAGTACTGAATTTTTTTGGTATCTAATATAACGCTACAGTTGATTTCACGGGGATACCACACACAGAGACAAGAGGCACAAATGCTCATTTTATTAGCAGCCATCCACAAAAGAGACTCGAGTGTGTTCACAACAGTTGTCCACTCAGAGCACCAGTGGTCGTTGTTGACTATGAAAACGATGAGTTTGAGAAGATCGTATCAAAGTCAGATGCACACATTGCAGATGCTGAGCTAAAATCTCCAACACTTCAAGAAGAGACTTTCTCCTTTGACGGAGCATTAAAGAATTTACCAATATCTAAAGCTTCCAATAACGAAGGCAGACCTCCTCATCACAAACCTCGGAGTGATCCGCCAGACACATCATCTAAGTTCCATCGTTAGTTCCTGGATTTTCTAGATGCTGTAAAAAATTCTGCATATATGCGTTTTCTTCAGACAGCTTCAAGCTCTACAATTTTCTCAAAGATCTTTTTGAAGAGCGGATACCATCAAATCGAGATTCGACCTGATGATGAGGGGAAGACTATTTTCAAAACCTGAGAAGGACTATATGAATGGTTCTTTATGCCATTCGGACTTTCAAATGCATCAAAAATCTTTATGCGTATCAAGAATCATATTTTGAATTTATTAAAAGTTCATAGTCATCTACTTTGAAGATATCCTAATTTATAGCAATAGCCAAGCTAATTATCTGAAGCACCTTAGGGAAGTTCTTAACCTTATTCGAAAAAGAAGTGTAGCGTACTTACTAACCAACTCATCTTCTTGGAATTTGTGACTAGCGTCGATGGATGCAGTATTGATGAAGAGAATATTCGAGCAAGCCGTGACTGGTTTACACCAAAGACAGTGACTGAAGTTCAAAGCTTCTATGTTCTCGCCAACTTCTACCGAAGATTCATCCGTAACTTCAGCATGAAAACACACAGATCTCCCCAACCATCAATATTTTCGATCTTTACGAATATTTTTCACCTGGCGAACCGCTTTATTCTAAGAAGAACTCGGGGACGAGTTCTTTTGAAGCAAGGGAGACTGATGTAGCGTGGATTCCAACTCCGAATCCTTTTAGGATTCTTTTTCTTTTGCTTTATCATTTTAAGAGTTGATAAGAATCATATTTCTTTTAGGACTTTTATTTTGACTCTATCTTTTATTAGAATATGTTTTATTTTTATTTTATTAGGATATGTTTTATTTTGAGCAGGATTAGGTTGTCGTAGAAGTCCTATAAATAGGCACCTTCTGTATGCAATTGGGGAACAAATTTTAATCAATAAAATTCTTCTTTAAAGTTTGATATTTGTTTTCTTCTTTTTTTGGTCGTGGATTCCGTGGATTCGAAAGCCCCTCGCTTGAGGTTTTCAAGTAAGCTTCGTGCGGACCCCTCACAAGGCCCCTTCTGTCGAAGTTTTCGCGGCACCGCTTCGCTCTCATCAAGCAACGATAGTCCAGTTATCGTCATCACCGATCGACTTGGCCATTGCCAAGCACGAAGGTAAACCCGTTCTGCTATCACGCTGCGTCATATATATTCTTATCTTCTACTATATAAGGAGGCTTTAAAACGACTCAAGCTGTAGCCGTCTAGGCAGTATGTATGTCATTGACCATTTTATTTTAAAAAAATTACGAAAGATAAATTTTTTAACTGAATATCCCCTCTTCTATTCACATATATCCAAAACAAATTATGACTAAATTTAAATTAAATTTCTATAAATCTTAATATTATATATATATATATATATATATATATATATATATATATATATATATATATATATAACACATCTTAATTTAAATTTAAATATTTAAATTATATTTTGAATATCACCGAATAACCTCCTTTTAATTTTTCCTTCGCATAACTGAATATCCCCTATTTTATTCACATATATCCATAACAAATTATGACTAAATTTAAATTAAATTTCTATAAATCTTAATTCAAATATATATATATATATATATATATATATATATATATATATATATATATATATATATATATATATATATATATATATATATATAACAAATCTTAATTTATATTTAAATAATATTTTGATAATATTAGAAAGAAGAAAAATTATTGACGTGCTTTTACTGGTAAATATATAAAGAGGCTTGAAAATTGTTTAAGATGAGCCTTCTAAGCCGTATGTACGTAAGAATTTTCTTTCTTTCTTAAAAATCTTCTGACTATGGTATGTATATCCATGACGTAAAAAAAAGAAATCCAAAAAAATATCTGAACATATATCTCAAAGCCTATAAAAGTATATATAACTATTGTTATAAAGAGGCTTGAAAACCACTCAAAATAAGCCGTCTAAGTCGTATGTACCATATCCTCACCTAATTAATAATTTTTTTAACATGAATGACGATTCAATTAGAAAAAGATAAGAAAAAGTAATAATTAATCCTTCTAACTGTATATCTCATGTAAAAAAAATCCGAAAATTCTGTCTAATTTAACCTACTTTAATATAATTTTAATATATTTAAACTAACTACAAAGTATTATCTAAACATATATCCAAAGTTCTAAAAACATATCTATAACAAAATTTAATTAAAATATATTAGCATTGTATTTAAACTATTTTTATAATATAAATTTGAGAAATTTTAAGTGGCACCCAACTTTATTTTACCATATTTAAGGTGCACCCCACAAGTTTACACAAATGTAAGTTACTTTCCACTTTTGACGGATTCCGTCCTTCTTTAACGGTCAACTCCTTTGACCCATTTTTTTTTTTTTTACGAAAATGCCCTCTTCTCTACCCTAAGCCCCCTCTCTATGACATCCCCGCTGCGCATGTGCCTCCGCCGGCTGCCGCCCACGTCCCGGCCTACCCCCGCGCCCCCTCCACCTCCCCCCCCCTCCCGCTGCCCGGCGCCGTCGCCCCCCCCCCCCTCCCCGCCTCTGCTGCTGCTACCCCCCCCCCCCTTCCCGCCTCCGCCGCTGCCGCGCCGCCACTGCTGCTGCTGCCGCCGGCGGACGCGGGGGGGGGGGGGGGGGGGGGGCGGCGACGGAGGCGAGGAGGGGGGGGGAGCGGAGGTGGGGAGGTGGCCCGGGGGGGTGGGGTGGAGGGGGAAGAGGAAAGAAAGAAAGAGGAAGGAACAAGGGCATTTGGTCTAATTTTTTTTTTTTTGACGGTTACCCTCCAAAGTGGAGGGTAACTTATATTTGTGCAAACCTGTGGGGTACACCTTAAATATGGTAAAATAAAGTGGGTACCACTCAAATTTCTCAATTTAAATTTTTATATAATTTTTCAATAATTGTTTTCTTTATGTTTGGGAGGTGCATCCCATGTGAACATGACCGATATATATGTAAAACACTTTATTTAAGATTTTTTTATTTATTATTTCATACTAAAATTCTATCCTAGTTTGTTGAATATTCTTTTCTGCAACTTTGACCTTGGTTCTACTTTGACCTTGGTTCTAGCGGATTCATGCTCTAGCAATAGCAATTATTGATAGGGTTAACATTCGGTTAATTCGGTTCAAATCGAACCGAATAACCGAAAATCGAATATGCAAAACCAAAATCGAACCGAATTGGTCTATAACAGATTCAAATCGAACCGAATTAAATCGGTTCGATTTTCGATTTATTTGCATTTTTTTTAATATATATAGTAACTAATTATACCTAAATTTATTTAGTATATACCTGTAGTGTATATATATATATATATATATATATATATATATATATATATATATATATATATATATATATATATATATATATATATATATATATATATAAACAAATTATACATATATATAAACTAAATTTTTTTATTCGATTTTCGGTTTTGAACCGAAACCGAAACCCAAAACCGAAATCGAACAATTTTTTTTTAGTATTTTCAAAACCGAAACTGAACCAAATTTTTTTTAAACCGAACCGAATCTCTTATTCGATTCGGTTCGGTTTTCGGTCCAAAACCGAATAATGCTTGCCCCTAATTACTGAAGTTCCTCTTTGTTGTTCGATGCACCTTCTGCACTTCGCCTCAAGAGAAATGATGTCTTCTAAAAAACTGGAGGCTTATTAAATCCAGGATGTTGATGTTCAACGAATAAGATTGCATTAATTTTCAACAAAAGATATCTATGCATGACTTTCTATAGTATGCAGAATGCTGATAGTTAGTATTGTGTTCAGTATCAAAATCAACAACATCTTCGGATGATTTCTACCACTGTCAAAGCACAGTCAAGAATTGGGCTAGATCTTCAGCCGAAAAGGAAACCGAGGAGGAGAAATTGGTGTTAAAGGATTTGTTGTTTTTCTTACATGTTCCCAGAACAGGAGGCAGCACATACTTCAGATGGTAACAGCTACCAATATTTTTGTTTCTTAGAGGCAGTATATGTACTCTTTACAAAACTAGATTTTCATCAGTTATTCACTAACATACCTAACATACAATTTTCTGACCAGCTTCTTAAGGAAGATGTACTCTAAAACCCAAGTATGCCCCTGGTCCTATGACAAATTGAGTATCAATCCAAGGTTAATCTACTCAAATCTTCATAGTTGCATTAATGCCTCACATATTCTATATTTTCACCGGTAATCTTGAAAACTTAACTTTGTGGCATATGCATAACAGACATTTTTTCGCTCTATGATATTTCGCATACTTTCTTGTACACTAATTAACATTGTAGAAAAATCTTAAGCCTCTCCACAGATATTACACCTTCTAGCTGCCTTGCTCAGTGGATATCTGTGATCGCTTCTTTCTATTATTTATATTTTAGCCAAATATAAAGGCTAAATTATAACTTGATACCCTCAAGTATTCCAGTGTTTCAACTTGATACCCTCAACTTTGATAGACGTCAACTTGATACCCTAAAAATTAAAAATGACCATATTACCCTCGTCTCTCCCTCCCCCCCCCTTCCGGTGGCTGCACCCCTGCGGCCCGCCTCTCAGCGGTGCATCCCTCCAGCAGCTGCACCCCCGTGCTCCCCTCTTAGCGTCGCATCCTCCCCCTCCCGGCGGCTGCACCCCCTCGACCCCCTAGCGTCGCCCCCCTCCCGGCTGCTGCACCCCCGCGCCCCCTTCCCAGCATCGCGCCCCCAACCCCGCCCCCTCCTCCTCTCTCCGTCCACGGTGGTGAAGGCAGCAGCCCACGCGCGGCAGAGAAGGGGGGGGGGGGGGCGCCGGGGTGGTGCAGCCGCCGGGGGGAGGGGGTGGGGTGCAGCCAGCAGGGGAGGAGGGAGTGAGAGGAGAGGGCAGGGATAATTTGGTCATTTTAATTGTTAGGGTATCAAGTTGATGCCTATCAAAATTGAGGGTATCAAGTTGAACATTTGAAATAGTCGGAGGTATTAAGTTGTAATTTAGCCTCTTTAAACTTATTGGTATATATGTATCTTGCAATTATCAGGTTCACATTAGTTAGTTTTATTGACGAAATTAATTGGTTTGGTTTATATGTAGGGAACCAAATTGCAGTTTGATGGTTAATCACGACGACTATAGTTTGATGTCCAAGCTGCCGAAGGAGAAAACCTCAGTAGTGACGATACTAAGAAACCCGATTGATCGTGTCTTCAGTGCATATGAATTCTCGGTAGAAGTTGCAGCTAGGTTTCTTGTCCATCCAAATTTAACTTCAGCAAGACAAATCCCAGGAAAATCATCTGGACCAAGTACATTGGATGTATGGCCTTGGAAGTATTTGGTTCCATGGATGAGAGAGGACCTATTTACACGGGTAATTGATCATATCAATACTATGGGATGACACTTACCGCAATTTACTTTCTAGTTTGCTTTTAGAAGTTATAACCGCGCTGGCATAGTAGCTCTACCTGAACTCTGAAGTCAACTTCCACTGAAAATGAAATATTATGTTACATTGTAACAACTTTGTACTCAAGATTAAAATGTTTTGATGGTAAGTCTTAATAAGCTTTTAGTGGATCAAACTACACTCTTACTTTGCCGTACAAAATATAGAAGTTTAACTTTAGCCTCTATTCTTTTAAACTTATGGCCACCACTATACACAAATACAGGCAACCCATAATTTTTTTGTATTAGAATATTTTCCAAATTGCATAAAATATATTCCACACATTATAACATGAATATCATGATGCATGGTACTGATTGCCCTTTTTAGACAAATTTGAGGGTGGAATTCATGGTCCGAGCTTTATTAAAAGTTTGGAATAGATCTGCAACCAAACAACACTCTTCGACCTTGCTATATATGGTTTGGGTTAAAAGGACTCTAAAATTTGTCTAAATTGAAAACAAAATCCTCAAAAAAAAAAAAAATGGGAGCTCCATATAATAAAGTGAAGTTGCGCTTCTCATTTATGTCATTTAGTAATATTTTTATTAGTTGTAAGATCTTTTTATTAACATATACACATATGTTATTCAAAGCTATTTGATGCTCACTGAAAGGGAGATGAAACGGAACCAAACCCAATTTTAAATTCTGGTTTCATAGTATGTTAAAGAGTATGAAAGAACCTATTGCGATTATCAGACCATGACAGATCGTCTGAGATATTCTAAATAGTCTTTCACACAACAGAACATAGAGCTCGTACAGATGCTTATTTATGTCATTTGTTTAATTATACAGAGAGAAGTTAGGAGGCTTGCGAACAGTACAAGTACCAGGGACATTAGTAATCCATACGCCATGGAGCACATACTTATGCCTTTACATAAATTTATAGATGACCCTATCGTTCATGATATCATTCACAATGGAGCAACTTTTCAGGTATGCCAGTCCATTAACCTTTCTAACATCTGGTAGAATCTTTTCATTGCTTGGAGTAAAGCTTGTTACATGTTTCTTATGGTTTAGACAAGGTTTGAAATATCGGTATCGGAATCGGTATCGGACCATTCCTATGAGTATCGGGATTGGCAGTATCCGAGGTTTCAGATCGGAGTATCGAATTTTTTGGTATCAGAAAGCAAATAATTATTAATAAATTATTAACATTTTAGAAAATATATTTTATACATTTAGGCATAATTTTTAAATTCTTAATTATTAGCAAATCCAACTATTTTAGGAAAGAAAACAACGAAATGATGGCAAGCGGGCAACAAGCTGCGCCGCTAGCCCTTTTTGGATGGCAAAACCAATCCTCTTAAAAAATTTAGTGTTGTTTCTTAGTAGTTTTGAAATTGAATGAAATAGTAGTCACCCTTACCGATTGCTTTACATATGATAGATAAGTTTTATTCTTTTACATGCTTTTATAACATTCTATGCTTTTACACCCTTACTGATTGGTTTTTTTCGTTCAATTTCTTTTGCCGAATTGACCGGAAAAGAGACCCCCAATATCGGTACCGTCAGTATCGGATCGGTATCGACTGATACTACAAACTATAGTTTAGAGTTTGCACCTTTTGGATTTTGTAAAGCACAATGCCTACATTATCATTTCCTTGCAGACTCCAACCATATTATTTGCTAGAGAACAAGATACACACCATCTCTATATTATGAAATTTAATTATTTGTGCAAGTCTGTATCTCAGGTAATTAATATCTTAAAGTACACTAGAGTACATGCATGATACTCATCATCTCTATATATGATGACATTTAATTATTTTTGCAGGTCTGTATCTCAGGTAATTGATATCATATGGTACACGAGCAATACATGATATGATACATACTATGCATATGATAAATACTGACAATTACACAATTATACATTTCTCTTGAGACAAAGGATGGGATCAAGGACATCCGCCTTATGTCATAACAAAGCAATATTTTCAGTAGTAAATGATATAACTGCTTCAAACCGCATTAAAGCTAGATACAAAAGGTCAAAGTTGAGAACGTAGAACAATTAAACACCATCAAGAATACCTATAGACATATTTGACCCAAAACTCCATATAAAGAATATGGATGAGGAGAGAGAAACCACATTTGTTAGTTAAAATTTTCTAATACGGAATTCAACTTCGACCCAATTCTTTTGGACCTTCTCAAAGAATATTTCTTAAAATAAAGAAAGAAATCAAATCAACATTCAAGTGAAGGGAGAGATTGGTGTACCACATCCTGACCAGCAAGATTGTTCTGTGACAATCAAACAGCCCTACACATTGCTGCAAATCCGGTTTATCATGAACGAACCAATCATATAGAGTTAGATTGCCACATGGTTCGTGAGAGAATTCAAAAAGGCGAAGTCAAGACATTTTATGTGTAATATGGAAGTCAAATTGCAAATCTGTTTACAAAGCCTTTGCGAGCACCAGCTTTCCATGCATACCTTAGCAATGGGTGTTATTGACATTTACACTCCAACTTGAGGGGGAGTGTTAAAAGAAAGAAATCAAATAAGCATTCAAGTGAAGGAAGAGATTGGTGGAGCATGATTATGCATTAATACCTTACCTAGAATAGCTTGACTGATAATATAACAGCTGTATACATTAATGTAGGCTGATAACATGGCAATTGTATACATTAGTGTCGTACCAAAAATAGTATGGTTGATAATTGTATATAACAATCACCTTGTACAATTTGGAGACATGGAATTGAATACATTCAAATACCAATTTCTTTAATATTAGAAGAGAATTATGATCAACAGACTTTGAATTGGAAATTCTCTGAGTTCTATTTTCCAAGCACACAAAATTATTGACATTGTAACACCATCACAAATAAGTAACATGCAACGAGTCTCAAGGAGGATAAGAGTTTTTCCAAGAGATCCAATACTTCAACACATGTCAATGGGCCTTAACCTATTTGCGATATTAAGGACAATTTTAAGCTTCTTCCATAGAACTCTAACGAATCTACATATATAAAAGATATTGATAACTCAACATTCGAGCATAACATACAAATGTTAGTCGAAACAAGTTGTTTATAGTAATAAGTTTTTTTAGTTGGAAGTCAAAAATTTGATCTCCAGATGTCATGCCCCAAAACAAAATAAAGATGGGGGACGTAACAACAACAGCATCTTCTTGCAAGGCCTAACAATAAAGATAACCCAATCCATAAATTCCCAAAATTTAATTGAAATAACTTGGAGTACCAGTGTCACAATTAGCTCCACTTAGCATTCTCAAAATGAGATTCCATTATTACACCTCCATCATGAGTCTGATACATACTAGGACTGAAAATAAAGAAAAACACATTTAGCATAACCAACTACCAACAGACCAATTCCAAGGAAAGATACTAAGGAGTCATCCAAGTAACGAGTCCAACCAACGATATACGAATCTTACTCTGAAACAACATGTGGAGTAGAGATGAGCATTCCACGACTCGTAAGTAGAGAAATCTTGTCTAACATTCTACACTTACAAAATATAAATACAAATATGAGAAACAATAGTATACTGCATGAGAAAGCTATAATATGTATGTAGAAAATAATGGTTGAATGATTTTATTGATGGACTACTTCACTACTTATAGGGAGTCTAGCTCCTCTACATACTACATATTCCGATGTGGGACTAAAAGTCCCTTATTGATTCTCAACACTCCCCCTCAAGATGGGCGATAGATATTGATCATCCTCATCTTGTTACATAGCTTCGACAGACTAAATGAACTAAGACCCTTAGTCAGACAGTCTGCAACTTGTTCTTCTGAGCGGACATGGTCAATCTTCAGTATCCCTTGTTCCAGCTTCTCCTTGATGAAGAATCGATCAATCTCGATGTGCTTCGTTCTGTCGTGCTGAACTGGATTGTTAGCTATACTTATTGCAGCTTGACTATCGCTCAGAAGACGCAATGGTGCTCCCTTATCCAGCTTCAACTCTATCAGCAATGCTTTCACCCACAACAACTCTGACACTCCCAGATCCATTACTCTGTATTCTGCTTCAGCTGTCGACCGTGCTACTACAGATTGTTTCTTGCTTCTCCATGAGACCAGATTTTCTCCTAAAAAAACACAGTATCCCGTGGTAGACCTTCTGTCGTCTATGCAGCTCGCCCAGTCTGCATCACAGTATCCCTCAACTTCTATGCATCCATTCTTCTTGAACCATAGCCCCTTTCCCGGCGTTCCTTTCAGATATCTCAAGATCTGAAATACTGCTTCCATATGACCCTTTCTTGGATCATGCATGTAGCGACTCACTACACTCACCGCAAATGAGATATCAGGGCGAGTGTGTCCCAGATAAATCAATCTCCCTACAAGTCTTTGATATCTTTCACGATCAACAGGCTCTCCTGCTTCTGCTCCAAGCTTACTCTTCTGGTCAATTGGAGTAACGGCTTCTTTGCATCCCAGCATCCCTGTCTCCTTCAGCAGATTTAGTGCGTATTTTTTTTGTGATAGAACAATTCCCTGTTCGCCTTCACACACTTCGATACCAAGAAAGTACCTCATCGCTCCTAAATCCTTCACCTCAAACTCCTTCGCGAGTTTTGACTTCAGCTTAGTGATCTCGACTTCATCATCACCTGTGATCACTATATCATCCACATATACAGCAAGTATAGTGATGTGGCCTCTTGCATGCTGGAGGAAGACCGTATGATCTGCATTTGTTTGACGGTATCCCATGCCTGTAATAGCCTTTCTGAATCTGTCAAACCAGGCTCGAGGAGATTGCTTGAGCCCGTATAGCGACTTCTTCATTTACACACCTTTCCTTGCGACGTCCCTCCGTCTGATTCCGTCGCGTAGCACCCTGGCGGGAGCTCCATGTATACTTCTTCTTGCAGGTCCCCATGAAGAAAGGCATTCTTTACATCCAGCTGGTACAGCTTCCACCCATAGTTCGCTGCAATAGAGACCAGAGTTCTCACGGTGCTCATTTTTGCAACTGGGGCAAACGTCTCATCATAGTCTATGCCATATGACTGTGTGAATCCTTTTGCAACCAATCTCGCCTTGTACCGCTCTACTTTTCCTTCTGGCGTCTCTTTAACTGTGTACACCCATTTGCATCCAACAGCTTTCTTCCCTTTGGGTAATGGAACCAGCTCCCATGTCTTATTTTTCTCCAGTGCCCCAAGTTCTTCCATCATTGTAGCTTTCCACCTTGGATCTTTCTTTGCTTCCTGCCAACACTTGGGCAACGAAGTAGAGTCTAACGATGCAATGAAGGCTCGATAATTCGAAGAAATATTAGAATAAGACAAGAAGTTGGCAATGTCATGTTCGTAATCATCAAAACGAGCAGGAGCCTTACCCGCATTGATGCGAGAAGATCTCCTTAAGGGAGCAATAGGTGGTGGAGAGATCATACCATCCGAGTCGGAGAGATCCGCATCAGAATCCGAGTGATTCAGTACGGGGGCAACATCTTCAGGAGTTGGAGCAGGAGTAGACGAGAGACTTGGTACAGTAGGCACAGGGCACGGCATAGCCACAGTACTGGACTTCTGTTGTCTCCTTCTGTAGACTTGGAGCTCCTTTTCCCTTGTCTGCTGCTCCTCCTGCGTAACATATGTATCTTCTTCTTCATTCTCTGTATCTGAGTCACTGTGCTCTCCCCCTTTCGTCCAGTTTTCTACAACCGGACACGGAACCGATCCGACGACCACATTTGGGCTTATTATCTCCCCCTCGTATCTAACACCATCTGTGTTAGGTGTGTCACCAAATGCTGAACCTTTATCCGAACCATAGTATGGTTCGAGTTCTCTGAATGTAACGTCCATGCTTACAAACATCTTTCGCTCGACTGGACTCCAACAGGCATATCCCTTCTGAGTCGCCGTGTAACCGACAAAGACACATTTAACTGCCCTAGGATCCAGTTTGCCAACGCCTGGCCTATTATCTTAGACAAAACACATACATCCAAAAACTTTCGGTGGAACAGTGTATGTAGTTGCCCCAGTAAGCATCTCCAACGGTGTCTTCCAGTCCAATACTTGAGATGGCATTCTGTTGATGAGATAAGAGGCCGTCAATATAGCCTGCCCCCATAAGTGTTTCGGGACATTCATAGCCAGCATCATCGTCCGTGCGACTTCCAGCAGGTGTCGGTTCTTTCGTTCAGCCACACCATTTTGTGCCGGAGTATAAGCACATGAAGTTTGATGTAGTATTCTATGAGTGGAAAAATACTCAGCAACCCGCTTATTAGTATACTCCGTCCCATTGTCAGACCGGAAATACTTAATTTTAGCTCCATATTGTGTTTCCACCCGTCGATGAAAGTCCCGAAAGGCCTCAAGGACGTCACTTTTATTCTTCATAAGGTAGACCCATGTCACGCGGGTATAACAGTCAATAAAGGTGACGAACCATCGAAAGCCGTTAATTCCGGTTGTAGGACAAGGGCCCCATACGTCCGAATGTATCATGTCAAAAGCAGCGGAACTCCTATTTCTCGAGCTCACATACGAGCTTCTGGTATGTTTTTCCAACTCACAAGCATTACAAAATAACTTCGCTTTATTAGCCCTTTGATATAAGGACGGATACATTCGACTAATAACTTTAAAAGATGAATGACCGACACGCTGGTGGTGGAGTAGCAAGTCGGCTTCAACACTTCGACAGGAAGCTTCTGGTGGTGCGTCTCCTACCAAGGATGCCAATGCGTTGTCCAGTCCAGTCCTGTCTAAATACCACAGCCCCTTATGCCATGTGCCAGTCCCAAGTCGTCGTCCTGTCCCTTTCTCCTGAAAAGTCACCGTAGGAATGTCAAAGAAAACAGTACAGTTAAGATCAAGTATAATGGCACTAATTGATAGAAGATTGACAGGAAAAGACGGAGCATGTAAGACATTGGTTAGAGTGATGGAAGGGGTGCATGCGACAGTGCCTTTACCCATTACAGGGCTGGATGTACCATCAGCGGTCTGAATACTCTCCGGCAATGGTAGGTGAGTATAGTCCTGAAACGCACCACGGGATCCCGTGACATGGCGAGATGTCCCAGAGTCCATAATCCATCCTGGCTGATGGACAGATGCAAGAGCACGTGCAGAATTACCGGTGCTGGTTTGGGCAAAGCAAGTGATGTGATCTCCCGAGGTAGAAGACGCCCCAGGACTGTCGGCCGAACCCAGCTTTGTGCCTCGCAACTTCTCAAGGAACTCCCGCTCAAGCGGGATTATTTCAGCCAGTTGATTCTCTCCTCCTTCCTCCGCTAGATTTGCTTTGTGTCAGCCCCTTCTACCAGCATATCCTCCTCTACTACCACGTCGGCCTCCACGAACCCGTCCTCGATCATTAGACTGATTGCGCAAGGATTTTGGACAAAATCGGATGTAATGTCCGGAGTCACCACAATTGTGGCAAACACCACCCACAGATGGAGGTTGATTGAAGGCAGCAAGGACAGACTTGTCAACCGGACTTACTCCCCCTGGTAGGAGCCCTTGTTGGGCATCAACTTCAGTCGAGCTTCTTCCTGTGTCATGACGGCTATAGCTTCTTCCAAGGTCGGAAGCATGGGTTGGGATAGGAGGATATTCCGTCTCTGCTCAAATACAGGGTGTAGTCCCTTCAGGAATTTCATCATACGCTGTCGCGAAATATAAGCCAGGAACGTCTGAAAGTACTTCGCAAATGCCGGTTCGACTTGTGCATCTTCCATCCCAAAAGGATCATAATGATCTAGATCAGACCAGTACTTCTTCAACAGAGCTGCGTACTCAGAGATGGTACGTTCGTCTTGGGCCACCATATCGAGTTTATCTTGCAGTTGAAAGACTCGCATAGGGTTGCCGGAGCCGGAGTACATATCTTTTAGAGTTCGCCATATATCAGCAGCAGCCTCCATTGCCTCGACATTGTCCGACACCTGGTCGGTTAATGAGGTAGTCAACCACCCAGCCACTACGTTGTTGACAATCTCCCAAACAGCAAACTCCTTTGCGGAGTGATCGGCTGGCGCCTTGGCTTGGCCAGTGACATAGCCAACCAAGCCACGTCCCTTCAGCGTCCGCATCGCCTGCCGTGACCACTTCAAGTAGTTGGACGTTCCTTCCAACTTCGTCTTCAGCTTCTCCAATTTTCCCATTTTGTAAGGTGACGGTTTCACATCAGTATGGATCACACGTGGGGTTGCCTCGGTTAATCTCTTTGATAAGATATCATCAACCAAGGCCTTCATCTCTTCGGCCGTCAGTTTGCCACTGATCGAATCCATGGCTTCTTCAACTGTGAACCCTATTCGTCGTCTTTTTCGGCTTCTTCGACGTCGGAGTCGGCAACTTCCCCAACTTCGTCGTCTTCTCCGTCTTCGTCGTCTTCGTCGTCTTCGTCGTCTTCGTCGTTTTCTTCGACGTCACAGACTTTACGAATGCGCTACTAACTTGGCCAGCACCGGCGCGCGCATGTAAAGTGAACACGTCAGGTCACCAGAGAAGACATGATCAGTCTCTGTAGAGATCCCGATGTGAAGAAGGAATAACAAATAAATCATTTTTTAGTTCCAAACGGCGTAAGCGAGGATCAGAGTTGGTGCAAATAAAGTATTTGGCAGCCGTCTGTCTTCGAAATATGTCTTTTTTTTTACGGCTAGGATTTGTAGTAGATGGAAAGGCTAGGGTTAGACATGGTGGTGGCTAGGGTTAGGGTTTGGGAAGGGGGGGTGGTGCCGCTGGAGGTCGGGAAGGGGGGGTGCGCCGGTGGTCGGGGGGGGGGGGGTCGGGGGGGCTGCTGGTGGTCGGGGGGGGGGGGGGGTCGGGGGGGGGGGCGCTGCTGCTTCGGGGGGGTCGGGGGGGGGGGGTCGGAGGGGCTGCTGCTTCGGGGGGGGGGGGTCGGGGGGGGGTCGGGGGGTCGGGGGCCTGCTGCTGGTGGTTAGGGCGGCGAGGGAGGGGGGGGGGTCGGCGAGGGGGTGTCGGCGAAGGGGGGGGGTCGGCAAGGGAAGGGGGGGTCGGCAAAAATTTTTTTTTTTTTTTTTTTTTTGTGGAGAGAGAGTGAGAGAGAGTTATGGCTCTAATACCATGTAGAAAATAATGGTTGAATGATTTTATTGATGGACTACTTCACTACTTATAGGGAGTCTAGCTCCTCTACATACTACATATTCCGATGTGGGACTAAAAGTCCCGTATTGATTCTCAACAATGTATAGAAGAAAGCATGCGATACTGGAAATTTAACTCTGAACTTTTATGAACATAGTGCAATGACGTTATATAGGCCTTATGATTCAGTGTGGTTCATAGTAAAGCATGCTTTAGCATGCTACTCTGTCACAACGGCATAAATATTAGTATATAAAAAGCAAAGTTATTGATCCTACACAAAGTATCTTTCCATTACTCAAGCAGTGTCCTGCTCATGTTTGATAATAATGTTAGACAAGACCTTGATTGCTTGATCCTATATTCTAAACAAGCCTTTTGAGTAAGATTCAAACTTGACAAGACTGCACCAAGAAAAGTTTGAAGCACAGAGAAACTTCCATATCCATATTTGTATAGCAGGAAAATGTTAAATTTTCTCCAAGGACTCCACTACCTTATTCTTATGACCAATGGCAAGGAATAATATGGTCAGTATGTGTTGGTTTATGCCAATTCTTTAACCATGTTCTAAACTATTCTGACTTGGGGATTCAAGATTTTACCTTTGTATGGAACATCAACTGACTTTCGGTGTGCTTAACAGCTTGCGGGGCTAACAAACAACTCTTATTTGGATGAATCACACAAAGTGCGTCATTGTGTGCTAATGCATCCATCACTGGGTCAATATGTACTTGAGATTGCAAAGGTTTGACGAGGCTTTACTCAATGTTGATATCATATTTTCCATGCATATTGCATTTACCTTCTACCTCACCTTTGCAGAGTAGGTTGGATCATATGTTGTATGTTGGACTTACTGATAATCACAAGGAGTCCATGACAATGTTTGCCAATATGGTTGGAGCACAAGTACTTACTCAAGCAGAAGCCTTAAGCTCTCATGCCGAGCAAAAGGCATCTAATACAAAAGGTAAAGTTTCTCTAGAGTTATATTTCAGTCCTAACCTCATGTATAAAATGGATATGCAAGCAACAAATCAGTCATGTAGAGTATGTTTATTTTATATGCATTTAATTTTCTTCGTAATGTTGATATGAGTTATGTACAAGGACGTGAGCACATTGGAATTCTAGGAAGGTGTAAAAATTTCTTTTGTGAAGTCGTCAAGAATCTTCTTGGATGCCATATTCTACTCTACATTAGTGGTATATGGTACAGGAGTTCGATGGCTTCATTATTGCCAAAGATACTTAACGGTTTAGTCCTAAAAATGGGTATCATTGCAAAAATCCTAGAGGAACTCATACTCCTTAATTTTTAAAACTCGGCCACGAAAAGCCGTTGGAATTGTTATCAATGTTAGTGGGCATGTCTTTCCAAACAACTCAGTTCTAATATGTGGAAATATCTTTACCATAAACCTGACAATATCAAATAAATATCGTGATTCGTATGTGCATGTAAACCTACTAACATGTAAAAGAAGTGTGTGTATGTATTTCAAATGAACCAAAACCTGTGGGGTATGGTGACTGAAAGTGGTAGATGCTTCCAATGCACCTTGTCCAATACTAGGATCTCTGTTTTCTGATAATCCAGAGATGCACATTCTGTATCACGCCCTGGTCCACGGTCCCACCAAGATATGACCCGTACCTTGGCCACATGTGCACATCACTTGGCGTAACATGCCGAAATGGTTAATCAAGATGTACTCATAAGACCCCAGACCTCAAATATAAACCAACCAAACTCTCAGTACTCAAATGTAAACCAATCGAATTCTCATCTCGGAGCCGACGTGAGACTAAATCAAAGACACGATATCCTCGTTGCAACCCGTGCGAATGACCGAGTCTCACCCTAGTGGAACACGATCCACTAGGTAGCTTAGGCACCTTTGATACCATTTGTCACGTTCTGGCCCATGGTCCCGCCATGACATAACCCGTACATGGGCCTCATGTGCATATCACTTGGAACTTGCCAAAATCGTTAACCCGGATGTATAAGACCCAACAAATACAAACCAGCCAAGCTCTCATCTCATAACTGTAGAAAATAATGGTTGGATTAATTTTATTGATGGACTACTTCACTACTTATAGGGAGTCTATCTCCTCTACATACTACATATTCCGATGTGGGACTAAAAGTCCCTTATTGACTCTCAACACTCCCCCTCAAGATGGGCGATAGATATTGATCATCCCCATCTTGTTACATAGCTTCGATAGACTTAATGAACTAAGACCCTTAGTCAGACAGTCTGCAACTTGTTCTTCTGAGCGGACATGGTCAATCTTCAGTATCCCTTGTTCCAGCTTCTCATTGATGAAGAATCGATCAATCTCGATGTGCTTCGTTCTGTCATGCTGAACGGGATTGTTAGCTATACTTATTGCAGCTTGACTATCGCTCAGAAGACGTAATGGTGCTCCCTTGTCTAGCTTTAACTCTGTCAGCAACGCTTTCACCCACAGCAATTCTGACACTCCCAGAGCCATTGCTCTGTATTCTGCTTCAGCTGTCGACCGTGCTACTACATACTGTTTCTTGCTTCTCCATGAGACCAGATTTCCTCCTACAAAAATACAGTATCCCGTGGTAGACCTTCTGTCGTCTATGCAGCTCGCCCAGTCTGCATCACAGTATCCCTCAACTTCTATGCGTCCATTCTTCTTGAACCATAGCCCCTTTCCCGGCGTTCCTTTCAGATACCTCAAGATCTGAAATACTGCTTCCATATGACCCTTTCTTGGATCATGCATGTAGCGACTCACTACACTCACCGCGAATAAGATATCAGGGCGAGTGTGTCCCAGATAAATCAATCTCCCTACAAGTCTTTGATATCTTTCACGATCAACGGGCTCTCCTGCTTCTGCTCCCAACTTGCACTTCTGGTCAATTGGAGTGACCGCTGCTTTGCATCCCAGCATCCCTGTCTCCTTCAGCAGATCTAGTGTGTATTTTCTCTGTGAGAGAACAATTCCTTGTTCGCCTTCACACACCTCGATACCTAGAAAGTACCTCATCGCTCCTAAATCCTTCACTTCAAACTCCTTCGCGAGTTTTGACTTCAGTTTAGTGATCTCGACTTCATCATCACCTGTGATCACTATATCATCCACATATACAGCAAGTATAGTGATGTGGCCTCTTGCATGCTGGAGGAAGACCGTATGATCTGCATTTGTTTGACGGTATCCCATGCCTGTAACAGCCTTTCTGAATCTGTCAAACCAGGCTCGAGGAGATTGCTTGAGCCCGTATAGTGACTTCTTCAGTTTACACACCTTTCCTTGCGATGTCCCTCCGTTTGATTCCGTCGCATAGCACCCACACGGGAGCTCCATGTATACTTCTTCTTGCAGGTCCCCATGAAGAAAGGCATTCTTCACATCCAGCTGGTACAGCTTCCACCCATAGTTCGCTGCAATGGAGACCAGAGTTCTCACGGTGCTCATTTTTGCTACTGGGACAAATGTCTCATCATAGTCTATTCCATATGACTGTGTGAATCCTTTTGCAACCAACCTCGCCTTGTACCGCTCTACTTTTTTTTCTGGCGTCTCTTTCACTGTGTACACCCATTTGCATCCCACAGCTTTCTTCCCTTTGGGTAATGGAACCAGCTTCCATGTCTTATTTTTCTCCAGTGCCCCAAGTTCTTCCATCATTGCAGCTTTCCACCTTGGATCTTTCTTTGCTTCCTGCCAACACTTGGGCAACGAAGTAGAGTCTAACGATGCAATGAAGGCTCGATAATTCGAAGAAATGTTAGAATAAGACAAGAAGTTGGCAATGTCATGTTCGTAATCATCAAAACGAGCAGGAGCCTTACCCGCATTGATGCGAGAAGATCTCCTTAAGGGAGCAATAGGTGGTGGAGAGATCATACCATCCGAGTCGGAGAGATCCGCATCAGAATCCGAGTGATTCAGTGCGGGGGCAACATCTTCAGGAGTTGGAGCAGGATTAGACGAGGGACTTGGTACAGTAGGCACAGGGCACGGCATAGGCACAGTACTGGACTTCTGTTGTCTCCTTCTGTAGACTTGGAGCTCCTTTTTCCTTGTCTGCTGCTCCCCCTGCATAACATATGGATCTTCTTCTTCATTTTCTGTATCTGAGTCACTGTGCTCTCCCCCTTTCGTCCAGTTTTCTACAACCGGACATGGAATCGATCCGACGACCACATTTGGGCTTATGATCTCCCCTTCACATCTAACACCATCTGTGTTAGGTGTGTCACCAAATGCTGAACCTTCATCCGAACCATAGTATGGTTCGAGTTCTCTGAAAGTAACGTCCATGCTTACAAACATCTTCCGTTCGACTGGACTCCAACAGGCATAACCCTTCTGAGTCGCCGTGTAACCGACGAAGACACATTTAACTGCCCTAGGATCCAATTTGCCAACGCCTGGCCGATTATCTTGGACAAAACACACACATCCAAAGACTTTTGGTGGAACATTATATGTAGTTGCCCCAGTAAGCATTTCCAACGGTGTCTTCCAGTCCAATACTTGAGATGGCATTCTGTTGATAAGATAAGAGGCCGTCAATATAGCCTGCCCCCATAAGTGTTTCGGGACATTCATAGCCAGCATCATCGTCCGTGTGACTTCCAGCAGGTGTCTGTTTTTTTCGTTCCGCCACACCATTTTGTGCCGGAGTATAAGCACATGAAGTTTGATGAAGTATTCCATGAGTGGAAAAATACTCAGCAACCCGCTTATTAGTATACTCCGTCCCTTTGTCTGACCGGAAATACTTAATTTTAGCGCCATATTGTGTTTCCACCCGTCGATGAAAGTCCTGAAAGGTCTCAAGGACGTCACTTTTATTCTTCATAAGATAGACCCATGTCACGCGGGTATAACAGTCAATAAAGTTGACGAACCATCGAAAGCCGTTAATACCAGTTGTAGGACAAGGGCCCCATACGTCCGAATGTATCATGTCAAAAGCAGCTGAACTCCTATTCCCCGTGCTCACATACGTGCTTCTGGTATGTTTTTCCAACTCACAAGCATTACAAAATAACTTCTCTTTATTAGCCCTTTGATATAAGGACAGATACATTCGACTAATAACTTTAAAAGAAGAATGACCGACACGCTGGTGGTGGAGTAGCAAGTCGGCTTCAACACTGCGACAGGAAGCTTCTGGTGGTGCGTCTGCTACCAAGGATGCCAATGCGTTGTCCAGTCCAGTCCTGTCTAAATACCACAGCCCCTTATGCCATGTGCCAGTCCCAAGGCGTCGTCCTGTCCCTTTCTCCTGAAAAGTCACCTGAGGAATGTCAAAGGAAACAGTACAGTTAAGATCAAGTATAATGGCACTAATGGATAGGAGATTGACAGAAAAAGACGGAGCATGTAGGACATTGGTTAGAGTGATGGAAGGGGTGCATGCGACACTGCCTTTACCCATTACAGGGCTGGATGTACCATCAGCGGTCTGAATACTCTTCGACAATGGTAGGTGAGTATATTCCTGAAATGCACCACGGGACCCCGTGACATTGCGAGATGCCCCAGAGTCCATAATCCATCCTGGTTGATGGATAGATGCAAGAGCACGTGCAGAATCATCGGTGCTGGTTTGGGCAAAGCAAGTGATGTGATCTCCCGAGGTTGAAGACGCCCCAGGACTGTCGGCCGAACCCAGCTTTGTGCCTCGCAACTTCTCAAGGAATTCCCGCTCAAGCGGGATTATTTCAGCCAGTTGATTCTCTCCCCCTTCCTCCGCCAGATTTGCTTTGTGTCCGCCCCTTCTACCAGCATATCCTCCTCTACCACCACGTCGGCCTCCACGACCTCGTCTTCGATCAGTAGACTGATTGTGCAAGGGTTGTGGACAAAATCGGATGTAATGTTCGGAGTCACCACAATTGTGGCAAACACCACCCATAGATGGAGGTTGATTGAAGGCAGCAAGGGCAGACTTTTCAACCGCGGCTTGCTCCCCCTGGTAGGAGCCCTTGTTGGACATCAACTTCAGTCGAGCTTCTTCCTGTGTCATAACAGCTATAGCTTCTTCCAAGGTCGGAAGCGTGGGTTGGGATATGAGGATATTCCGTCTTTGCTCAAATACAGGGTGTAGTCCCTTTAGGAATTTCATCATACGCTGCCGGGAAATATAAGCCAGGAACGTCTGAAAGTACTTCGCGAATGCCGGTTCGACTTGTGCATCTTCCATCCCAAGAGGATCATAATGATCCAGATCAGACCAGTACTTCTTCAACAGGGCCGCGTACTCAGAGATGGTACGTTCGTTTTGGGCCACTCTATCGAGTTCATCTTGCAGTTGAAAGACTCGCATAGGGTTGCCGGAGCCGGAGTACATATCTTTTAGAGTTTGCCATATATCAGCAGCAGCCTCCATGGCCTCGACATTGTCCGACACCTGGTCGGTCAAAGAGGCAGTCAACCACCCAGCCACGACGTTGTTGACAATCTCCCAAACAACAAACTCCTTGGTGGAGTGATCGGCTGGCGCCTTGGCTTGGCCAGTGGCATAGCCAACCAAGCCACGTCCCTTCAGTGTTCGCATCGCCTGCCGCGACCACTTCAAGTAGTTGGATGTTCCTTCCAACTTCGTCTCCAGCTTCTCCAATTTCCCCATTTTGTAAGGGGACGGATCCACATCAGTATGGATCACACGTGGGGTTACCTCGGTTAATCTTTTTGATAAGATATCATCAACCAAGGCCTTCATCTCTTCGGCCGTCAGTTTGCCACTGATCGAATCCATGGCCGCTGCAACTGGGAACCCTATTCGTCGTCTTCCTCGTCGAACTTCGTCATCTTCGTCTTCTTCGACGTCAGAGACTTTACGAATGCGCTACTAACTTGGCCAGCACCGACGCGCGCATGTAAAGTGAACACGTCAGGACACCAGAGAAGACATGATCAGTCTCTGTATAGATCCCGATGTGAAGGAGGAATAACAAAATAAACATTTGTTAGTTCCAAACGGCGCAATCTAGGAACAGAGTCGGTGCAAATAAAGAATTTGACATCTCGACTGTCTTCGAAATACGCCGTTTTTTTTTTTGACGGCTAGGGTTAGGGTTAGGGTTCGGATGGGGCTGCTAGGGCTAGGGTAGGGTTTCCATGGAAATAGAGGCTAGGGTTAGGAGGGGGGGGGCAGGAGGTTGCTGGATGGGGGGGCTGTAGGGAGGTTGCTGGAGAGGGGTCGGGGAGGGGGGGCTGTAGGGGGGGGGGGGGGCGGGAGGTGCTGTAGGGGGGCCGTAGGGTGTAGGGAGGTGCTGTAGGTTGCTGGATGGGGGGGCTGTAGGGAGGTGCTATAGGGGGGGGGGGGGGGCGGGAGGTGCTGTAGGGGGGGCCGGGAAGGGTGCTGGAGGGGGTGGCGGGAGGGTGCTGTGGTCTGGAGGGAGGAGGCAGCGTGGATGAGTGGACTGGAGCGGGGCAGCTAGGGTCGGGGGGGGGGGGGGCTGGAGCGGGTCGACGGTTGGGGGGGGGGGAGAAATTTCTTTTTGTGGAGAGAGAGAGAGAGAGTTATGGCTCTGATACCATGTAGAAAATAATGGTTGGATTAATTTTATTGATGGACTACTTCACTACTTATAGGGAGTCTAGCTCCTCTACATACTACATATTCCGATGTGGGACTAAAAGTCCCTTATTGACTCTCAACAATAACCGATGAGGGGCTAAATCTTGGGATTTCACATTCTATATATACATTGCTAATCGTTATCTTGATTCAACTGCTGCTGCTGATGAGAATACTTCATGAACATAAGAGTCCTGGGTATGAAAACAGGCAATACAATCTCTTAAGCATGTTTCTCAAAGAAATGTTCTTTCTGAAACAGAATTGAGCATTACTAAAGAAGAAGATGATGCATCAGATCAGGATCAGGTAACCCTAGTTTGGTTCATTATAGTCAAAGTTTAGTTGTGTTCTTCAATCATCAGTAATACATTTATTTTTCTTTTTTCATTGATAGCATATCACCAACAACCTTGCCAGAAGAGTTCCTTCTCCAACAGATGCCGAGACAACAAATCAAAATGTAAAACAAACTTTATGATATTTTGCAGCAATTTGCCTTTATTTTCTTGACAGTTATATGTTTTTTTTTTTTTTTTTTGCTTTTTGAATTCTATTTATCCTCATTTTTGTTGTCTCTTCTCCCTTTAGCGAATGTATTAATTGTCTCAATATGGAGCAGATGACAGTTGGTTCTTTAATGGAAGCCTATGGAGCGTGTATTCCCAAGTTCCTGAAATCTCATTCTTTAAAACGTAACATGTCTTTGAAGGAAGTTGCTCCTGCAAAATTTTCGAAGGAGGTATGTTATACAAAGGAGAAAATTGGGTTAGTAGCCATATATAGTTGGTTATGCTTTATTGTCCTTTTCATACGCATTGGTTTGTAGTTCATTGTTTATGATGAATTAAACCTTGTATGACTTTGTCTAGAGCTGTTATCATAGTATCAGCTGGTATTGTTTGGTTTCATCTAATAAACAAAGTACATGCTTTGTTAGCTCCTAAAAAGAATCAAGTAAAGAGCAGGTTATACTACTAGCTGCAAGTCACGTATATTCCTGAATAGAGAACATATGCAACCAATATGTGGGCATATTGTTGCACATTTATGGAAATAAATATACTTAGATTTTTGAAGGTATACATGCAAAACTGTCACCAAACAGGTTTGGTATGCTAGAAGGCATAAGAAGGTTTTCATCATCATCCACACCTCCCATCATAATTAGTCGGATGTCGAGCACAAGAGCTCCATAAAAGAGTTGTTCTATAACCAACTATCAACTTGACGTTTAATTATAAATAGGGATCCTTGCCAAAGCAATGGTATGAACTCTTCATAATGGATTTGGAATCATCTAGTAATATCAGAGGAAATCATATGAAGATGCTAACCTAGTAAATGTCAAGGCACACATGCTTATGCCCTGTGCACATACAAGCACAAAAGGTGAGTTAAGTCAAAGATGGAAAAAGAAGAAGATACATTGAAGCAAACCAAAGTGAAGACCCAGTAAGACCACTACCACAAAGTTGATCAAGTCAGGTTCATTCCTGAGAGTGCAATGCAGATATGAATGCATTATGTATACAAACATGAAATTATACCACTATTGGGAGAAGAAGTGTATTGAAGTAAAGACCATTAGCAATGACTGATATCATAAGCTAATTATTATCCGTAAACACAAGTTAGTACATCTACTATGAATTTCTATCCCTAACTTTTGGCTATATGAATCCTTCTCTTCCATTTCTCTACTAGAGGGGTGTGTCTCCGTAACATAAGAGAATGTCACTATAAGAATTTGTTCTATAGACATCTAGCAAAGTTTTAGGCTTGGTTAAATCCTAGATAGTATTGTGTATGTTAATTAAATACAACAGTAGAATATATATATTTGTATATTGGCAGTGATGACATCTCTGACTCTTGAGTACTTGTATGTAATTCTGGCAGCTGTATGTTTATTTTCGTGCTATTTTAGCGGGTGTTTGTGATGGACAGGCACGAATTTTGGTTCCTGAAAAAGTCCTGCACGAAATACTCTCTCTCAATAGTCTTGATGTGGAGCTCTACAAGCATGCTCAAGAAATATTCTTGCAGCAAAAGAAACATCTGATGCAACAAAACCAAGAGAGCTTGAATCAGCAGCATAATCATCTCTTGGTTGACATGGTTAGCCGTTTTCTTTCAAAGCTTTTACTATACAAATAAATAGCCTTTTCCTTTATTAAACTTTCACATATTTTGCTATATGAAAAATTCAGGTACTTTACTCTGTTCTTGACCTTGCTATAAAGGCAATGTTTAATTGTGGAATATATGTTTTGTGGTGCATAATAGAGTTGATATCTGTTTCAGAAGTAGACTTAATTTAGTGTTTGATTGAGCTCTGAATAGAATTAGAAACAGAAATGTAATATGGTTTGTGTTTACTGAAATTGATTAAGAGGAAATTATACGAATAATAAATATCAGTAGGTTGGTGTTTAGATGTTAAAGGCCTGATAGAAAACTATGGTCATTATCATGTTGTTGGTTTTGGGGCGTGACAGAAAAAGGTGCGTTTAAGTTAAATCTTGAACTTCATATTTAGTTTCGACACTCAAACATTTTGAACTTTTGATCAGTTTAAATCCTATCTGTTGCAGGCAATACAAGGACGATGCATTAACTCGGACGACTGCAGTCCTTGGGAGCTCTATCCTTTAGCCATTTTAGCTTCTACATTTGTTGTTGTTTTGTTCTTAATTGTAATAGCAAGAAGAAGGATGTCCAAAGTGAGGTTATGAAACTGTTCAAACCTAGTCACTTAAGCAGTTGATATAAGAGTTTTTCTTACCCAGTGTTAATTACAGCACAAAAGGTTTGCAATCTCATCATTTTAATAGTGATCAATAATCAGATACGTGAAGGGCTGATCTATGTTGCACAGATACTCTTCCGGAGGACTGTATCCATGTATGTATCTGTATTAGGCATGTATCTGACACGACACATCCTCCGAACTCATTTTGGACATGGCTCGCCATGTCTAAAACGGAGACCAAAAGTATTGTTTAAACTTTGAAGTAGTTTTGCATGGTTGTGATCGTGCTAAACATATATATGAGACAGTAACATTCTTCTTATCAAATCATTTCCTATGACTTTTACCCGATCAAGAAATGTAGATATTAGTACGATCGAATGTTTAAAATAATGTATATTGATCTATTTTAATGTGTATATATAGTGGTGTACATACCGTACCAGTGTCCTAAATTTTGTAAAAATGAAGCGTGTCCGTGTCTATGCTACCTAGGAGTTGATCAATGGGAAAATGGAAAGTATGATTTTGTGTGTCTATTCCTTAATCAGGTCTCTACTAGTTGTTCTGGTGGTCTGTTTTTATTGTTGTCTTTTATAGGTTGCAAATTTTCCAGTGCTTATTTATGCAGAACACTAAATCTTATGGCAGTTATTTTTTGTCAAATTTTTTGGAAAAAAAAAGAGGAGAGAAATCTTCCATGATCCTTCTAGCTCTGGCCTGCTGAAGTTACAGCGTCAGAGTAACCGGAGGCTACAGTTATAGATGCCACCGATGACCGATCAGTAAAATTTGGCAATATGTGATGCTAAGAATTGTAACTATAGAATTCTTAAAGGGATGAAATATATCGAGAAAATATTGTACATTGAAGCAGGGGATCTATTAGTGGCCAGTTATATGCAGCTCAAGTGGCCATCATTTGTTGATTCATCCGAACTATCGTCTCAATTAGTTCAACGTTTCAAGGTCGGAGACAGTGTTGTAAGTCTATGTTCAACAACTGCTGCTACAAAAACTAACTAGTTCCTCATGCTGTAACGGTGAACTCTTCCCACACATAATCATACATTATAACATGTAATCGATGTGCAACACATTTGTTGATACGTATTTAATGGGGGTTGCTGCCTTCTTCCCGCTATTGTTTTCTGATAAAAAGATTTTACAAATGCCACCAGGAACATTGAATTTAAAAAATACTGAGCATTTTCTTCTTTTCATGGGTAGAGAAGCTTACATAGGCAGAAGCTATATATAAGTAGAACATGGTAACTTGTGATGATCTTGTAAGTAAGACTCACTGCAAATAAAAAATATTGCAGGATCTGCACTCGTGCAACTGCAGCTCATAGTACTAAGTTGGGTCATTTGGTACAGTAGTTCCATATCTACATGGTACCACACAACCCCTTTTCTGAAACTGCTGCGGAAGAAAGAATATATAAGAAATATGTTTAATTTCAACCTGATATCCTTAACTATTTCAGTTTTTCAATTTGATACATTAATTTTTTTTACAACTTGATACCCTCAATTATTTCAGTTTTTCAACTTGATACCTGAATTTTTTTTTTACAACTTGATACCATCAACTATTGAATTATTTTCAACTTAATACCCAAAAAAAGGACGAAACTACCCCTTTCCCAAAATTCTTCTTAACCTCTCTTAACCACTAGGCTAGATGTCATTTGCTATATATATATATAATTTGGAACTAGGTAAATTGTTTCTGGAATCCTTTCCACTGGGATTCGAACTCCTGATCACTCGGGCCGCATGCATCTCTCTTAACCACTAGGCTAGAGGTCATTTGCTATATATATATATATATATATATATATATATATATATATATATATATATATATATATATATATAGATCATCCATGTACGTAGATTGATCTTCCGGGGTGAGCATTCGGTTTATTCGGTTTATACCGAACCGAAATAGTCAAAACAGAAATACCTAAATTCTAAAAATCCAAAAGTGAAACCGAATCGAAATTAGCCAAAACCGAACCGAATAATCGATTTGGTTTAGTTTGTTCGGTTGGGCTATTTCTATTGTGAAATGGGTTCGGTCCACGTTAGGATTGTAGATAAATTATATTAAAAACTATAATTTTTATATACACATTTGTTATATTTCAAAATTAAGTCCAAAGTTGGACTAATTATTAAATTACCAAAGTTCGGCCTTCAAAATACATACATATAATTGTTGTTTCCAAATTATACACATTCTTTTATTATAAAATATGCATATAATTGGAGATATTTATATAATTTTATAAGTCTTGTTCGATTTTCGGTTTTGGACCGAAATCAAAACCGAAACCCAAAATCGAATAATTTTTTTTTTTTTAGTATTTTCAAAACCGAACCGAATTTTTTTCAAATCGAATCTCTTATTTGGTTTGATTCGGTTCGATTTTCGGTCCAAAATCGAATAATGCTCTCCCCAATGATCTCTGATAGAAATAATTAACAATATTGATTAGGGAAAATTTATGAAATGCCCAAAAATTGCAAAAGTTTTATGTAAAATCCACCGCAAAATAACATTTCATCGCGTGCCCAGAATTAACGATGAATATATAAAGCGGGTTATGAATGACCTTTTTGCCCTTCTAATTTATTGAAAACACCCCCGAACCCTACTCTTCAAAAAAAAACGTTTCGATTCTTCCTCTTCTTCCATACGCCGCTCAGTTTCGAATCTAGGTTTTTTCCTCCAAAATCTTCAAACATTTCTATCCATTTGCAATCTTCACATCATGTCGGCATCACCGACAGCATCATCACCGACAGCATCACCAGTTAGAGAAGATATACCAATTGTGGAGAAAATGAAGACATTTGCAGAAAATCCAAAAGGGAATGACAGAAAACCACGGAAACGGATAACTAAAAAAGTTGCACATAAGAAAAATGGAAACGATGCTAAGCAACAAGAAGTGCAAAAAGAAGGCATAACATAAAGTTATGTTCATGATTCTGTATAAAAATACGGAGAATGGCATTCTCCGTGTTAAAACGCATGAGAATGTTCATTTTCTGTGTTAAATTATACGAAGAATGTCATTCTCCGTGTTAAATTACACGGAGGATGTCATTCTCAGTGTTAAAACGCATGAGAATGTTCATTCTCCATGTTAAATTACACGGAGGATGCCATTCTCCGTAATTTTAATACGGAGAATGACATTTTCCGTTTTAATTACACGGAGAATGGCATCCTCTGTGCTATATTACACGGAGAATGGTATTCTCATGCATTAAAACGCATGAGAATGACCATTATCCGTCTTAAATTATACGGATGATGCCATTCTCCGCGTTAAATTACACGGATAATGGAATTCTATGTGTTAAAACGCATGAGAATGACTATTCTCCGTGTATTAAAACGGAGAATATTATTCTCCGTGTTAAATTACACGGAGAATGCCATTCTCCGTGTATAAAAATACGGAGAATGTCATTCTCCTTGTTAAATTACACGGATAATGATATTCTCCGTGTTAAAATGCATAAGAATGACTATTCTCCGTGTAATTTAACACGGAGAATGGTTATTCCTAGTGTTAAAACGCATGAGAATGACCATCTCCGTTTTAAATTACACGTTTAATGACATTCTTCGTGTATAAAAACTATTCTCCGTGTTAAATTACACGAAGAATGCCATTCTCCGTGTATAAAAACACGGAGAATGGCATTCTCCTCGTTAAATTACACGGATAATGATATTCTTCGTGTTAAAACGCCCAGTGTTAAAACGCATGAGAATGACCATTCTTCGTTTTAAATTACACGTTTAATGGCATTCTCCGTGTATAAAAACACGGAGAATGACATTCTCCGTGTGTAAGGGGTGGTGGAACTTTGCATTTTCCTTAATGACTGTCTTTGAACAACTCTTAATTGCCACCTTCTTTATTGGGGGAAGTTGAGGAGTTTGTGGCATGGCATCCACTTGTAACGAACCTATTAAATGAGATTCACTATGCTGACTTTTAGGTTCATCTGCATTAATTGGCCAATATGGCCTATAAAAAAGGGTTTATTGAGGAGCAAACTCCATCATCTTCATAGCATTCCCATTATACACGATCCTGACTTAGCTTTAAGAGGACCCTGGCCTGACATCAGTTGGCTGTTGGTTGTGGATCTCTTCGTTCAAAGTAGTTATGTCCTGGTAGAAGAACACATAGTAGTGAATCTCGAGATGCATTGGAACACCTTGTTCGAACCTGAACAACATCTAGGCAGTCCTCGTGCTTTGTCGAAAAGTTGGGGGTCATGCTATGCCCTTCTCAGTAACGGTCTAGCAGCCCATTATGCTTGAAGAGCCACAGTTTGTGCTCTGCCCTGTGGAAGAATACGCTTCGATGGAGATCAATTTTCTAGTATGTGCACCAAGAAGAATAAGGGTTGTGCTTCTGTGAAGATTAACCCCATTCTAGACTTCTTTAGGCCTTTCTGAATCTGTATTAGATTCTTTGTAGAAGAACAATATAAGTCTTTGTAATAGATCCTTTGTAGAATAACATTACGAGTCTTTTTGAATCTGTAATAGATCATTTGTAGACATATTAATAAAAGAACTTCTTTCTATACCTTCTGTTTGAATTTTATTTTTCTGTGTCTGTATCTTTTGTAACATCTGTGGTGTCTTCTATAATAAAATTACGGAGAATTGTCATTCTCCGTTTAATAATGACGGAGAATGGCCATTTTCTGTCACTTTTTTACGGAGAATGGCCATTCTCCGTGATAATTAACACGGGGAGTGTCCATTATGCAGTCAAAAAACTGGAAACAGTAGACATAACAGACTTCAAAATAGCACCATATTGATATCAAAAAGGTAAGAAATGTGTTAAAAAAAAGAAAGAAATGTATTCAAAAAATGACCATCCTCCGTTTTGGATGACGGAGAACGGTCATTCTCCATGTTAATACCATGGTACTTTCATAGGTGACACGACAGAAAACTAGGTCTCCCTTGAAACTAAGATTAACTAAACAACTTGAATCCATTCTCCCCTGATAACATAAAAACAGAAGAGATCATAAAACAGAACAACACATTTCTGATCATTCTCCGTCTAAAACTAACAGAGAATGATTATTATCCGTCTAAACTAACTGATAATGCCATTCTCTATGTTAAATTATACGGAGAATAGTCATTCCAGTGTTTTAAGGCATGAGAATGACCATTCTTCGTTTCATTTAAACGGAGAATGACATTCTCCGTATTAAATTACACGGATAATGACATTCTCATGCGTTGAAACGCATGAGAATGACCATACTCTGTTTTAAATTACATGGAGGATATCATTCTCCGTTTTAAACTATACGAAGAATGGCATTCCAGTGTTAAAACGCATGAGAATGCCATTATCCGTGTAATTTAATACGGAGATTGCCATTCTCCGTTTTAAATTATATGGAGAATGTCATTCTCCTTTTCATTTAAACGGAGAATGACATTCTCCGTATTAAATTACACGGATAATGGCATTCTCATGCGTTAAAACGTATGAGAATGACCATACTCCGTTTTAAATTATACGGAGAATGTCATTCTCTGTTTTAAATTATACGGAGAATGACATTCCCAGTGTTAAAACGCATTACAATTGTCATTCTCCGTATAATTTAATACGGAGAATGCCATTCTCTATTTTAAATTATATGGAGAATGGCATTCCCAGTGTTAAAATGTATGAGAATGATTATTCTCCGTCTAAAACCACTACCAAAATACAGGCAAATAGCGACTGAATTATTAGCGACGGACAAATCAGTCGCCTATTAGCGACTGAACGGCGACTGATAGGCGACGGCGTAGATTATTAAAATATATCATAATATTAGCGACTAACTAGCGACATAGTAGCGACGGATCATGTCTAACGACGGACTAGCGACGGCAGAATTCGTTGCTACATTTCAGTAAAAATTGAAAGAGAGGGTTTTATTTTCATTCTAAAAATTTCCTCCCTCTCTTCCCCCCTCTCCTCCCCGATCACCCGACCCCTCCGGCGTCCCCCCCCTCCGGCGACCCCCCTTCCGTCGACCCCCCCTCCGGCGACCCTCCTCCGTCGACACGCCGTCCGACGACCCCCACTCTGTCGACCCGCCCTCCAACGATCCCCCTCTCTTCCCCCCTCTCTTCCCCGATCACCCGACCCCTCCGGCGTTCCCCCTTCCGACGTCCCCCCCTCCGTCGACCCCCCCTTCAGGTACTTTTTTTTCCTCCTCTCCCTCTCATTTTCCCCCTAATTTTTAGATTTTTGTATTTTATTTGCTTATTAGGGTTTCGATTATGGGCGAGAGATTTTGACTAGGTACTCGAAGACGTAGCACGTGTTCTCTATATGTATTGTTGCTACGTCTTCAAATGGTAGGGTGCTAACTTGTGTTATTGGATTGAATTGATACTAAATAATTGAATTGATACTAAATATAAGAGTTAGTTCAATAGTTAAGTATCAGAGTTGGTTGAGTAAATAATTGATACTAAAATCCACTAATTTGTATATTAATTAGAATAATATAAATATATATTTATAATGATGTCAAGCAAATCGTGAAGTAAATAAAATGTTTAATTAAACTTTGGGTTCCATAAACATTCCTAACTATGTCCAGCTTAAGGTTTGTATTATGATATGACGGTTTATTCGTATTGACCATCCAAAATTAGTAATAAATATTTTAAGGTTAATTAGAGTTAGGATCCCAGAAACATTCTTGTCCTTTTAAGTTATGATTCAACTTATTTATTAGATCCTCACGATCGATTCTTGGGCACTCGAACCGCTCGGCCCGGGGGAGGATAGGGAAACACCCTAAGGTAAAAGAGGCCTCACGGTGTATAGAGAGAGTGTCCACTAGCGACGAGCTAAACCCAAGAGTCACAGCGACTAACTATGGGAAATGACCCATGGACCATCATATAGATAGGTGTCGATTAGTGAAGAGCTGAATCCTGAGCCGCAGTTGCTAGCATATATGCTATCAGTGCAAAGCTGAACCTTAGGTCACAGCTGCTGGTCAACACATGTGTTGGTGCAGAGTTGAGCCTTGAGTCACAGTTGCTAATCGATGGCATGCATAAGAAAGATTTTGTTAGGAGATTACAATGTAAAGACGAACAAAGAATAATGTTGGTTCTATCATGTTTATGCTAATCCTTAGCTTGTGCAGGGATTGTCACGCCCCAGAACCAGAATACTGGAGAGCAGGGACAGACACAGCCAGCTATGTACATTGAAGTATAATCTACCTCGATATACGGTCACGACTGTCTAGATGCATGAGGGTTTATCTACAAGCCAATAGTCTCTTATGGTCATAAACAAGCCTAGTGTCTCAATCTCAAGCAAGTAAGTAAATGTTACAAGATGTTAGATCATCAGACATACAAAGTAAGGCGTCCCAAACATTATATATTCAGATGATCATGAAGCTAGTCATACAAAATGTGAAGACTAACAAGAGTTTCAGTCATACATGATCAACCCTAGGATTTGTCAATCATGTTACAGCCTGTAGGCAAACAGTAAGTAAAGTTGCAAACGAGCTAACACTTGCTCGGCGGCTAAACGCCTAAAAAATATTTTTACAAGAGAGTGGGAGAGCAAAATAAGAACCCACTCGTTGCCAGGATTACGTCTGGTGTTAACCATCTGGCTGGAAGGCAGGGAGATTCTCGGGTGCTACTCCAAAATTTGGTCATACAAAACCAGCTGGGTCAAACCCCAGAAAGAGCAAGTGCCACAAGGGAGGCTTCACTTGAGAACTAAAACCAGCATATTAGCACATGGGAACATAAATGGTAATAAAAGACATAAGTTAGAGAAAACAAGGTGATAAACGATAAGACAACTAAGAGACTATTCCGGTAGCCAAGTTACAACCCGTAAACCAAACAAGGACCGGGGTTGTAACCCTTCACCTGAGCAGAGCTTAGTCTCTAACCAATTATCGACAAGAGTAAAGCATAAGCAAGCATGTGCTGAAGTAATCATAGACTGGCATCGATTAGACAAGATTAGACTGAACTACATCCATCATTCACGGCCAAGCAAAGAGTACGGCTTGATACTTTAACTAACTAGAGTTATCATAAGCCTAGTTACTAGCAAGATGCAATGAGATGTTTCCACAGTCACAAGCCTTGCAGCTATCCAGGTTATCCAGGCGAGGTTCATTTAAGAGTTATCAAGAATTATTAGGTGGCTTGGAGTGCAACACATGACAATGTGCATAGAACTTGTTTCATAAAGTGCCCCACATGACAGTGGGCTAGAAACGTGCCCTACTCGACGGCAGGCTACAAGTCCCTCAGGTGTGGCCGGGATAACGGGATCGCCTGTAACTGGAAACATCTTCCTGTATGAACTACTTGATCAATCTAGTCATTATCTTAGTCAGATTCATTATGAATCCCTGACCGTAGTAACCAGGAATTCATGTCCTCGACATGATGCAAGACGAAACAGGTAGCTTATACAGGCACAATCAAGAAAATCAACCACGGTGTCAAGATAAGAGTTACTTAGCAAGTCAGGGTAGCTATCGCAACAGCGTTCAAGATTATCATGTCATGTCAGGTTACTTGTTACTTGTCAAGATTACTTGTCAGGAGTGCGTCTCGACGGGCCACTATCAAGATTATACATGTCATATCAAGTTACTTATCATGTCAAGAGTGCTTGTCAAGAGTGCGCCTCGACGGGCCACTATCTAGATTTTTATGTCGTGTTTATGTCAACATCAATACTGGCAAGTCATGCTATGTTCAACAAGTTATCGAGTCGGGTCGTCACAAATAGGTCAAGTACAAAGGATAAGCAATTAATCATAAAACCAATAATTAAATGACAGATCATGCAAGGGGCAAGGGGTACCATGGCCAACAAGTGGCATTAGCCAAGTTGTGCTAGGGTAATAGGCTGCGCCAGGCACTAGGGGTGCCAAGGCTACAGGTTGTGCCCAAACATTAGGTTGCACCTAGGCACTGGGGTGCCAGGCACTAGAAAGCACAAGGTCGGGTCAAGACATGCTGGGTTGCGCCAGAACAAGTCGGGTCAAGTCAGGTTGCGCCAGGCACTAGGCTGCGCGAGGCTAGGTTGCGCCGGACTGGGGTACGCCAGGTCAATTTGCGCCTGACAGGGATGCGCCATGTCAGGTTGCGCCAGGGCCCAAGGGGGCGCTGGGCTAGATTGCGCCAGACTGAGCTGCGCGAGGTCGGGTTGCGCCTGACTCAGGTTGCGCCACGCTAAGGAGCGCGCGCAAGACAGGTTATGCCACGCTAAGAAGCGCACGCAGGGCAGGTTGCGCCGCGCTAAGAAGTGCACGCAGGGCAGGTTGCGCCTGGCATTGTTCTTCTTCTCCAAAACAGCAAGGAAGAACCTATGAAATTCGAAAACTTCAAAATGCCATAACTTGCTCAAAACAAGTCCAAATTGAGACTTCCAAGGGTCTAAACTGCATAGAATGAGATTTCCTACTGCCTGGAGCTTTAATAGATCAAAACCAAAAAAAAATAAGAAAAGACCAAAACTTAGATCTACAAAAATCTATCCATCAAAACCAAAAATGACAAGTTCTAAAGAGGCTTAGAACTAGAAGAGGAAGACAATAGAACAATAAAATCCAAGATCCATCATGAAGCAAGTTGCACTTGCCTAGAGCTTGGGTATAGGTGGGAAGAGTAAATGAAGAAGGTGAAGAAGTAAATAAAAGTTATGGAGGAGAGAGAGTGTAGTTAACTTATATATCAACCCCTTCTCATCTCAAACTAAACCAAGCCAAGCCAAGTCATGTTGAACCAAACCAAATAAACCAAGGCAAGATTAAACCAAGACTAGGCTAAGCAAGACAAGTCTAACTACGATCCACCTGACAATGTCAGAAATCGTACACGTATAAGGAAAAATACGTATAACGGGAAATGGGAGTGACAACTCTACCCACCTTAAAAGAATTCTGTCCTCGAAATTTAATCAAGAGGCTAGAGATGTTGGGACAAGCTATACCGATCATAAGCATTCTACGACTAGCAGCCAATCAAGCAATCATTCATGTAAGCAATGAATTTTAAAAGCATAAGGCATAAGGAAGACATTATACCTTATGAGTCAAACATGTGTGGATATCGCGATCGGATATCATCCTCACACTCCCACGTTGACTCACCCAAAGAGTGATGATCCCAAGCAACATGGACTAACTTAATAGTATTGTTCTTGAGTACCTTCTCCCTTCGGTCCAATATGGATATGGGCCTTTCCTCATACGAAAGGTTGGTACCAACAACCAATTCCGAATGATCTAGGATATGGCTCAGATCCAGGATATACCGTCGTAATTGGGATACATAGAATACGTCATGTACCTCACGTAACGACGGTGGAAGAGCGAGACGATAGGACACATCGCCTACTTGCTTGAAAATATCAAACGGCCCTATATACCTAGGACTAAGCTTTCCCCGTACGCTGAATCGAATGACACCACGGGTAGGCGAGATTCTAAGGAATACGTGGTCATCGATAGAAAACTCAAGGGAGCGCCGATGAGAATCGGCCCAATGGCGCTGGCGATCTTGGGCAACTCGAAAATGATTTCTGACTTATCTGACCACCTCGATAGTCCGAGTAACCATCTCTGGACCAAGCATCTGCCTCTCACCTATATCATCCCAGGCTAACGGGGATCTGCACTTCCTGCCATACAGTGCTTCAAAAGGTGCCATCTAGATACTGGTCTAGAAATTGTTGTTGTAGGATAACTCCACTAGGTGCAGGTGATCTTCCCACGAACCACCAAATTTCAGCGTACAAGATCGCAACATATCTTCAAGAGTCTGAATCGTACGTTCTGACTGACCATCTGTCTGCGGATGATATGCTGAACTAAACTTGAGACGAGTCCCCAAACTCTCTTGAAGACTTCGCCAAAAGTGCGATATGAATCTTGAATCTCTGTCTGATATGATACTAACTGGCACTCCATGCAATCTGACTATCTGTCCGAGGTATATCTCTGCAAGCTGATCCGTTGACTGGCCAATTCTGAAAGGGATAAAATGAGCTACCTTCGTGAGCCGGTCAACTATAACCCAGATAGCATCTCTCCCAGCTAGAGATTTAGGTAATCCAGTTATAAAATCTATGGTAATGTGCTCCCATTTTTATTCTGGGATCGGTAGAGGTTGAAGAAGTCCAGCTGGTCTCTGATGTTCAGCCTTAACTTGTTGGCAAACTAAACATCGTGAGACAAACCAGGCTATCTTCCTCTTCATGACATTCCACCAAAAATATTGACGGATGTCTCGGTACATCTTCGTGCCACCGGAATGAATTGAATACTGCAAACTGTGAGCCTCTGTCATGATCTCCTGTCTGATATCACCACTGGGTACATAAAGATGCCTTCCATGTCGGAGAATGCCATCTTCGTGAATACATAACTCTGTTCTCCTTCCTGCTTCACATTCCGCCCTAAGCCGCTGAAGCTTAGAATCTGCTGATTGAGCTATCTTGATCCTCTCAACTATACTGGACTGAACTTGCATACTGGACATCAATGCCACATTGGTTGAAAGAACTACTTTTATTTTCATCTTCTAAAGATCTACTAATAACTCTGGCTGTGCTATTAGAAAATAATCTCCTGCTCTTCTACTTAACGCATCTACAACTACGTTGGCCTTTCCAGGATGATACTGTAGGTTGATGTCATAATCCACAAGAAGCTCTAGCCATCTCCTCTGACGCATGTTAAGATCCTTCTGAGTAAACACATACTTAAGACTCTTGTGGTCGGTGAAAATCTCCACCCGATCTCCATATAAATAATGTCTCCACAACTTAAGTGCGAAGACCACCGCTACTAACTCCAAGTCGTGGGTTGGATAATTTCTCTTATGATCACGAAGCTGACGTGACGCATAAGCTACTACCTTACCATGCTGCATTAAGACACATCCCAATCCTCTGCCAGAAGCATCACAATAAACTAAAAATCCTCCAGTCCTATCTGGAAGTGTGAGAATGGGTGCTGTCATCAATCCTTGCTTCAACTTATCGAATGAACTCTGACACTCTACTGTCCAAGCAAACTGCACATTCTTGCGGGTCAACTGCATCAATGGTGCCAAAATCCAAGCAAAGTCTGACACAAACCGTCGGTAATAGCCGGCTAATCCTAAAAAACTACGAACTTCTACGACGGTGTTGGGAACTGGCCATGTCTCTATGGAAACTATCTTCTGGGGGTCCACTTCCACTCCACCTCTGGTGATGATGTGACCTAAGTATGAAATGTGATCCAGCCAAAATTTGCACTTACTGAACTTTGCGTACAACTGGTGTTCTCTGAGAATTTGAAGAACTACACGAAGATGCTGCTCATGCTCTACCTCATTCTTGCTATAGACTAAGATGTCGTCTATAAACACTATCACGAACTGGTCCAAATAGGGCATGAAGATACGATTCATGAGGTCCATGAATACGACTGGCACATTGGTCGCTCCAAATGGCATAACAAGGAACTCCCAATGCCTATATTTGGATCTGAGTGCTGTCTTTGGAATGTCTTGCTCTCTGACTCTGATCTGATGGTACCCGACCGTAAGTCAATCTTCGAGAATACTGCTGCCCCACTAAGTTGATCAAATAAATCATCTATCCTTGGTAGGGGATATCTGTTCTTTATTGTTACAGAATTCAAGGTACGATAATCAACACATAATCTTGACGTACCATCCTTTTTTTTATAAGAAGCATCGGGGCTCCCCAAAGTGATCTACTAGCACGAATGAATCCTTTGGTTCTCAGTTCTTCAATCATCTTGTACAAGATCTCCAATTCTGAAGGTGCCTTCTTGTAGACTCTTTCTGACACTGGTGCAGTCCCTGGAATCAAGTCGATAGTGAATTCTATCGCTCTCCGGGGGCATACCTGGAAGCTCTTCGGAAAACACATCGAGAAACTCTTCAACTACTCTGGGAAACTGAATCACTGCTACTACCATCCGCAATACTGGTGGAGAAGGTTCTACTTCGCCCCTAGAGAATAAAAACTCTACCTCACCGGGAATACCAAAAATAATCCTGCCAATATGGCAGTTTATTCTTGCGTATTGCTCCTTCAACCAATCCATTCCTAGGACCACATTATAGTCGGCCATCGGGAATTCTATCAATCTAGCAAAAAACTCTCTATCACTAACGACGATTCGACACGAGGAATAGACTCTATCTACTCCCACAAGACCATTACCAGTAAGTATATTGAGCCTTACTGACAATGACTCGGGCTCCAGTCTTATTCGTGTAGCGAATCGTGCAGACATAAATGAATACGAAGCACCCGAATCAAACAATACTGAGGCTGGAAAAGAGTTGACGAGAATGGTACCTGCCACCACCTCACCTGATGTCAATTCTTCTGCCACGGTCAGAGCCATAGCTTGACCTTGTCCTCTCGGTGCTGGTCCCCTCTGCTGGTGACCTCTCTGCCTGTTCTGAATCTGAGCTTGGACCTGAGCATACTGTTGCGGCCTCTACTGCTAGAAAGCTTAAGCCTGAGGCGACAATGGCCTTGGAGGCTGGTACTGCTACTGTACTGGTGTTGGTCCCCTAATAGATGGACTGGTTGTGGTTGATGAAGAGAAACTGGCTCTATGCGGGCAGGACCCTATCATGTGATCCGATGCCCCACAAGCCAAGCACAACCCCTGTGCTCTGTAACACTCGGAGACTACGTGTCCTGGCTTCCCGCAATGAGTGCAGTCCATCGCGGAAGACTGCTTCTGCTTCTATTGCTGAGGGTACGTCGATGTCGAGGGCTGAACCGACGAAACCGTGGTCGCCCTCCTAGGAGCTCCAATTGTCAAAGCCCCAGCTGCCGGGGCTGGTGTTGATGACTGGGACAACTTTCCATAAGACCTATTCCGTCCTCCAGTTCGATCTATTATCCTCTTGGAGGTATACTCATGCCTCTTTGCTGCTCGTAAGGCGGTATCAAACGTCTGGTACTCGAACTGCTCCACTGATATGATAATCTCTAGGTGGAGCCCTTGCTGGAATCGCTGGGCTCGATCCAATTCGGTTGCCACCAAGGTAGGAACAAACTGACTGAGCCTAGAAAACTTGGCCGCATATCCATCGACCGTCCTTCCCATCTGCTTGAGATTGCTGAATCTGGTCTGCAGATCATACCGAGCTACTGCATCAAAGTACTTGGTCTGGAACTTGTTGAATACCGTCCATAAGACAGGCGTCGCCAATCTAACTGCTTGTATCGCCCACCAGCTGCGGGCTAAGTCCAATAACTGCAGGCGCACGACGACCACCTTCTCACCCTCAGGAATCCTAGCTACTTCCTGGATAACCTCTGTGTCCTGAAGCCATGCATCAGCAGCAATAGCATCTTCAGTTCCGTCAAAGAAAGGAGGATTCAGACGCTTGAAGCTGTTGGCCGCATTGTTCTCTTGATAACCAACTCTGCCCATGGCATCTTGTACTGTCTGGTACAGGATATCTCCTCGACGATCTTGAGATGCAAGCAATTCCCTGATGAGACCCACCAGGGTTTTATTATCAGGCTCTGCAGGCTGGACTAGTTAAACTGGGGGTCTGGATCCCCGGAATGCATGACTCGGAAGGCTGCTCCAGAGTGCTGGGCTTGATCCCCAGGTTGTCGCTGGTTTACTGCAGGTGCTCCGCCTTGCTGATCGGTAGGACCAGGAATAATGCCGCTGAAGAAACGACATGGGAAAACAATAAGGAAGGACCAAAGTAGATCGAGGATATAAGCATGTGATCAGGTCAAGATTTCAGAAAGATTAGGAGATACGAGTAGAGATCAAGGGTGAGTACTGATTGAGACATCTATCCGGTAAAACCCTCACACATCTTGATTTACAAGACCTGCATGGGCCACCACTTAAACCGTGTCACGTCCCAGAACCAGAATACTGGAGAGCAGGGACAGACACAACCAGCTACGTACATTGAAGTATAATCTACCTCGATATACGGTACGACTGTCTAGATGTGTAACCACCAATTTTCTAAAATGAGGATAATTTTAAACTTTTGTAAAATTGATTATTTAATAATATGTTTAAATCATGTTATTGATTTATTGGTAAATTTTGATTATTTTAATATCATTAAATTAGTGTTTTATGATTTTGTACTTTGGCTAGTGTAACCTTAGAGCTGCTTAGCCTAGAAACTAACCATGACTATGAAGGCCTAACCCATGTGATTAGATTGGCTAATTACCACTTTTTAGGCTAAGGGTATTTTGGTCATTTTGTGACTTTTGAATTATTTAGAATTTTGATTAATTGGTAAATTTTAGATTATTTTAATAATATTTAAATTGATGCATTGTGAGTTTGGTCATTTTTCATATTTTAATATTTTGAGAATTTTTATATTTTAATATTGATTTCTCGAGATTTGTTTAGTCGGGTTTGAGTTTCGCTTCGTTCCGACTTGTGTTAGTGACCCGGGTAGCTTAGACTCTAGACGGGATCCCAAGATTAGTTAGTCATGGCCCACAAACTCCACTAATTAAGTTAGTAAGTTTAGACTAATCCTACTTGTTAGATTGGTTAAGTTAGAGGCTTAAATTTAACCCTTTTGATCACAAACTTGAACCTAACTTAAAATTAACCAAGAGAACTAGTTGAGGCCTTATTGGGCTTTCCCCCAAGGCCCAAATAGGGTTTAATGGCAGCCACTATAGGTAGGTTAGCCTCCCTTCCTTTCATTTCATTCCATCTTGCCTCTTTTCCTTCACAAAGTGTTCTTTCCCAAATTAGAGAGCTTCCGTCTTTGATTTGATCTCCAAATGCTTACATCCCTCCACCAAAACTTCCATCCAACCTTCTCATACTACCAAGGGAGGGTGCTAGCAAAGATTTGGAGCAAAGTGCAAGGAGGAGTGTCCTTTTTGGAAGATCTTTGTGTCGGAGTCGTGTCCATGGAAGTATCATTGGGATTCCACTCCCAATAGGTAAAACCAACCCTCTGAATTAATTTTCTATGCATATTGGTTAGTTTTGAATCCATAGGATCCACCCCCATGCATGTACCCCATTTAGATTCAAATTTGAGGCCATTTGGAGATCTCTTGAGGATTTTAGATATGTGTCTTGTGTCCTACTTGATAGATCTCAAATTAGGACACCCCATGTCAGGACTTATATTCTTGCTCTAGATTACTTACTTGATACTGGCACGATTGTTATCACGGATTGGTACTATATGGATCTTCTCTTGCGATGTTATCCCCATTGTGTTCAGCAGATACATATTGTGATGTGCATTTCACGAACATATTATATTTATAGCACACCCCTATTCATGTATACTCATTGTGCATCTTGTACTCTCATGATCACATGAGCTTCATGGAGAAACTATTGTACAAGATAACGTAACTGGATTGGATCCTTGTGTATTGATTAGGGAGGGTGAGTAGGAAATGGTTATGTAATCAAATCCCATTGTACAAATATTGTATAAACTATTGTATATGTCCATTGTACACTCACGTATGATGGAGTTACCATTTTATTGTATATCCTAACCTGTTTACATAACCATATTGTTCTCTAAATCACTAGTACTTGCAGTTTTACTTATCCTGTATATATTTTCAGTTATAAATTCTCTCTCATTTTCATGTATATCTTTTTACAGTTCATGTATCTTACTCTTTTGTATGTTTTATATTTCCTAACATGTTATGAACTGCGTGAGATGTATTATGCTCGCTCCTGTCCTGACTGGACCTGTTAAAAATATTACAGATGATGATGATGATGACTGCCCTACCTTCTATGGGGCATATGAGAATGACATTTAGGAGCCTGAGGAGCATCTAGCTTAGTAGAGGGTGCCTAGTTTAGTCTAGTATTTATAGCCTTATGTTTGTATCGGATTGTTTCGATTGTTAGTTGAGACTTAGTTATATTCAGGACTTGTATTTATTTGTGTTGGATATCTATATGTGTGTTGTGATGACTTTACTTATATATTCAGTTTCTTCCTTTTATCTGATTCCATATCGTGCTCTATCTTCTCTAGACTTGTGATTGAGATATAGAGTTGAGATGTTATATTATACCTCCGTGTGGAGATGACAGGTTCATATATCTTGTTGTTAGATGTTAGATGTTATAGATGACCTATACAGCGTTCTACCGTCGATACTACGGCGTAGGCTGGACGTACCCACGTTCTCGTGCCCCTAAACAGGGTACGGGTCATGACACATTTTTAGTGGTGGCCCACGCAGGTCGAGATTCGCATTTGTGCGAAGTCGTGGTAGTACGACGATTAGTTGTACTGCTGCACACCTGCGAGTAGAGTTGAGGAATAGGCTTTAGTTGAGAGGATACTCAATCACTGTTAGGACTACTTGAGAGATTCCTTAGATGAACCTTGAGAATCTCATTATGACTATCTCAAAATTCGATTCCGACAGTTTCTGTCTACTTCCTTGTTCATCGTTGAATTTGATTCTTGGTATTCATTATTGACTTAATTTTCTACCAAGATAACATTATAGGCTAGGTTGCCTCAATCATGGAATCTAGAGTTTTCTACAGCTATATTAGCTGGTTTGGCGATGAGATAGAGTCTGATTTTGGATGTATTTCTCGGGTGTGGGAATTTGAAGTTTTCGCAGCCAAGCTAGCGGCAATGCAAAAATTTTAAATACCATGATTCTAGAGGTATGTACCATAGTTGCGGACTCTATGGATTATTGCTGTTGTACTTACTAGCGTAACGAAGATTCTGGTAACATGGTTCTGGATAGACGGGTATGATTATCAGATTTCAGAATAGATATCATATAGATGGTGTTCTAGTATGATGGAATGGAATATCAGTGTGGATGTTACTTGAGTATCATGGATTAGATTGAGGGAGCTAGGCCACCTGTAGTGCAGCACCGTGCCCCATCATCACAGGGATATACCCCAGAGGGACAGGGCTTTTGCGCTGACAGTCAAGTAGACCGATGCTACGGGTGACGGGTTAGCAGGTCTATCTTTTCTGTTCTTCTTTCCATCTTGTTGTGTGATTCCATTAGTACATGTTAGGATGTTTTGTGCTGTGATAGATAGTATAGTGACCCTGATCAAGACCGTGATATCACGACCAGTAGGACCACAATTTGCATATTTTAGATATAGTTTTCTCGACCTTGATTGTTGGAGGTTTGACCTAGAAGGAGTATCATGATTGGACAGACCATATGATTATCAGGCTGTATCTTGGGAAGGTTTTGAACATATCATCTTTGCTTTATTTCAATCTTTTTCAAAAAAAAAATTTCATCACAAATTAACTTAGGAGTAGGGATAACTTCAGATAACTAGTCTAATTCTTTGTAGAACTTCATTATTATAACTCTTTCATAGTATAATGGTTTGATAGCTTGTATTAGGACTTATTCTTAGGTATGGTAGTCTAGTTGACATTAGACTAGTAACCCTTTATAGTTAAATCTCTGTTGATTTTGACTATCAGTTTCATATAGGATGTTAGTCTGCTCAGGATGTAGTGACCCCTCCGGCTCACCAGAAGGATAGTAGTATATATTGATGGTTAGAATAGTGATATTTTGTAGGTGTAATTTAGAAACAACAAGGATATTCGAGGTCGGTTTATTTTGTGGACTTGAATAATTTTAGGTTATTGATTCTCGAGATATTTTACTTAAGATTGTGATGCTAAATTTAGGAATTTAGAAAAGGAGAAGAGAATATAACTATGAAACGATGATGACACCAAAATTGCATAAGATGTTGGTAAGAGGACAGAGTGAACACAAGGATTTTGGGTTATGGAAAAATTTAAAGATTTTGTGGAGGTTTTAAAATTTAAGAAGAATAATATTTGAAGGTGTACGTGAAAGAAATACGAAGGTCGATTTTATAATAAAGAATAAGTTCCTGCATGACATAGTAGTATTAGCTTCGAATAAATTCGAGGACAGTGATGTAGAAGCATGGAATTTCACGACCAGAAATCCTATGCGCCAAACATCACATGCGCCAGGGAGCTCAGATGAAGTACTTGGCACAACAAAAGTATAGACATTAAAAGAGGATTTTTATTTCATATAAAAGTCTATTACATGTCTAAAAAAGAGCTGTACAAAGGAAAATTTCTACAAAAAAAGACCCTAAGTCTACAGCTAGGCGCAGCAATCACCATGCGCTCTCAAACAGGCGCATCTCGCCAGGCGCATCTCGCCATGCGCTCTCAGCCAGGCGCATCCCTTCAGCAGCTCAGTTATGTGCATCATCAGTTATGTGCATCCCTTCAGCAGCTCAGTTATGTGCATCCTCAGTTATATGCATCCCTTCAGCGGCTCAGTTATGTGCCGCCCTTCAGCAGCTCAGTTATGTGCCGCCCTTTCAGCCAGGCGCATCATGAAGTGTCAGCATATGCGCCGTCAAATGCTTCGACCAATGAAGCATTTATTGAGCAGAATGAGGGTGGGCAATCAACCCTCTAGCTGGAGGAAGAGCTCTTCAAACCAAGGAAGAGGAGAGCACCGCAATCGACCCGCGGCTAAAGGAGCAGCTTTCAACCCAACCAGAATGGGCAACACCCACTCTAGCGGGAGGAGGAGCTCTCCTAAAGCCCAAAGAAGATGATCGGAGCATCACAATTCCGGTCTGCGGCTCTTCCAGCATAACGGAGACGAGGCTCGAGCATCCCGATCTTTGGATGCAACAGGCACCTTCCGCCTGCCTCAGAAGCCCTCGACTCCGACTTTTGGATGTAACAGTCACCTTCAAGTGCATCAATGAAGACAGTGCGTCGCATCTTCACCCTCGGGAGCATCTCTACAACAGAATGCGCTCGAGTAAACAAGTTCATTTCGGAAGGACATAAGAGAACGAGAAGCAAATTCTCTCCATGCCACTATTTATAGGCCGGACAAATCAAACCCATGCGCCAAGTGGCTGGCTCTCCGAACCCCATGCAATGAATTTGTATTAAATGGTGATGAACCTGACGCTTCAAATTTAGCCAAGTCAAAAACGACAATTTAAAGCACTCGAAGAACGTAACAGTCGGACCAATAAAGACGTAACATACGAAGCGGATGCACCGGTCAGACCGCGCATCATACAGACGCGCCCCTCAGTACCAACACCTTACAGGGATGCGCCCCCATGCGTCCCCATACGCCTAGTGGAACGCCGATCGATGCGCCCACTCAACAGCCCATCACCTGTCAAGAACATTAAATGCTGAAGTATGACAGAGTTGGCAGCACGTCCCCCGAGGACTGAACAGTTGACAGCTTTTTCAGAAGACGAAGCGTCACCAATGTCAGCATCATCATTACTTTCCTTCGGCGGTTACAAGCCACGTGGCCGCCCAACCTTCTCGCATGCGCCTTCGCAGCCATGTGCCCAAATTTCTGTATGCGCCTCAAAATCCATGCGCCTCAGACTTTTTCTCTGATCCCTAAAGACAGAGGTCAAGTCACTACTGAAGCTCCGCATGCGCCTCAAAAGCCGTGCGCCCAGGCTGGTTCGTGACTCCTAAAGGTTACAAGCCAAAAGCCTCCTCATGCGCCCAATCCCAGGCGCATCCTATCAGATCACTCCCCACCAAATCCGAGATCTTCGAGCCATGGACCTATGACACGTGTCCTTTGACTCGATTCAGCCTATGAAGGGGTGTTAATCACCCAAGATCTCAGCAATAGAAAGATCCTCTCCATTGCTACGTGTCAGCTTGGCCGCAGCACACAAAAGCGACAGGAAGGGTTCAACTCCTCAATCAGAGCGCATCGCCCATGCGCCTCCATCAATAAGCACCACGTGGCATCCCCACAAACAAGTGCATCCTACATATGCGCACATGAGCAGCCAGCCTACAAAGCTATAAATAGAGGGATCATTTCCTTCTTCCACACACACACACATCACATATCCATCGACATACATATACAGAGACAGACCTACGGGCGCGTACAGAGAGGCAGATACAGACACTCAATGTCTTCTTTCTCTCCGCAAGCTCCAGCACCCAGAGCAACTCAGACCTTCAGAGAACCGAGAACCGTCGTCAGATCGTCAACGGAGTCAACGCATTACCACTCGCTCCATTGGCACAATAGACCCAGATAAACAAAAGTGTACTCCTAGGAATACGTCTAAGTCCTACATTGTAACACTGTTCTGTTTGTAATTAAAATTTGCTATCAAAATATTTTAATGGCAAACAAGCTGGCGACTCTGCTGGGACCTCTTTCTCCTCCACCGAGAAAGCTGTGTCGCAACCCGACGACGTGAAGGTGGGCTCCTCCCATAAGACGCTGGTCGTACACCTCAATCAACAGGCATATGAGGAGTTCATCTCTGAAGGCAGTACGAGTCCTTCGAAGCGGCTATCGAAGCCGAAGAAGACTCGCCAAATCTGGGTGCGCAAGGTCGACGCCTCTGGCACCACCACCGAAGGGGATACGCCAATGCAGCCTTCCCTTCCCGCTGACGTCCTCAGCAACCAAGATGCGCCCACCGGTGCAGCGCATCTCTCGGGGAAACGTGCGGCTGACCACATTCCCCAGCCATCTCCCTCTCAGGCGAGGAAGATGCGTCGATGGAGCAGGGGTGCAGCTAATGCCCTGCACATCACCTATGATGCACCACAGAAGGTCTCTGTCTTTGACAGACTCACTCGCTGTAGTGGCGAGGAGAATTTGGATTCTGAGTACTATGCGCCCCAGCGGGCTAGTACGAAGAAGTCCAAGGCAGCACGGGCCATGCGCCCCAAACGTGCTATGCCGACAGCAAACCAGAAGCATGCGCTCACAATCATGCGCGCTGCTGATGGTAAGCTGTATAAGGACGACTCGGGTGCTTCTGCGCCGTAAATGAGTCGACCTTCAAAGTCCTTGTCTCACTTGGGCGCATCTATTGCGTTTGCAACCAAGTCGAGCAAGGCAAACCCTGTGGTCTTGAACTTCCGCGCCTCCACTGATTGTGCATCCGAGGTTCGTTCAAGTCACTGTAAATGTTGTTCCCCCACTACTGATCTGAGCGCCTGTTTGGTGTTGGATCAGGGGGCACAACATTCACTTGACCACCCCGACGCTTGGCCTTGCCATACGCCTGATGGGGGTGCGAAGGTGGCACTCTCCTCCAACGATTTACGTAACGTAATCACTCACAAACACCGATCAGGAGAGTCGATTGAAAAGCATAATGCACTCCTCACAGGGCACACCTGTGCTGTAGTCACCATCAACTGCTATTGCAAGACAGCAGTCCCACCAAGACAGTCGGTGTTCCAGCAGCTGCAATCGTCAACACCTCTTCGACGTTGCCTCGGGAAGAAGGTGTCAATAAAAGAGGAGCCAGAACTAAAGGTTGCTTCATGCAACGTAATCTCTAACTCCTCGTCAGTCCGTAAGGCGACTGGCAATTCCTCGTTCTCGTCCAAGAGCCAGCCGAGGAAAACCAAGACAACTGTCCCATCTTCCGGAGTGTTTGAAGGCACTCGAGGAAGAAAGAAGATCTTGGAGGAAGCTGGAGGTAGTCAAGCCCTTGTTGATCCTCCTTCTGAAGACGAATATGTCCTCTAGAGCACAGCTGGGGTGGAAGGCAGCCTCCCAGATGTAGCTGGGGGTAGTCTAGCCCCTGTGGATCTGCGTCTCGAAGACGAAGAAGTCCTCCAAGACAGAACTGGGGGTAATCAGGCCCTTGCGAATACTTCTCCCGAAGACGAGGGTGTCCTCCAAAACATAGCTGGGGGTAGCCAAGACGAAGCTCCATGAGAGGCAACTCCCCTTCAGGAGAGTGAAGCCGAGAGTGAAGCCTCAACTGATCCATCCGACTCCAGCCGTGTCATGACAGTATATATGACTGGGGGTGACACCGAGTCAGATGTGCCGCTAGCAGACCTCGTCCAGCGCATAGATACCCTGGAGGGAGGACTCAAAACCCTCTCTGCCTCTATGCAAACACTGACTCAAGCAGTGTTTAAAATACGGTTCGCCTTGGCCAGAGCGCCTTCTGCCGGTCCTGACCCAGGGGCCAATGGAGAATCAAGTTTACTCCTTCAATGGGTATCCTTGGACACAGATCGCCGCGAGGCACCACGGACGTCGAAGCCCTCAAATGCTCAACTCTATGTAGTACCTCCTTCACCGACTCCCAGCTCCACGGAAGACGTGGTCGAGATGATCAGGGACTTGCGCGAGCACTTTGAGTCCAAGAATAGACAAGAAGAACGCCAAAAGATGGGCATCCCCCAACCTTATCCCCTCGAATGGAAGAAAGTGGTTTATCCTCCTAAGTATAAACCACAAACATTGATGCCGTACGATGGAAAGGACTCTCCGCGCTGCTATCTGACGTACTTCCAGTCCCAAACGGGACATCTCCCTAAGGAGGACGCACTACTCACCAGCATATTTGTCGGGGCACTGAAAGGAGTGGCGCACGACTGGTACTGCAGTTTTCACGACCCGCACCCTTTTTTTTTTAAACGGATACGAAACGTGTCCAAGCCAGCCTACGCCGCAGTGTCGGCGGTAGAACGCTGTCACGGCCATGAAGATCAAAATCAAAAATAATGCTCATTCACAAAATTAATTTAACTTACAATATTCACAAGTTTTACATTTGCTAAAAAATATAAACTTGTACAAATATTTGAATGGCTACAACTCCACTATCTAGCTAATCTCTAGGCTTTCCGTCTGTAAGTATACCCGTCACTCCACAAGCTAAGTGAATCCACGGCTAACCTGAAAATGTTGGTTTCCAGTCAGGAATGGAACGAGCACAATTCACTGAATACAATTTCAAATAAAGAAAATGACTATAAAACAAAGGTTAGACATCAATCATGAGGTTTGAAAATAAATAGTAAATACGGAAAACCAATAGCAATAAATAGACACAAAATACTTTCCCCAACTGTTAGAAGTACCTTTGATATGTGATCAGTCTGGGACACTACACCGTACGGTCTACGAGGTCTACTTGCATGAAAAATAAGCACTGTCTACGAGGTCTACTTGCAAAAAAATAAGCACTGTCTACGAGGTCTACTTGCAGAAAATAAACACTGTCTACGAGATCTACTGCATGAAAATAAACACTGTCTACGAGATCTACTGTATGAAAATAAACACTGTCTACGAGATCTACTGCATGAAAATAAACACTGTCTACGAGATCTACTGCATGAAAATAAACACTGTCTACGAGATCTACTGCATGAAAATAAACACGGTCTACGGTCGGATCACACATCCTTGGTACTTCTCATCCCCGACTCAATAATTTATAATAGAGTATAGAAATCACATAACCAATGGCTAATCAATGAAATATAGTAAAGATCAATATCGAAATGCAAACAATAAACTGTACTCGCCTGTGGTCCTCTGCTGGTGAAACCGACAGTCTAAACTACTCAATGTGCCACAATAGTCAAAACCCGTACAACAGTCCCCGGAAGCTGAAATAAACATTACCAATGTTCTAAGAATAGTCAAATTTGCTAGGATTGCCTGTCCTTAAGTCCAATTCTGGACACAGGGGCAAAACGGTAATTTTGGGCCAAAACGGTGTCCGTCGTTGGATCCGTTTTGCACCGAAAAGTATGCCAGAGTCAACGGTCTCTAAAGTCGTTAAACTATATATCTACGAATCCAGTTTTCTAATACGAACCCAACCGTATGTCCAAAGTTGGATTCCGGTAGACCGTGCACAAAATCATCCGTTGAGTTGGACCGTGGGGCCCGCAAAACGACGTTCGATTCAACTGTCTCAGAATTGGACCAAACTTGGCATACAGGACCAAAAAATGATACGGTCCTGCTGGCGCAAGTTTCGTCTCGATCTGACGAGCGTGCACAAAGTAATTGAGAAACTTGCACAGAGGTCGATACGGTGAATTTTGACGGATACGCATCAAATTCGTCGCGCACACGCGACCAATTTGAATTCCGTCAAAGCCCACACGACCACAAAGTCGATACGCAGCTTTCGATGCTTTCGGTTAGCGACCACGTCGCCCGAAATGGCGGGACGCATGTCGTATCGAAGGATTTTGTGATTTTCAAAACAGATTTTCGGTGAACTTCGGGATCGGATTTCTCGACACGTAGTCGACGAAATCCGATTCTACAAAAAGGGAATCGAAGCCCTATAGGTTGTCTAGGATTGTCTTTAAATAGTTTTTTAATGTTGTGCACGAGTTGATCGGAATCGATCCTCGAACAGGACATCCATACTGTTTTCTAGACTGTTTCGAAACGGGTTTTTTTGCTGATTTTTGGGTTGGTCTCCTGGACCATCTAATTCGATTTGTTCTAAACGAAATGAAAGGACTAAGAGTTGGATAGGTTGGTGACGTACCGGTGAAGACGGTTTGAAAAATGATGCCTCGAAGACGGAGAAATCTTCCCGTGAAGTCGGATGTTGCACTGCGGTTGCTGTCCTCTTTTCCCACGCTCGTACGCGCGCGCGGTTCTCTGGCCTCGTGGCCGGCCGGCCTGCCGGTGGCGGCGGCGCTGTGGCCGCGTGCGGGTTGGGGGAACTCGGCGTGGATGTTGTATCAGGGTTTTGGGTTTACGACCTCTCGATCTCTCCTCTTTGTCGGTCGTTCCTATAATATATAGGATGTATCCGAGCGACTGCTCTCGGTCTGGGTATTTCCTCTCTCGGCCTGGCTTGGGAAATATCCAGCTGGGCTGGGCCTGGGACCTACTTGGTCTGGGCTTGGCTGGAATTGTGGCTTTCTTTTTAATACTAGTATATATATATATATATATATATATATATATATATATATATATATATATATATATATATATATATATATATATATATATATATATATATATATATTTATACACACACATACATAAACATATATGTACACACAATTGTCGTTTATACACATATATACGTACCCATATATATATATATATATTTATATATTTATATATATACACATTCACGTATATATATAATCCATATATTTATATATACGTACACGTGCTCATACATATTTATAATATTATATATTTATAATTCCAATACATAATTATATATTATATATTAATATATATATATTCTTACTAATACAAGCTACACTAATGTAATATATATATATATATATATATATATATATATATATATATATATATATATATATATATATATATATATATATATATATATATATATATATTCCAATATACCATAAATACAAACACGAATAGTAAATATTACGTATAATCGATATTTGAAATCCGATCATTAATTTTTATATACCGAAAATTCACAAATACAATACATGGATATTTTATATATAAATAAAAGCCTAATTTTCATATACCATAAATACACTTCTATATTTATATATAACCTAGATAATTTCCACAAAATCCAACATATTAGTTAAGGAGAAATATTTACTATATTATTAAATAAAATATTATTTCTAATGACAAGCACACATAATATTATATATATATATATATATATACATATATATATATATATATATATATATATATATATATATATATATATATATATATATATATATATATATATATATATATATATATAGCAATTGTTCCTAGAATTGTCTCCAAAATTACCAAGGTAAAATACCAATACAGTATGCGTCTATTCTGACGTCTCTGGTCACACTGCAACACCTCATGGGCTTTGGGCTTGGTTCGGGCCCAGTCCGGACTAGTTTGATACGACCGGGTCACCTATACGTTAAATAATATTAATAATAGAAAATTAAACTATTTATAATGGTCATGTCACAACTTGGCCTGGTTTTCCTAGTTAGGACGTCTCTATGGTTCGGTCTTCCCTACCATGGCTACTACACTAGTCAAGGCACACTATTGTACTACTCGTGCCATGATTCCTAGCCATCTTGTACTCCAATTCATAACCATGGCTAAAATCATCTACCGTAATAATTAATTAAAATAATTATTTATAAATTCTAAAATCACTTATTTAAATCAAATAAATAAATAATAATAAATATTTTGAAAATTTCTGGGAAGGGAGGCTACAAATCTACCCACCTTAAAAATAATTTCGTCATCGAAATTCAAATTCATAACTATTCCTTAAAAATCACAATCGACTATTACCTTGATCTCTTCAAATTTAATTTCTCCAAAAATATTTTATAACCCTCTCTAGCCATTTGTAATTATGAAACCCCGAGGACTTCTACCCACCTTTGTTCACACTACTCCTCAAACATGGTTGCTAAAATATTATAACCTTCTAACTTGTGTCTAATAATTCTACCAAGGATATCTACTGCATACGACGTCTATAATCCACTTATATCTATTAAGCAACCCAAAATTTAACAAGCAATAATTTACACAAGTAGCTAGGCATATTGATAGATTCTAATAAGCTTTGGCCATTCGTCGCTCCGAAATAGGAAGGACAGGAAGATATGGAAGAATTATCGAGAGCAAATATAACGTTTCAAGAGCGGCAAGAGTATCCAATATTACAGATAGAAAGAGAGTTTATGAACCACTGCCTTATTTGCTAGATTGGGCTACTCTAGTCCAGTCACTTGCTAAGTCTAAGAATCCTTCGTTTCTCTGAGAGTCTCGCAATCCATGCAATACGAAAATTCCGTTCTCGAAATTAATCTAAACAAGGTTATATAATAGAACGGAATTTGAGAAATCAAGATTGTGATCTTTCCCGTGGTTATTTAAACACACGAGCAAGGGTTATAAAGGCAATGCAAGATCGTATCGCAACTTCCAGGTAGATTAAGGGTTACGAACGACTTCACATTCTAAGAAGGGGAGGCAACATAAAGGGTATAGGGACCTATTCCGAAAGGTTCGGTTTTATAGTCCAAATAAGGTGATATGCATGGATGGTTATTAATGGGTTCCCCAATTGGACATCAGTCATCGGTTGAATGAACATTGGACTTCAATCTATATTGACTGGACAAGATCCCAATGGTAAATTATTTCTACCAGGTTAGGGTAACCTAGAATAGTTTCCACCCAAGTAGTTGAGCCAGTTGCTGGTCGAATTGGTTATCTATGTCCTCACAGCCCAAAATGCGTCTTCAGTGACTTTTGTGTTTAAGTAGCACAAGAAGACCCAATTGAGTGGCACACTATTATCATGTGCGTAGTGGGCCTCAAGTAGATCACAACCATATATTGGATCGAAAGGTTCGAATCGAGGTTGAGGCTCTAGTTGGAGTCGGAAAGTATACTGGTATAATGGTAAAGATTATAGTTAGTCCTTTTAGTCTGAAGTCGTACCCCAAAAATAGAGTACAAGCGGACGAGTTTGAGTGGGACATGATATACCTAGATGGAGGTGGACTCGCCTAGGTCTTGCATATAGAATTTGTTGGAAGATAACAGCTGGTCTCGTGCTCCGAATATTAATGGCACAGCCGGGGCACAAAATGATCTAAATGGATAGTGGGAGTCCATGGGGCACTAATTATCATAGAAATTACTCTAATCAATCGGTAATCCTCGCATATCCCAAAATTTTAGAAAGCTTACAGTCTACTCGCCCTAGAAGCTAGGACATGGTTTTAGGAATAATGGGATTAGAAGGATTTCAAAGTCTGGATACCGTACCTCGACTCTTGTTAATAAAGAATGAGGCACGGCATAACGGGATACGGTTGATATAAGTCAAGTCAAGGGTCGTTCTTCAATAAATGGAAAATGACACACATGGTCGATAAAATAGAATGACCTACTCGTCCGCAGTATACGAGAGTTTCCGATGGGGTAACCAACTCCAAGGCACAACATAAGAAAAGATTTCTAACAATTGGGTCAAGAAATTCTATTTGTTTTGAACCTGCCAGACTATGGTCACAAGGGTTGTAGTGATCAGGTATTGCTGTTGACAACTGGTAGGTCATAGTGTGACAGGGTATTTAAACTATGGTATTGGCTAAGCTAGTGACTGTGGTGTTCCAATGTTAGTTAGGTCTTAATAATAAAATTTACACAACTAGGACAATACTTGTTAGAAACCAATCTCGGAATGAGAGTCTACCATAGTCACGGTAAATGATTAGAGACTCCCGACGTTTGGTTTCTTGAGAATAGATAGTCTTCTGGGGTTGGCATTTCGACTAAGGGTAAAACCCTACTCATTCTCAAATTCAGATGGCTTGGAAGTCCCGATAACAGTTTGGGGTCGAGAGGAGAACGAGTAACTCAATCACCTGGCTGGCTGACGATAACTACCCTAGTGTATACAACTACCATAGCTATGGGGATACTCGATATCTCTCTACCAATTACGAGCTTCTGTCTTTTCTAAATCAGTGAAAGACAAAAACAATAAAGAGTTCAAGAAAGATGTTACTGAATACAATCACGTGATCCAAAGGCGAACGTATAATTCAAGAGGAATTGTCAGAGCAGTCGCGGATGAGATCCTAGATACCTATATATTCCCATCCATGTAGTTTAATTAAACGAAGAGCGAACCAAATGCATCATGGTTGATCAGACCATAATACACTGATTCTGATTAGACAACAAGTTAGCAGGCGTCCCCACTAAACATATGCCTCAAATCAAGCTCGAGAACAGAGTGAGCTTGCAAAACTAAGCTGTAACAGCAGCGTTTGTTTAAGATAGCCGAATACAATTATGCGAGATTTTTGAAAGAAGGCACAAATAGTTCGAGTTTTGTGAGAATAAAAAATTTACCAGGTGTTCCTGCTTATACGGTCTTCCTACTATCTTCTTATCCACAAGGACTTGGTCGACTAATGGGTTATGGACATTCTAAATTCCATATTCTAGGTAAACCTATTAGTGTCAGTCAATTACCTCGTCAATAGATCACAAGGACCACGAAATGCTAGGTCGGGAGACACGCTACCCAATCTCACAGAACTTCCACTACTATTGGCTTCGGATCTTATAGAACATACAGGGCACTGTCCTATCCTCTATGGTATCCCAAACTTGTAATCATGTTTGAAGTCATTTCACCGCGGATTAAGCCTCGCCCGTATACTCTGGCTGTGGTAAACCCTTGGTTTCGTAACTCAACATGATACAAAATCGAACACTTCTTAACTCTATCCAATATTGGCTCAAGGGTATCTACGATCAAGAGAGGACCACTAGCCATAGTTTTGGCAATAGCTCATCACCTATATTTTTTTAAACTAATTTCAACTCTAAGAGTCGTGTCTCGCCAGTGTGCTGCTGGCTGCAGTGAATCCATAGTCTCCAAAATTTAAATAAATGGTGACAGTGCGCTGCTGTCCTGCCAGTATGGGTTAACTAACATTTCCATAACTATATCTGTAAATAAATTTCCGAGCTTCTAGAGATTCAAACAAGTTGACTATGAAATAAGGCATAAATATTTGCCCTATCAACCCTTAAAATAAAAGATTGAGCGGGGAGGAAATAACTGAAGACAAAAGATATACAAACATTCTAATGTCTATTCCATGTGTATTCAAATATTGAGAAAAACTTTGAACCGAAACTAACTCGAGGTCCGTATGGGAATAACAATAATCAGAATTTATACAAAATATTAATTCCTAGGACAAATAGAAACTAAATAGGCAGTTCGACTAAGATATGAGGATGATATCTAAGAGGCAAGAGAATGAATTGAATAATCTATCAAGGCTAGATCATTAATTCTATGAAGTCCTGCCTTACCAAGGGAATAATCTATCCAAATTAGATTACATCGTCATATTAAGAGATAATAATGTACCTATGGGGATCTGATAAACTATCAAAATTAATAACTCCTTATCTACATTGTATGGCCTAGACTACCCATCGGTAAATTTGTATAAGGGACTCCTAGCCCTAGTCATTCTCGTAAATTAAATTAATTTTTAATTCGTGAATGAGCATTTCTAGTCGCAGGCTCGCAATAGTACAACTAACTTGAGTACTATCACGAGTTCGCATGATTTGCGAAAACAGACCTGCATGGGCCACCACAAAAACTTGTCACGACCCGCACCCGTTTTTTTTTAAACGGATACGAGACGTGTCCAAGCCAGCCTACGCCGCAGTGTCGGCGGTAGAACGCTGTCACGGCCATGAAGATCAAAATCACAAATAATGCTCATTCATAAAATTTATTTAACTTACAATATTCACAAGTTTTACATTTGCTGAAAAATATAAACTTGTACAAATATTTGAATGGCTACAACTCCACTATCTAGCTAATCTCTAGGCTTTCCGTCTGTAAGTATACCCGTCACTCCCCAAGCTAAGTGAATCCATGGCTAACCTGAAAATGTTGGTTTCCAGTCAGGAATGGAACGAGCACAATTCACTGAATGCAATTTCAAATAAAGAAAATGACTATAAAACAAAGGTTAGACATCAATCATAAGGTTTGAAAATAAACAGTAAATACGGAAAAGCAATAGCAATAAATAGACACAAAAAACTTTCCCTAACTGTTAGAAGTACCTTTGATATGTGATCAGTCTGGGACACTACACCGCACGGTCTACGAGGTCTACTTGCATGAAAAGTAAGCACTGTCTACGAGGTCTACTTGCAGAAAAATAAGCACTGTCTACGAGGTCTACTTGCAGAAAATAAACACTGTCTACGAGATCTACTGCATGAAAATAAACACTATCTACGAGATCTACTGCATGAAAATAAACACTGTCTACGAGATCTACTGCATGAAAATAAACACGGTCTACGGTCGGATCACACATCCTTGGTACTTCTCATCCCCGACTCAACAATTTATAATAGAGTATAAAAATCACATAACCAATGGCTAATCAATAAAATATAGTAAAGATCAATATCGAAATGCAAACAATAAACTTTACTCGCCTGTGGTCCTCTACTGGTGAAACCGATAGTCTGAACTACTCAATGTGCCACAATAGTCAAAACCCGTTCAACAGTTCCCGGAAGCTGAAATAAACATTACCAATGTTCTCAGAATAGTCAAATTAGCTAGGATTGCCTGTCCTTAAGTCCAATTCTGGATACAGGGGCAAAACGGTAATTTCGGGCCAAAACGGTGTCCGCCGTTGGACCCGCTTTGCACCGAAAAGCGTGCCAGAGTCAACGGTCTCTAAGTCGTCAAACTACATGTCTACGGATCCAGTTTTCCGATACGAACCCAACCGTATGTCCAAAGTTGGATTCCGGCGGGCCGTGCACAAAATCGCCCGTTGAGTTGGACCGTGGGGCCCGCAAAACGACATCCGATTCAACTGTCTCATAATTGGACCAAACTTGGCATACAGGACCAAAAAAATGATATGGTCCTGCTGGCGCAAGTTTTGTCTCGATCTGACGAGCGTGCACAAAGTAATTGAGAAACTTGCACAGAGGCCGATACGGTGAATTTCGACGGATACGCATCAAATTCGTCGCGCACACGTGACCAATTTGAATTCCGTCAAAGCCCACACGACCACAAAGTCGATACGCAGCTTTTGATGCTTTCAGTTTGCGACCACGTCGCCCGAAATGGCGGGACGCACGTCGTATCGAAGGATTTTGTGATTTTCAAAACGGATTTTCGGTGAACTTCGGGATCGGATTTCTCGACACGTAGTCGACGAAATCCAATTCTACAAAAAGGGAATCGAAGCCCTATAGGTTGTCTAGGATTGTCTTTAAATAGTTTCTTAATGTTGTGCACGAGTTGATCGGAATCGATCCTCGAACAGGACATCCATACTGTTTTCTAGACTGTTTCGAAACGGGTTTTTTTGCTGATTTTTGGGTTGGTCTCCTGGACCATCTAATTCGATTTGTTCTAAACGAAATGAAAGGACTAAGAGTTGGATAGGTTGGTGACGTACCGGTGAAGACGGTTTGAAAAACGATGCCTCGGAGACGGAGAAATCTTCCCGTGAAGTCGGATGTTGCACTGCAGTTGCTGTCCTCTTTTCCCACGCTCGTACGCGCGCGCGGTTCTCTGGCCTCGTGGCCGGCCGGCCTGCCGGCGGCGGCGGCGCTGTGGCCGCGCGCGGGTTGGGGGAACTCGGCGTGGACGTTGTATTAGGGTTTTGGGTTCACGACCTCTCGATCTCTCCTCTCTGTCGGTCGTTCCTATAATATATAGGATGTAACCGAGCGACTGCTCTCGGTCTGGGTATTTCCTCTCTCGACCTGGTTTGGGAAATATCCAGCTGGGCTGGGCCTGGGACCTACTTGGTCTGGGCTTGGCTGGAATTGGGGCTTTCTTTTTATTCCTCTTTCTTTTTAATACTAGTATATATATATATATATATATATATATATATATATATATATATATATATATATATTTATACACACACATACATACACATATATGTACACACAATTGTCGTTTATACACATATATACGTACCCATATATATATATTTATATATTTATATATATACACATTCACGTATATATATAATCCATATATTTATATATACGTACACGTGCTCATACATATTTATAATATTATATATTTATAATTCCAATACACAATTATATATCGTATATTAATATATATATATTCTTACTAATACAAGCTACACTATATATATATATATATATATATATATATATATATATATATATATATATATATATATATATATACCATAAATACAAACACGAATAGTAAATATTACGTATAATCGATATTTGAAATCCGATCATTAATTTTTATATACCGAAAATTCACAAATACAATACATGGATATTTTATATATAAATAAAAGCCTAATTTTCATATACCATAAATACACTTCTATATTTATATATAACCTAGATAATTTCCACAAAATCCAACATATTAGTTAAGGAGAAATATTTACTATATTATTAAATAAAATATTATTTCTAATGACAAGCACACATAATATATTATATATATATCTAGCAATTGTTCCTAGAATTGTCTCCAAAATTACCAAGGTAAAATACCAATACAGTATGCGTCTATTCTGACGTCTTTGGTCACACTGCAACACCTCATGGGCTTTGGGCTTGGTTCGGGCCCAGTCCGGACTAGTTTGATACAACCGGGTCACCTATTCGTTAAATAATATTAATAATAGAAAATTAAACTATTTATAATGGTCATGTCACAACTTGGCCTGGTTTTCCTAGTTAGGACGTCTCTATGGCTCGGTCTTCCCTACCATGGCTACTACACTAGTCAAGGCACACTATTGTACTACTCGTGCCATGATTCCTAGCCATCTTGTACTCCAATTCATAACCATGGCTAAAATCATCTACCGTAATAATTAATTAAAATAATTATTTATAAATTCTAAAATCACTTATTTAAATCAAATAAATAAATAATAAAAAATATTTTGAAAATTTCTGGGAAGGGAGGCTACAGCAGTCTCCCTGATAACTCCATATCTTCCTTCGACGACTTGACGCGTCTCTTCCTCGACCGTTTCTACGACGGCGGGAAGGACATGACAATGGCGTCCCTCATAGAGATACACCAGAAGGAGAAGGAAACAGTTAGAGTATTCATCGTACGCTTCCGACGGGCCTGCTTCAGACTGCCCCCGGGCATGCCAGAACATGCACTCCTATCCTCCTGCAGCATGAACATGCTGCCTGCAGTCAAACTCTGGCTCAACTCTACTCCTCCTCCTGACTGGAGTTCTTTGATCATCGAAGCCGAAGCAGCAGAAAAGAAGGCGTCCAATGCTCGCCTTCTGGGAGTTAGTTTCCCTGCCTTTGAGGACAAGGAAAAACAGCCTGCAGCCAACAACCCTGGACGAGAGACGAAGGGAAAACAGGCATTGACTGTCAATGCCTCCAAATGTGCATCAGCACCTACTCAGAAGCCTCCACTTAGGCCAAAGGAGGTTTATTCTTTTAATGATGAAGACACCCTGCAACTCTTCGAGATACTGAAGCAGGGTGACAAGATCAAATTGCCGGACCCGAAGCATCCTGACGAGGTTAGGAAAGTGGACAATCCGAGGTACTGTCACTACCATCGGTTTGTCGGACATCCAACTAAGGACTGCTACATCCTCAAAAACTACATCCAGCACATGATCAATGCGGATGTTATCTCCGTCGACTACGAGGAGAAAACGGTCTCGGCCAACCTGGTGTAACTCCAATTTGGCACCTTGCCGCCAACCACAACGCCAGATGGCGTCGTCCCCATCCCAAAGGCGACAATGGAGGTGGTCAATCTACCACCTACTCGTGACAACGTGAGTGGACTCATCCCACTCACCACATCTCGAGGAGAGATCTTATGGGTTCACCCCGATCTCGTCTCCGAGGTTACTCAACCGGAGGTACGCTCTGCCTCCAAAACCAAAGGCAGGAAGATCAAGTCTTGCCGCATGGTCTCTTCCTCTGCGGAAGAGGCACTTCCTGTACAGACGCGTTCACATCAGAACGCCCAACCCGACGAAGCTGCCGTCGAGGTGATGCCTCCTTGCACTGTTCCTGCTGCCCAGGAAGAGGGCCCATCTAAGCCCCCAGCAGCCAATAAACAGAAGCATGTAGAGGCCCGCTTCGATAAGCCTCTGCGAAAGGAGAATGCTTCAGGGCTAGCCAAGCCCCACCACTTCGATATACTGGCACAACTTGCCAGTACTCCTGCCCGCCTATCTCTGTTTGAGCTCCTTCGTCTTTCCAAGGACACTCGTGAAGCTCTCTGTGAAGCCCTGAAGGATGCTGAATCCTTCATCAGTCAGGTCAAGCAGCCCGAGGATACTCTGACTACATGTGCGCACAGTCATTGTGCGGATGAAGTTATCCCCAACATAACCTTCACCCAATAAGACATGCTGCTCAAGCACAACCGACACAACAGGCCGCTGTATTATACAGGGTATATCGGTTCCGTCAAGGTGAAGCGGATTCAGATCGATCCGGGGTCTTCCCTCAGCATCATTTCGAAGACGCTGCTCTCAACACTGGGGATCCCAATGTACCGACTGGCGCCTTCCAACACAACAATCAGTGGCTTCAATGCTAGCAAAAGCGAGCCGCTGGGCAAAATACGGCTAAAGTGTCATATCGGTAACCTCAGAATCGAGGTGACTTGCTATGTCGTAGACGCCGACGTCAACTACAACCTCCTACTGGGTCGTCCATGGCTGCATGAGCACATGGTGGTGCCATCTATACTCCACCAATGTATGAAGTACGTGTCCACCAACGACGTCATCCGGATAGAGTTCGCGAACATTGACCCTTTCAAGGGTGTCGAAACCTACTTTACTGATTCTACCTTGTACAAGTCGCCCGACGAGAAGGAAGCCAATGATGCTGACGATGAAGTAGAAACGACAGCAGAGCCCGACATGGAGCCAGAGATGATTCCCGACGCTCCTTTAAAAATCCGACTCAAAGGGAAGTCGCCCCAGACGTTGCCTCCCATGAACATCAAGCTACCTGGAAAAGTACCAACTGCTCCAGGTAGAACATCTACTGAAGCTCCCTTGAAGATATGGCTCAAGGGAAATCTGCCTCAAACATCGGCTCTCCTTGTGGCAAAACTACAGGGGAAGGCACCAATCACCGAAGGCGCAGTTGAGGCACCTCTGAAGGTGCGTCTTAAGGGCAAGCCGCCGCAATCATCTGTCTCATCCAAGCTGCCAGAGAAGGCCCACATAACCCTCTCGGACCCTAAAATCAAAGCTGTGGTGGACTCTCCCGATCCAACCCCAGTACTCACAGATGAAGAGTTAGGGGAATATATCTCTGCTGATGTAGATGCACCCTCTCTGGACAATGTAATCTCGCGGGACAAAATCTCGTGTTTCATCAATGATAGAGTGTCTTTTAATTATTCTAGCCGTCCATATTGGAATGCCATGTATACATTAGATAACGCTCTACGGTCGTTGCAAACACAAATAATGACCATCTATCATGTAAATCGAGTAGTCCCGTCCCAAGGGGTCTGTTTTGTAGTTCTACCGCGGAATCGAGACGAAGAATCTATCATCTTCGGCAAAGTCGAGCGTCATCAAGGCCTCCCGCCACTCGAGCAAGAACCAGATACCGGCAGAATACAAGTCTATCGGTACACGGACAAGGCAAAGTACCTCATCCAAAAGATGGATTACGACCTAAAAAGCAACAAAGGCCTGAACTATGGCAAAGGTCGACGTCTTCCTCTCCGGCTCCCAATACCTAAAGGAAAGCCGCAGGACTACTATCATCGAACTCGACGGGGGGTGGGCTATGTCACGCCGTCGTCAACTCCAGAGAGTTCGAAGGCAGAAGAAGTAGAACATTCTCACTCGTCCGAAGCATCAACTTGGGATTCCGATACCAGTATCGGCTCAGTCTTCAAGAGAGTGCTATCAGCCAACATGACATATACACAATCTCAAGAAGATGAAGGCGAAGACCAAACGCCAGAATTCTTCGAAGAAGAACCCTGGGCTCAACGCCTAGGAGAACAGTGGGAGTCTCGTTTTGAATTACGCGAACCCCCTACCGAAGACGAATTCGAGCAGATCGACCTTGGGGATGGATCTTCTTCCAAACCTATCTTCATCAACAAAATCCTAAAAGGAGAAGACTGGGAATCTTTAATCCAGCTGGCTAAAGAATATATCGATGTCTTCGCCTGGAGCTACGAAGATATGCCGAGACTTGATCCCCAGATCGCAATGCATAGGCTTAACATCTTACCTGATGCCAAGCCTATAAAGCAACAACAACGACGTTTTTGTCCAGACATCATGAACGCTATCGATCAGGAAGTAGACAAACTCCTGACCAGCAGATTTATTCGTGAAGAACAACACCCGGATTGGGTGGCCAACGTTGTCCCTGTCACCAAGAAGAATGGGAAGATATGAGTCTGTATCGACTTCAGGGATCTCAATACTGCTTGCCCGAAGGATGAATTCCCGCTTCCAATCACTGACGTGATGATCGACAATACATGTGGTTTCGAACGCATGTCTTTCATGGACGGGTATTCGGGCTACAATCAGATCAAAATGTTCCTCGATGACGCAAAACACACGTCATTCAGTACTCCGAAGGGGGTCTTCTGCTACACAGTGATGCCCTTTGGCTTGAAGAATGCTGGTGCGACATACCAACGAGCTATGAGCACCATCTTCCGTCAGCATCTTCGTAAGACAGTCGAATGCTATGTTGATGACATCGCAGTTAAGAGCCGTCTCAAAGGAGATCACCTACAAGACCTTAAGACAGTCTTCAATCTCATGCGAGCGCATCAACTCAAGATGAACCCCGCTAAATCCTTCCTAGGGGGTTCTAGCGGAAAGTTCTTGGGCTTTATTATCACGACGAAAGGCATTCATGTCGATCCCGAGAAGACCAAAGCCATCCTTGACATGGACCCTCCGAAGAACCTCCGAGAACTTCGAGGCCTGCAGGGGCGTCTGGCATACATCCGGAGGTTTATAGCAAACCTTTCCAAAAAATGTCAACCCTTAACTCAGCTCATGAAGAAGGGAGTCTCTTACGTCTGGACAGAGGAATGCCAAAAAGCTTTCGACGATATCAAGGCTTATTTGACGAGCCCGCCAGTCCTGGTGGCACCCGTCGCCGGCAAACCATTTCTCCTCTACGTCCGTGCCATGGATCATTCCCTCGACGCTCTGCTGGCTCAGAACAACGATGCAGGCTATGAGCAAGCTATCTACTACCTCAGTAGAACAATGATCGGGGCCGAACACCGGTACAACTCCGTTGAAAAAGAGTATTTGGCTTTGGTGTTCGCCATCCAGAAGAGTCGCAATTATGTCTCGGGCCAGACAATTCATGTCATCTCCCGAGTCAATCCACTCAGAGTTCTCATGATGAAGCCAGGATCGTTAAACTCCCGGCTAGCTACATGGGCGATCCTGCTAACGCCATACAACATGGTGTTCGTTCCACAAAAAGCCGTTAAGGGTCAGGCTCTGGCCGACTTGTTAGATGCACACCCCATCCCAGAGTCCTTAAGACTCTATGAAGACATCCTGGATGAGGTCCAAGAATCTAACATCACCGAAGAAAGTTCCGTCTGGCAGATGTTTTTCGATGGCGCTTCAAGAACAGGCCCCAAAGGCCAAATCATCGCAGGAGTGGGGGTAGTTTTAGTCTCCCCCGATCAGCTGGTTATACAGTGTGCCTACTCCCTTTCGAAGCCGTTCTCCAACAATGTTGTCGAGTACAATGCGCTCATTATGGGACTCCAGCTGGCGCAACAGCTGGGGATGAATCATCTGGAAGCCTACTGTAATACCCTGAATCCGTTGCGGAGCACGGTGTGGGCTAGCGGCCGAATGGTCGAGTCGGATGAGAATTGGGGAAACTTTACCAGGATCGCGGGATAATAAATTGAGATCCTTTCCTCGTTATGGATTGGACTCTTTTGAAATGATGCCCAAGATGCAGTGGCGCGCGTCTTGGGGGAAGAGTTCTATATAAGAGTCGCTTGCCCCGAGACCGTTGCCCTGCTGGTTTTCGATGTCGCTTTTGCTGTTGGCTTTTGTGTGCGTTTTCGTGATTGTTTTCGATGAATGTTTTCATGGATTTACTTTCACCGTCTACGCATTTCATATCGAATAACTGAGAGAAAGAGAAGAAGTATGCTGACCAGACGTTGGTGCCAATGCAGGTGCTAACGCAGTGAACCTCGGGTGACGTTGCATGGAAGACCTCTTTCTCTCGGCAATTCACCAACAAGTGAGTGGCTTTGATCCTTCGATGATCCTTGATCTTCGCGCATAACAATGGTAGACTTGTTATTGCGTTCGGTGCTTAATAAAAGATGCCTAGTAATAATACGAGAAAGATAATGAAAGATAAATTATCACATGGCTAGGCTTATGTTGCAAATCGAATGATGCTCGTATGCTATATGAATTGTTTAACAGGTGATGCAAAGACCCAAGTATTGGGCGGTAAGTATATCGGACTTCGGTTCGAAAGAATGGGTTAAACATGAATAGTCCCTTGGTTGGATGAACGAATATACGAGCCTATGGCTCAAGGCAAGTTGGTAAGATGGAAAGATGGGAAAATGGCAAGATGAAATGAGAACTACGAATATGTGTGGAAGATGCTATTATCATGCATGTCGTGTCTCTTATTAGTTAAGTTGCATTGCATGCATGGTCATGGACAACTTGTATACAAGGTAGTTCCCAGAACGGTAATCCGCGGCCACGGACCCGGTTCGTCCTAGGGGGAACAAGGAATTATGCCGACGTACTGGCATCGGTAAACGGGACTTGCAGTGGGGCTAGCTACCCGCACTGAAAGGGCGCCGTTGTACCAAGTAAGACGGTCCAGGATGGCGTGTCGCCAGTGACCTTCATATAGACAGGTGGCATAGCTAACATTGTCTTATGCAGGCAGAGTAAGTGGTATTCATAAATATGTACAGGGATGGCTATCGACCGTGGGTAAGATTCACCAAATTGGTGATCAATATGAACTGTTTATGTTAGAACAACATGAATTGCTTATGTTTCTAACATCACTGTATGCTTCTTATATTTCTCATCAAATATATGAATTGTTAATGGACCCTAAGGCAAGATAGAAAGAATACAAATCAATAGTGAACATTCATGTAATTTTACTACTGTTGATTTATGGTGAGATTGGTTACGGCCGCTCACCAGTACATATGTGGCAATGTACTGACCCTCGTCTCCACAGGTGCCGGGAACCTAGTGGATAATCATAGACGCTGAAGGCTTGCTGTCCGACTCTTTAGAAGCTTCGTACATCTTGAAGTTTCCACTTGAAGAAGAAGGCATTTTGCTGAAGGTGGTTATTGCTGCATTATTAATAAAGGGATATGATGTATGGAACAAGTTGTATCTCATTTCAATATTTCTGCAAGTTGTAGCCAAGTTTGGCCTTTCATCTCGGCTGTTTGAGAGCCTTATGTTTATGCAATGTAATTTCAAAGATATCAATAAAGAACTTATTTCAGATCATATCTGTGTTGCCAAAACTTCTCTATCATCCGCTGCGAATCTCTATTCAAAATGTCTCTTTTATAAAAGGAACACGAGCACGCCTTGTACAAGTGCAATTCCAGACTTGTACGGCATCACGCCTTAGCGAGGACGAACGATTCGGCGTGAATCTAAGCGGAGGCGAACGATTCCCGAATCGGGGCGTGACAGTTTGGTATCAGAGCACGGCTTTACATCCTTGGGAATTTCTTGGTTTTAAAGATTTTGAAATGACACAAGCTTTATTGCTTCTCGAACAACTTTGGTTTTAAATGTCCCGAAATGAGATGTTCCATACAATAAGTCCATAAATATATTATGAGACTAACAAGCTCCTCTGTTTTGCAGAGATGACAAAGGCGGGTACGACAAACAACGCGAGTAGCTCAAGGGTGGTAGCCTCAACCGACCCTATGGAGAGGATGCTGGCTATGATGGAGAGCCAGCAGAGGCAGAACGCGAAGCAATTCGAGGCCCAACAGAAGCAGCTAGATACCCTGCAACAGTTGGTCCGAACAGTGGTGAACAATGGGGCTCAAGGCACTCCAGTCTCCCGAGAGAGTGAACTAGTGGAGGCAGAGGAACCCCCGGCGGCTAAGAAGACCACTGTTGTGGCCGACATAACAAAGTTTAAGAAAATCTGTAGCAAGGAATTCAAAGGGACAGAGGAAGCCACCATTGCTATGGATTGGCTAGTTGAAGTGGAAGACCACCTGGAAGCTTTGGGTATTGTTGGATCTAAGAGGGTCTCGTGTGTGAAACTACTGCTGGTTTCCAACGCACACTACTGGTGGCAAAGTCAGAAAAGAATTCTCGCGGGAGTGAATGGAACAACGAAAATTACTTGGCTGATGTTCCGCGAGGCATTTCTGGCTCAGTACTTCTCTTCGACTGAGCAGCGAGCTAAGGAATTGGAGTTCCAGAAGCTCGAACAGGGGAACATGACGGTGAAGGAGTATGAGGCAGAGTTTTCTAGACTGTCTCAGTATGCGATCACGAAGTTTACTGACGATGCATCTAAGGCTCGTCGGTTTGAGCAGGGCTTGAGGCCTGCTCTGAAGGCTCAAGTCGTGGTTCAGAAATATAAGACTTTTCAGGAGTCTTATGAGCACGCAAAGGAATTGGACCCACACTATCCTGCGACGGTGCCAGTGCAAGCGTCGGTACATAATTGGCATAACAAGAGACCGAACAACGGTGGCAGATATGAGGCGCCAAAGCGTCAGAATCACGGTGGCTTTCATCGACCCAACCCGCTTGCGCCGTTTTGCAGCAAGTGCCGCAACAGAGGACATTCTCCTGAAGAGTGCAAAGTCTTAGAGGGAGGATGCTATAAGTGTGGTCAATTCGGCCATATATCTCGTAACTGTCCAGGGAGGGGCAACCAGAACCCTCCGAGGCAGCAGCATCACCAACAATATCAACAGAATCGTGGACAGGCACCACGACCTCCTCAGCCACAACAAAATCAGAGGCCCGGAGCCCAGGGTCGAGTCTTTGCATTGACTCAGGAGGAAGCATCATTTGCATCAGATACTGTCGTGACAGGTATATTGTTATTTAATGGCATTCCTGCACGTACTTTATTTGATTCTGGTGCTTCACATAGTTTTATATCTAAAGACTATGTTAAGGAACATGAAATAAAAATGACAATGTTGGATATGTACCTTAGTGTTAGTACTCCATCAGGAGTGGAGATGCCTACTAACATGATGTGTAGGGATGGTTACATATGTATCGGGAAGAGAAAGCTACCATTAGATGTAGTCGAGCTTGATATGAAAGATTTCGATATCATTCTGGGAATGGATTGGTTAAGTGCATGTTGTGCGACGATTGACTGTGCGAAGAAGCGAGTTATGTTTCGTCTACCTGGAGGAACAGAATTCTCTTACTCGGCCAGTTCATCGGCGAAGGCTTCGATGGTGATTTCAGCTACTACGGCCCGGCGATTGCTTCATTCTGGCTGCGAAGGGTACCTTGCTTCTGTTCGAGACACACGTAAGAATGGTGCAGACTCAGCTAACACTGAAGTCGTGGCAGAATTTCCTGATGTGTTTCCTGACGAGATACCCGGAATGCCTCCGGACCGAGAGATTGAATTCACTATCGATACATTTCCAGACGCTCGTCCGATCTCTAGGGCACCATACAGGATGGCGCCTGCTGAATTGAAGGAACTCAAAGTGCAACTACAAGAATTATTAGACAAGGGATACATCAGACCCAGTATTTCACCATGGGGTGCTCCGGTGCTATTTGTGAAGAAAAAAGATGGATCGATGCGGCTGTGCATCGACTACCGCGAGCTAAATAAAGTTACAATTCGGAACCAGTACCCGTTGCCTCGAATAGACGACCTCTTCGATCAGTTGCAAGGGGCGTCTGTATTTTCAAAGATTGATCTTCGCTCAGGCTACCATCAGTTAAAGATCAAACCAGATGACATTTCTAAGTCCGCATTCCGAACCAGATACGGACACTATGAATTCATGGTCATGCCCTTCGGACTGACCAACGCCCCTGCCGCTTTCATGGATATGATGAACAGAGTCTTCCGGCCCTTTTTGGATAAATTTGCGGTCGTGTTCATCGACGACATCCTGATCTACTCGAAGAACAGAGAAGACCATGCAGAACATTTGAGGACAGTGTTACAGACTCTACGGGACAATCAGCTCTATGCCAAGCTGAGCAAATGTGAGTTTTGGATGAGTAGCATGTCGTTCCTAGGGCACGTTATCTCGGCGGAAGGTGTGTCCGTTGACCCAAAGAAAATTGAAGCCGTAGTGGATTGGAAGCAACCCACGTCGGCGAGCGAGATCCGAAGTTTCCTCGGCTTGGCAGGCTACTACAGGAAGTTTGTCAAGGATTTTTCAAAAGTGGCAGCGCCTCTAACTCGGCTAACCCAGAAGGGAGTGGCATTCGATTGGACTGATGAGTGCGAGTCTTGCTTTCAAAATTTGAAGCAACGTCTCGTATCAGCTCCAATCCTTACACTTCCAGATGGCGTCGAGGGATTTCAGATATACAGCGATGCGTCCGGACTGGGTTTGGGATGTGTGTTGACTCAGAGAGGGAAAGTGATATCTTATGCCTCGAGACAGCTTAAGCCGCATGAGAAAAATTATCCAACGCATGATTTGGAATTGGCAGCGATAGTGTTTGCACTGAAATTATGGAGGCACTACTTATATGGAGTGGCTTGCGAGATCTTCACCGATCATAAAAGCCTGAAGTACATCTTTACTCAAAAAGATTTAAATTTGCGGCAAAGACGTTGGTTGGAGCTTATAAAAGATTACGACTTGACGATCGCGTACACCCCAGGAAAAGGCAATGTGGTGGCGGACGCGTTGAGTCGAAACTTTGTGGGATCACTCAGTGTTGACAAACGAATACTGGAGGAATTAGAAAGTATGGGAATTGAGCTCCAGATTCGTGGCCGAAATGCACAATTGGCTCAACTCCAACTTGAGCCGAGTTTGTTAGAAAAGATAAAGACGGCACAGAGGACAGATGAGTTCTTGATTAAGATTGGCAGAATAGTGGAAAAGGGTGAAGCCAGCGACTTCACCAGGCACGAGGACGGATCATTGCGACTCAAGGGGAGGCTATGTGTCCCGAAGGATGAAGAACTCCGGAAAGAAATCTTGACGGAGGCCCATTATGCCAAGTATTCTTTGCATCCGGGAAGTACAAAAATGTATAAAGATTTGCGCACGACCTTCTGGTGGCACGGCATGAAACGAGATGTGGCCCTCTTTGTCTCGCGATGCTTAGCGTGTCAACGAGTCAAGGTGGAACACCAGAGGCCCGGCGGGGAGATGCAGAACCTCGCGATCCCAGAATGGAAATGGGATCATATAACCATGGATTTTATAGTTGGCTTGCCGAAGACGCAGCGGGGGAATGATGCAATTTGGGTCATCGTTGATCGATTAACCAAATCTGCACATTTTCTCGCAATGAAGACAACATGGAGCGTCGACCGGTTGGCTCAGCTATACTTGGATGAAATTGTCCGACTGCATGGAGTGCCGGCATCAATAGTGTCGGATCGGTATGGGCGATTTGTATCGCGTTTCTGGGTCAGTTTGTATGCTGCCATGGGAACACAATTGAAATTTAGTTCTGCATACCATCCTCAAACCGATGGCCAGACCGAGAGGGTGAATCAGATACTTGAAGACATGCTTCGGCTTTGTGCTATTGATCTGAAGACTAGTTGGGATACTCACTTGCCGCTAGCAGAATTTGCCTACAACAACAGTTACCAGTCAAGTATAGAAATGGCCCCGTATGAAGCACTGTACGGGCGAAGGTGTCGGTCTCCGATTTGTTGGGATGAAGTCGGTGAACGACAGGTACTTGGTCCGGAGATGGTGGAACAGGCCGTCGAGAAGGTCCGCATGATTCGGGAGAAGTTACGTGTGGCGCAAAGTCGGCAGAAGAGTTATGCGGATACTCATCGACGACCATTGGAATTTATGGTGGGCGATCACATATTTTTGAAGGTGTCACCGATGCGCGGAGTTATGCGATTCGGTGCGAAGGGGAAGCTAAGTCCGAGATTTGTTGGCCCATTTGAAATTCTTAAGCGAGTCGGCCCTGTCGCCTATCTGATCGCGTTGCCACCGGCATTGGATGGAGTGCACGATATCTTCCATGTTTCCCAACTACGGAAGTATGTACACGATCCAAGCCATGTGGTAGACTTCGGTCCGTTAGGACTAAGAGCTGACTTGTCTTATGTGGAGGAACCCGTGCAGATCTTGGATAGGAAAGATAAAATCTTGCGGAACCGAGTTGTTTCTTTGGTTCGAGTGCTTTGGCGAAATCATTCCGTCGAAGAGTCGACATGGGAACTTGAGGCAGAGGTGAAGGAAAAGTTTCCTTCGTTGTTTGACCTAGGTGGGTTTGTGTTTAAGTTTCGAGGACGAAACTTTTTGTTAGTGTATTAATATGTAATACCCTGAATCCGTTGCGGAGCACGGTGCGGGCTAGCGGCCGAATGGTCGAGTCGGATGAGAATTGGGGAAACTTTACCAGGATCGCGGGATAATAAATTGAGATCCTTTCCTCGTTATGGATTGGACTCTTTTGAAATGATGCCCAAGATGCAGTGGCACGCGTCTTGGGGGAAGAGTTCTATATAAGAGTCGCTTGCCCCGAGACCGTTGCCCTGCTGGTTTTCGATGTCGCTTTTGCTGTTGGCTTTTGTGTGCGTTTTCGTGATTGTTTTCGATGAATGTTTTCATGGATTTACTTTCACCGTCTACGCATTTCATATCGAATAACTGAGAGAAAGAGAAGAAGTATGCTGACCAGACGTTGGTGCCAATGCAGGTGCTAACGCAGTGAACCTCGGGTGACGTTGCGTGGAAGACCTCTTTCTCTCGGCAATTCACCAACAAGTGAGTGGCTTTGATCCTTCGACGATCCTTGATCTTCGCGCATAACAATGGTAGACTTGTTATTGCGTTCGGTGCTTAATAAAAGATGCCTAGTAATAATACGGGAAAGATAATGAAAGATAAATTATCACATGGCTAGGCTTATGTTGCAAATCGAATGATGCTCGTATGCTATATGAATTGTTTAACAGGTGATGCAAAGACCCAAGTATTGGGCGGTAAGTATATCGGACTTCGGTTCGAAAGAATGGGTTAAACATGAATAGTCCCTTGGTTGGATGAACGAATATACGAGCCTATGGCTCAAGGCAAGTTGGTAAGATGGAAAGATGGGAAAATGGCAAGATGAAATGAGAACTACGAATATGTATGGAAGATGCTATTATCATGCATGTCGTGTCTCTTATTAGTTAAGTTGCATTGCATGCATGGTCATGGACAACTTGTATACAAGGTAGTTCCCAGAACGGTAATCCGCGGCCACGGACCCGGTTCGTCCTAGGGGGAACAAGGAATTATGCCGACGTACTGGCATCGGTAAACGGGACTTGCAGTGGGGCTAGCTACCCGCACTGAAAGGGCGCCGTTGTACCAAGTAAGACGGTCCAGGATGGCGTGTCGCCAGTGACCTTCATATAGACAGGTGGCATAGCTAACATTGTCTTATGCAGGCAGAGTAAGTGGTATTCATAAATATGTACAGGGATGGCTATCGACCGTGGGTAAGATTCACCAAATTGGTGATCAATATGAACTGCTTATGTTAGAACAACATGAATTGCTTATGTTTCTAACATCACTGTATGCTTCTTATATTTCTCATCAAATATATGAATTGTTAATGGACCCTAAGGCAAGATAGAAAGAATACAAATCAATAGTGAACATTCATGTAATTTTACTACTGTTGATTTATGGTGAGATTGGTTACGGCCGCTCACCAGTACATATGTGGCAATGTACTGACCCTCGTCTCCACAGGTGCCGGGAACCTAGTGGATAATCATAGACGCTGAAGGCTTGCTGTCCGACTCTTTAGAAGCTTCGTACATCTTGAAGTTTCCACTTGAAGAAGAAGGCATTTTGCTGAAGGTGGTTATTGCTGCATTATTAATAAAGGGATATGATGTATGGAACAAGTTGTATCTCATTTCAATATTTCTGCAAGTTGTAGCCAAGTTTGGCCTTTCATCTCGGCTGTTTGAGAGCCTTATGTTTATGCAATGTAATTTCAAAGATATCAATAAAGAACTTATTTCAGATCATATCTGTGTTGCCAAAACTTCTCTATCATCCGCTGCGAATCTCTATTCAAAATGTCTCTTTTATAAAAGGAACACGAGCACGCCTTGTACAAGTGCAATTCCAGACTTGTACGGCATCACGCCTTAGCGAGGACGAACGATTCGGCGTGAATCTAAGCGGAGGCGAACGATTCCCGAATCGGGGCGTGACACCTACGGCAACTCAAAACTCGTCGTTAACCAGATCAGAGGAAAATACGAAGTTCGCCATGAAGATCTGATTCCTTACCATGAAGTTGTATTGAACATCGTTTCAACCTTCACCAAGTTCTTCATCGAACATGTACCTCGTTTACAAAATTTGGAGGCTGACGCTCTGGCTAGCCTCGCAGCCTCATTGGCAGCACCCCTCGGGACTCAACACTACGTCACGGTAGTTGGTCGAGACTTGGTCTGTCCTAAAAACAACCTATGCTTACGAATGGCCCATGCCATGCCAACAAGCGCTGGTGTTAATGTCCGAGACTGGAGGTTCCCGTTCATCGACTTTACTGTCTACGAAATTCTTCCAGAGGACCCAAAAGAAGCCGTCTCAGTTAGGAGGCGCTCCCTTCGATTCTATTACGATACAGCTACTAAAATGCTGTACCGACGCTCCTACGATGGACTTCTCCTTCGATGTTTGTCCAACAAAGAAGCAACCTAAGCCCTTCGAGAAGCTCACGATGGAACCTGCGAAGCCCATCAACCTGGCCCTAAGTTGCAGGATCGACTGCGACGCATGGGCTACTACTGGCCAACCATGGCAGTCGACGCTGTCGACTATGCTAAAAAGTGCCATACGTGCCAGCTTCACTCTGACTTCATCCATACACCGTCAGAACCACTACATCCTATGGTCGTCTCCTGGCCCTTTGAAGCCTGGGGCATAGACATTGTAGGTCCGATCATCCCTCCTTCATCAAGGGGACACCGCTTCATTCTAGCCATCACCGACTACTTCTCCAAATGGGCAGAAGCAGTTCCACTGGCGGAAGTGAAGAGCTCTAAGGTGATCAGCTTCATCAAGCACCATGTCATCTACCGTTTTGGGGTACCTTAGAGGATTATCCACGATAACGGTCCTCAGTTCATCAGCCATGTTTTCAGCAGATTCTGTGACAAGAATTGCATTCAAAACGTGGCATCAACCGCCTACAATCCGGCAGCAAACGGATTGGCCGAGGCGTTCAACAAGACTATCGTCAGGCTACTCAAAAAAGTCGTGTCATCCAATAAACGCGACTGGGACGAAAATCTCGGCGAATGCCTTTGGGCCTACCACACAACGGTACGGACCCCGACGGGTAACACACCATTCTCCCTGGTCTACGGGAGCGAAGCGATACTGCCTCTCGAGATCCAGATACCCTCACTCCGTGTAGCAATCACAAATCAACTAATAGAGGAAGACAATCAACGTTGTCGTCTGCGAGAATTAGAGGCACTTGACAAAAAACGTCTCCTAGCTCAACAACGCATCGAACTCTATCAAGCCCGCATATCACAGGCTTTCAACAAGAAGGTCAAGCAGAGGACTTTCCAAGTAGGCGACCTGGTTCTGGCAGTTAGGAGGTCGATGGTGTTGACTCATAAGACACCAAAAAAGTTCGAACCCAAGTGGGAGGGACCTTTCATCATAGAGACGGTATACTCAAACGGTGCTTACCGTCTCGCCAAACCCAATGGGGACTTGTTTATGATGCCCGTCAACGGCAAGTTCCTAAAGAAGTACTACTCTTGACATCTTTCAGACATGTACTTCCATCTCCACCCAACAAGGGAGTCTGTGGACCCAATCATCAGGGCTCATATACAATTCCCTTCCACAAAATCTTACGCTTCCGGAACCCAGCTGTTCCGTGGCATTCTCCAGTAGAAGAACAACCACGTCCACATTACCTCTGAGTTGTTCCCCTACAAGGCGGGATCTTACACTCTGTAAGACTATGCTACCCATCATGTTTACCACGTCCACATTACCTCTGAGTAAACATCCCGTATAGACGACCCCTGCGTCGCCGTACATTGATCGCAGAACTTCCACGTCCACATTACCTCTGAGTAGTTCCGTGTATCCCCCCAGAGGCATTCCTACCACGTCCATAACACCTATGAGTAGGAAGATTCCATCATTTGAATCCCATATTTGCCACGTCCATATCACCTCTGAGCAAACATGTCGGTTCTCTCAAACTTATTATCTGTACCTAAAAACCAAGGTGCACAAAAGATAGTAGGTTCACACAAATCATCAAGTTCATGACAGCAAAAATGAACACACCACCAAAAACTCTGTATTCTTTATTCAAAAGTAAAGGATTACACCCCCAGCAAGAGTTGCAAATTACAAAAAGAAAGAAAGAGAGACTACAATCCCTAAACATCCCAGGGGTTGGCCGAAAGCTCTTCGATCCGAGCTTCAAGTCTGCCGCCCGAGTCTCTACGGTCGCTCGTACCCGGCGTTCGGCTTCTTGACGCATCCTTTCTATGGCCTCAGGAGAAGTGTCATCCTCATGCTTCTCGTCCAACTGTCGCCACTGTTGAGCCAGGAAAAGAGCCTGGCGGGTGAAAGCTGCTTCCTCCTTCTTAAATGCTACATGTTCAGCCTGGACACACTCAGCATCTAATAAAAGTTGGGCCCGCTGGTCTTCAAGGCGGTGAATCTTGGCATCAACCTCCGTGATAGTAGAGTCCAACGCAGCTTGCAACTCCACCTTCTCCTGCGTGGACTGAGACAACCTCTCCACCGCAGCTTCAGTCTCAGCTACCTCGCGTTCCTAGACACCTACGGTGGCCTGATAAGAGGACTCAGTCTCAGTAATCAACTTCTCCTTTTCTGCGTCTATCAAGGCGGAGAGATCATTTCGCTGGATACACTGAAACTCGGAAAGCAGCTGGTCCAGCTCGGCCACCGAGGCCTCCAGAATCTCGGCCATATGATCATGGCCCTGGTGGGAACGTATCAGACTGATGTGAAGGAGTGCCAGGGTTTTTGTCGTCGCAAAACTCCTATTGGCATCCATCACTGCCGATACGCCTCTCTGCAGCATCTTATACACCGCCTCAATAATAAACTTCACATACTCATCTACATCCACCAGCACCTGTGGCGTCATAGCAGGAGTTGGAGGAGCTGCTCTAGACAGCGGACCGGAAGAGGGTCCGCCGGCTTCAACCTGCGAGGCTGGAACCTCGACATCAACGGACTCTTCCTCAACAGGGGCGTGACTACTAGCCCGAGGAGCAAAAAGAACAGAAGGAGCCGAGAGAGGCATCGATATCGTACCCCAAGTAGAAGGAGCAACAGAGGGTTCCAGCAAACCTTTACCCTTCTCAAGCTCGGAGGGACCACCGACGTCAGCGGCTATATCATCCGTCTCCAATACGCTATCAGTAGGCCGTACGGGACATTCTCCCTCCGGCAGAGCAGTGAGATCAGCACTTGTCTCCTGACTCGGCTCCCTTGGAGTCAGGATCGGAGGACGAGTCTCGCTTTCACCATCAAATCCCTCTACGGGGATAGAATCTGTCGCTACCTCCCGGTCGGAAGCCACCTCAGCCTCCGCTGCTGAGTCTGGGGTAGGGCTCGGCAACGCTACAGCCGACCTCCCCTCATCATGACAAGGAGGGGAATCAACCCTCTCCTCTGTTTCAATCACGTCTGTTGCCCCCATAACAGACTCACGCATCTCTGGAGGAACGTCATCTGAAGACGACAAACTCCACTCCACTTCCTCATCTGGGAGCCCCGAGTCTGCTGGTTCCTCAATATCCGAGGCCCCCACGGCGGCTTGCACCATCCCGGGAATTGCTTCAACCTCAGCTTCCCTTCTAACATAATCTGGAGATACTGGAATCTCCACAACAACGACATCGTCTGGGTTCTCCTCCACGGGAGACATCACAATCGACAGAATACGCTCTTCAGATGAGCCCGCCACCTCCTTTGGTCTGCTGCCACCAGATTTTGGAGTACGGGGTCTCCTCTTTAGCGGCTCCTACAAAAAGAAAGCATAGGTCACAAGAAATGTTGAACCTAATCAGACTATATGGGACATCCTTACCTCCACAGGTGCTGAGTCCGATGACACTGTCGGTGACAATGCCTTCTTCTGCCTCTTTGGCGCAGAAGAGCCAGCCTCTGTATCAGCACGTCTTTTCGGTTGATTGACCGAGGGATCTTCCTGACCCCCCATGGATACGGCAGGGGTACCTCAGTAACCCACCTCTGGCGGACGGTACGATCGAGCCTTCGCCAATATGTTCCCGTTTACCGCTAACTGGGTGCCGACAATGAGACTGGTCTCCCTATCATATCCGGGGGGCACAACATTCATAACACAATAAAATTTGGCGGCCGAGAAAAGAATCGGCGGCCGCGGATTCTGGACAGGCAACGTAAAGCGAGCTCCGGTACATCCGGCATTGTAGTAATGCCACGCTCGTGCACCATCCAGCAAACTTCTCGTATACCCCAGGTTAATACTGGGGTTATCCAACATCGACTGAGCATAGCCGAATTGCCGTACAAAACAGCTCGGCAAATACGGTTCCAGGTAACCTGGTTCCTATTTCGGTACACCAGATGGGACGGCCGGATACTTTGTAACCAGCGGAATCCCCATGAAGGCAGAGTGGTGGCATCTTCACCCGAATCCATTAAGTCTTCGTTGGCCTCAAAACCCGAAAAGGCAGGACCAACTTTGGTGATCTCCCACCCCTGAAGGTGGGATAAAACTTTCCTGCAAACAGGAACGCCAGTATGCAACCAGCTCCTCTGGTGGAAACGGCGGAGGAATGCATCTCCGGCCCTGTGGTCTTCTTCCGAGCCCGGACTCATCACATTGGGATGGTGTAAAATTAACCACCCCATCAAGTAATGAAACGGCAGTTCGGCACGGGGGAAGTTGTCGTTCCTACCTCGTTCATGAACCATATTTCCCGCAAATTCTCGTAAACCTCGCAACAGGTTACACACCATTGCGAGGAGTAGAGCCCCTTGTTAGCAATTCGGCAAACGGAAAGAATTTGGAACGACAAAAGTATGAGTATAAATTGGCACAATATAAGTAAAATACGGTCAAAATTTCGGTCAAAAATTCGTCTAACGAAAAACATTCGGATCAGATTTAATTCGTGTTTAGTACGTTTCATATGAAGCAATTCGGTACTAAAAATTTGACATATATATAGGGCCCATCCACCTCTACTCCTTCATAAACAAGGGTTCAGTGTGAGAATAAGAAGATGTTGGATGATGGGATTGTGCCAGTCTTAATATCTAATAGCACCAAGAGTCAAGAAAGTCAAGACTGTTGGGTTTCTTGGTCACATTTTTTTGGCCAATTTTTTTAAAAATTCGTACGGTACGCGTTTAAAACGTCACAGGCTTAAAATTTGCATACAAATTCAAAATTTTCAAAAGTACATAAGTATTATACGTTTATGTAAGATACGAAAAAATTTGCGTATAATACGCTTTTTATTCGGGTGATTGCTAACAAGGGTAGAGCCAGGCGCCGGCCAAAAACCAACTTCACAGCTGGCAGGATTAGATTCCGGGTCACCCTCTCCACAGAGCCTGACCCGCCCGAGAAGACATAATCCCGAAGCCAAATCATCAGATACGCAGCTAACACTGCTTTTGACGACATCCGATGAGTAAGGTGCCAGAAACAGCTATAGGCGCGTACGTCCGACTGTCGGTCCTCGTTTTCCCGAGGATTCTTCTCACCTAACCTACTCATTTCGGAGAGCACCACGCTACGGGAAAGCACTGGCGGAGTGGTAAACTGAGAGGGATCCTCGTTGTCTTGCTTAAAGACGTAATCTCTCCAAGCGATCACATGAGGCTGTGACCCACCCTTATCCCTCTTCTGCATATAATAATGATGACTCGCCACTTTCTTGAAGACGGCCATCATCTCCTCGGCTTTGTCTCCCAGGACTTGGAACTCCTCGTTGGTCGGGAAGTATTCCTCATAAGGTTCTGATCCCCAAGGGAGCTTTGACACCTCGTACATTTCATGAAGTGCGAGTCCCAGCTCTCCCACCGGAGTGAAGAAAGTCCAGGTCTGGGTGTTAAACATATCCAGAAGCGTGAGGAACATATGCCTGTTAATGTCGACGCCTGCCTGAGTAGCACGGATTACGGCAGTCAGCCCAATCTCTCGGAGTTCGGTTTGAAACCGCGACATAATCCAGAGTGTCAGCTTGTCCCATTTGGAAACATAATGACACCAACCCTCTACCCAAAATTTACCTTTCGGGTACGATCGCTCCATCAACAGCATGCGATTTGCAAAAGTCGAAGCGCCAAAAGCAAATGTATTGACGGGAACGTCACTGTAAATGCTTCCAGGACGTAGAGTCCGCCAGGTAAAAGAAGGCCCAGATCGCACGGCGGCCAAAGTATCCCTTTGGTCGGAGGTAGAGTCGATCTTGATGATGCCTGCTACCGCTCCCCCCCTGAGATGGGGTTAGCTCTCAAGACATCCTCCTCTTGGAAGCAAGATGACAGAAAGCCATCAAAGGCCATTGACGTTCAAGTTGCTTAACAGTCATATGTACCCCCTTGCTGTAAAGAACCAATCTTCCTTGACCTCCAACACCTTTGCTTCAATAGAAGTAAGGCGGTCCCCAAACAGGAACTCAGGCTTCAAGAAAGTCATATTATCAGAAGTGGCAGATTTCAAAATGCTACACTCCGTCATCCGTTTGAGGAACCCATGCGGTTGTTCCCGGATTTGAGTCATTCTTTCGGGATGCTGATCCAGTATAATAGAAGCTTGGGCAGGGTTTATCACCTCATCATCATAATCCACTCCCATCTGGCAGTGGGCAGCGTCCAGAAGCACTTCATTCAAGAGCAGGACAGTCATCGACACTGGTGGTCAACAAAAGAAGGCAAAGATTCAGGCGTATCTGAAAAGGAGCTTCGGCGCATCATCAGGGTCTAAACCCATGTACGTCAGCAGTGGAGCTTCGGTGCATCATCAGGGTCTAAACCCACGCGCGTCAGCAGTGGAGCTTCGGCGCATCATCAGGGTCTAAATCCATGCGCGTCAGCAGTGGAGCTTCGGCGCATCATCAGGGTTTAAACCCATGCGCGTCGGCGGAAAAACCTCAGCACATCATCAGGACTCAAGGTCCATGCGCGTCGGCGTATGTGAGTTCTAAAAATGGAACAGAAAGATATGATAAAGAATGATGAAACACACCAACCACCACCGGCCGAACGTCGACAGGCGGACGGGGGACATCATCCGCGACAGCCTCTACAGGCTCTTTTCCTTTGCCTCGTCCCTTGCCAGCACCATCGCGAGGAGTCTTGGGAGCCATTTCTTGAAGGAAGAAAGTTAGGGTTTTTCAAAAAGAAGAACTCTAAAAGACAAAGCAAAGAGAGGAAGAACTATCTCTCTCTATCTCATGCCTATTTATAGGCTCAGTCGCACACGTGAACCGATGAAGTGTGACCTCAGCCGCCGCCTCGGGTTCTGTGAGGAGATAACTGCAAATGAATCCAAAAAGATCATCATTAATCTTCTTGGTTATCGAAGCGTTATCATTTGCATTAACTAAGAGGAGCATGTGCCCCATCACTGATGCGCGGAGTATCCATACGCCCGAACAGTCATGCGCCCCGACCACCATGCTTCTTATTCAAAGTATTCCAAAACTTGACAAAAAGTTTTGAAAACTTTGAAGGGGTCTTGTAGAAGCATGGAATTCCAGGACCAGAAATCCTATGTGCCAAACATCACATGCGCCAGGGGGCTCAGATGAAGTACTTGGCACAGCAAAAGTATAGACATTAAAAGAAGATTTTTATTTCATATAAAAGTCTATTACATGTCTAAAAAAGAGCTGTACAAAGGAAAATTTCTACAAAGAAAAGACCCTAAGTCTACAGCTAGGCGCAACAACCACCATGCGCTCTCAAACAGGCGCATCTCGCCATGCGCTCTCAGCCAGGCATATCCCTTCAGCAGCTCAATTATGTGCATCCTCAGTTATGTGCATCCCTTCAGTAGCTCAGTTATGTGCATCCTCAGTTATGTGCATCCCTTCAGCGGCTCAGTTATGTGCCGCCCTTCAGCAGCTCAGTTATGTATCGCCCTTTCAGCCAGGCGTATCATGAAGTGTCAGCATATGCACCGTCAAATGCTTCGACCAATGAAGCATTTATTGAGCAGAACGAGGGTGGGCAATCAACCCTCTAGCTGGAGGAAGAGCTCTTCAAACCAAGGAAGAGGAGAGCACCGCAATCGACCCGCGGCTAAAGGAGCAGCTTTCAACCCAACCAGAATGGGCAACACCCACTCTAGCGGGAGGAGGAGCTCTCCTAAAGCCCAAGGAAGATGATCGGAGCACCGTAATTCCCGATCTTTGGATGCAACAGGCACCTTCCGCTTGCCTCAGAAGCCCTCGACTTCGACTTTTGGATGTAACAGTCACCTTTAAGTGCATCAATGAAGACAGTTCGTCGCATCTTCACCCTCGGGAGCATCTCTACAACAGAATGTGCTCGAGCAAACAAGTTCATTTTGGAAGGACGTGAGAGAACGAGAAGCAAACTCTCTCCATGCCACTATTTATAGGCCGGGCAAATCAAACCCATACGCCAAGTGGCTGGCTCTCCGAATCCTATACAATGAATTTGCATTAAATGGTGATGAGCCTGACGCTTCGAATTCAGCCAAGTCAAAAACGGCTATTTAAAGCACTCGAAGAACGTAACAGTCGGACCAATAAAGATGTAACATACGAAGCGGATGCGCCGGTCAGACCGCGTATCATACAGACGCGCCCCTCAGCACCAAGCGCCTTATAGGGATGCGCCCCCATGCGTCCCCATGCGCCTAGTGGAACGCCGATCGATGCGCCCACTCAACAGCCTATCACCTGTCAAGAACATTAAATGCTGAAGTCTGACAGAGTTGGCAGTACGTCCCTCGAGGACTGAACATTTGACAGCTTTTTCAGAAGACGAAGCATCACCAACGTCAGCATCATCATTACTTTTCTTCGGCGGTTACAAGCCACGTAGCCGCCCAACCTTCTCGCATGCGCCTCTGCAGCCATGCACCCAAATTTCTGCATGCGCCTCAAAAGCCATGCGCCTCAGACTTTTTCTCTGATCCCTAAAGACAGAGGCCAAGTCACTACTGAAGCCCCGCATGCGCCTCAAAAGCCGTGTGCCCAGGTTGGTTCGTGACTCCTAAAGGTTACAAGCCAAAAGCCTCCTCATGCGCCCAATCCCAGGCACATCCTATCAGATCACTCCCCACCAAATCCGAGATCTTCGAGCCATGGACCTACGACACGTGTCCTTTGACTCGATTCAGCCTATGAAGGGGTGTTAATCACCCAAGATCTCAACAATAAAAAGATCCTCTCCATTGCTATGTGTCAGCTCGACCACAGCCCACAAAAGCAACAGAAAGGGTTCAACTCCTCAATTAGAGCGCATCGCCCATGCGCCTCCATCAGCAAGCACCACGTGGCATCCCCACAAACAGGTGCATCCTACATATGTGCGCATGAGTAGCCAGCCTGCAAAGCTATAAATAGAGGGATTATTTTCTTCTTCCACACACACACATCACATATCCATCGACATACATATACAGAGATAGACCTACGGGCGCGCACAGAGAGACACATACAGACACTCAACGTCTCCTTCCTCTCCGCAAGCTCCAGCACCCAGAGCAACTCAGACCTTCAGGTAACCGAGAACCGTCGTCAGATCGTCAACGGAGTCAACGTATTACCACTCGCTCCATCGGCACAAGGGACCCAGATAAACAAAAGTGTACTCCTAGGACTACGTCTAAGTCCTACATTGTAACACTGTTCTGTTTGTAATTGAAATTCGCAATCAAAAGATTTTTATGGCAAACAAGTGATTTGAACAAGTTCGAGGATTTCATAGACTTTGATCTAGAGATTTTGGATCCAAGTTAGGACAAGGTGTAGGAATTTAAATTTTTGGGATGATTAAGTGGATAAAGGAGAGTAAGATCAGAAAGAAGGAATAAGAGTTTTAATAAAAACATGATTCATGAGAAATGCCTTGGGAATTTAGGCCCTGCTTCTAGGAGGGAGTTTTAGTCACCAGACCTAATTTGAGGTAAGTTTTCGACCTAGGCTTTAGCATGTCTTTTGTGATATTTTGTTACACCCCTTGCTTGTATGTTTTGATACCTTGTGGTTGCCTTGTGCTGTAGTATGGCTAGTATAGCTAGATGAGACCTTCGACTGATATTGTCTGCCATGACCCTGTATGTTATTCTTTTAAATTGCATGATTTAGATGAGCTTCTAAGACCATGATTGTTGGGGACGGGACCCTACAAGGAGTACGACCATCTTAATTTTGAGGACGAAATTTTTCTAAGGAGGGTAGATTTGTAACCACCAGTTTTCTAAAATGAGAGTAATTTTGAACTTTTGCAAAATTGATTATTTAATAATAGGTTTAAATCATGTTATTGATTTATTGGTAAATTTTGATTATTTTAATATCATTAAATTAGTGTTTTGTGATTTTGTTCTTTGGCTAGTGTAACCTTAGAGCTGCTTAGCCTAGAGACTAACCATGACTATGGAGGCCTAACCCATGTGATTAGATTAACTAATTACTACTTTTTAGGCTAAGGGTATTTTGGTCATTTTGTGACTTTTGAATTATTTAGGATTTTGATTAATTGGTAAATTTTAGATTATTTTAATAATATTTAAATTGATTCATTGTGAGTTTGGTCTTTTTTTATATTTTAATATTTTGGGAATTTTTATATTTTAATATTGATTTTTTGGGATTTGTTTAGTCGGGTTTGAGTTTCGTTTCGTTCCGACTTGTGTTAGTGACCCGGGTAGCTTAGACTTTAGACGGGACCCCAAGATTAGTTAGTCATGGTCCACAAACTCCACTAATTAAGTTAGTAAGTTTAGACTAATCCCACTTGTTAGATTGGTTAAGTTAGAGGCTTAAATTTAACCCTTTTGATCACAAACTTGAACCTAACTTAAAATTAACCAAGAGAACTAGTTGAGGCCTTATTGGGCTTTCCCCCAAGGCCCAAATAGGGTTTAATGGCAGCCACTATAGGTAGGTTAGCCTCCCTTCCTTTCATTTCATTCCATCTTGCCTCTTTTCCTTCACAAAGTGTTCTTTCCCAAATTAGAGAGCTTCCCTCTTTGATTTGATCTCCAAATGCTTACATCCCTCCACCAAAACTTCCATCCAACCTTCTCATACTACCAAAGGAGGGTGCTAGCAAAGATTTGGAGCAAAGTGCAAGGAGGAGTGTCCTTTTTGGAAGATCTTTGTGTCAGAGTCGTGTCCTTGGAAGTATCATTGGGATTCCACTCCCAATAGGTAAAACCAACCCTCTGAATTAATTTTCTATGCATATTGGTTAGTTTTGAATCCATAGGATCCACCCCCATGCATGTACCCCATTTAGATTCAAATTTGAGGCCATTTGGAGATCTCTTGAGGATTTTAGATATGTGTCTTGTGTCCTACTTGATAGATCTCAAATTAGGACACCCCATGTGTATGTATGTATGCTAATAGTTTAAATAGATATTTAAATTCAATTTTAGAATGGTTAGAAAGTGGATTGATCTTAGTTAGGATGGTTAGAATAAGTTTTATTTGGATACCTATGTTGGTATCCAAGTATCTTGGCCTACATGTGTTTCTTTTGTCCAAAACAATTTAAATTCGTTATAATATTCATCCACATTTTTATTAACCAAAATAACTTAGAAATGCCAAAACTTTTAGCTCAGAACTCCGATCAATCTCCCTTTTTTTTAAAAGAACCGTATCGAAGTTAGCTTTCCAAATATATATTTTAATAAGCCAAAATCGTTGTAGAACTTTCTGTAAAACTATTTGAGTGTTAGCTGTCTGAAAGACAAACGCGTTTCGGTGTTTTCGCGATTCCGAGAGCTTTCGGACACGAAAATACGATCCGTTTGAAGTTTCGAAAAGCAAACACGAAGAGCTACAACATACTTTAATCCTAGGATTTAGTGAGGGCCCAATTGGTACAATATTGATTTTATGTAGAAGAGTGACTATACGATATAGGCATTTTGTGTAACCTACGAGCCTATGTAGTATAGATATTAAGTGAATATAGGTATCATAGAGTATATGTATGATATAGTACATATATATATTATTGTTAGATAATATTTGTTAGTATGAGTGTTAGTTAGATAGTAGAGGTTAGTATTTTGTCAGATATTTGATATGTTGTTAGATAGTTTGATGTTAGATATCTAGTATGTTAGATATTGATATGCTAGTAGATTATGTTATTTCTAGATATTGGTATGTTAGCAAGTTAGTCTCTATAGGTTATATGTTAGATATTAGTTAAGATGTTATGTTAGTACATTAGATAGTTAGTTAATTAGATAATTGAGGGGTATCTTGGTATCTCATGATACCAAGTTAGTATCTTAAGGTAAATATAAATTACCTTTACCTTCAAGTTAAATAATTAGTTTACCTTATGACCAATGTATGGTATCAAGGTACCAAGGTAAGGTATCAAGGTATCAAGGTAAGGTTAGGTTTACCCAAGTTAAGTTATTAGATTCCAACCAAGGTATTGGTATTGGGATGCCGATATGACCAAAGTTGATATGGTATCCTAGTGTTAGAGGGTTAGTGTCTAAGTGTTTGAGTTTGAGTAGGTGATGTTAGATTGTGGAAGGGTTATATAGATAGGTATATATATTTTTGGATTATATAGTATCTATATATGTTATGAGAGTATATAGATATAGGTTATGGTTTATAGTGAGGATATGTATATAGTTGATATATGATATCTATATGTATGTGTTAGGGTGGTACTATATGGGTAAGGATATATGTGGTATGTATATATATTATAATATATCCTAAGTATCATATATGTTGACCACTAATCTAAGTTTGACCAAAACCCTATAAGCTTAACCTTGACTCATAGTTTGACCCAAGGTGGACCAGAGTTGACTTAGAGTTGACCAAGAGTTGACTTGTCCTAGTTTGACTTAGAATCATGTAGTTTGTATTGCAGATTTTCATTATTATAATTTGAGTACCTTATAACATGTTTTACTCTAAATAGGACTCTGTGACACTAGTTCGGACATCTATTCATATCAGTCATTCAGGGTGACAGGCGAGTACATTCTCTGATCGTTTCATACTTGTCAGGACTTATATTCTTGCTCTAGATTACTTTACTTGATACTGGCACGATTGTTATCACGGATTGGTACTATATGGATCTTCTCTTACGATGTTATCCCCATTGTGTTCAGCAGATACATATTGTGATGTGCGTTTCACGAACATATTGTATTTATTGTACACCCCTATTCATGTATACTCATTGTGCATCTTGTACTCTCATGATCACATGAGCTTCATGGAGAAACTATTGTACAAGGTAACGTAATTGGATTGGATCCTTGTGTATTGATTGGAGAGGGTGAGTAGGAAATGGTTATGTAATCAAATCCTACTGTACAAATATTGTATAAACTATTGTATATGTCCATTGTACACTCACGTATGATGGAGTTACTATTTTATTGTATAACCTAACATGTTTACATAACCATATTGTGCTCTAAATCACTAGTACTTGCAGTTTTACTTATCCTGTATATATTTTCAGTTATAAATTCTCTCTCATTTTCATGAACATCTTCTTACAGTTCATGTATCTTACTCTTTTGCATGCTTTATATTTCCTAACATGTTATGAACTGCGTGAGATGTATTGTGCTCGCTCCTGTCCTGACTGGACCTGTTAAAAATATTACAGATGATGATGATGACTACCCTACCTTCTATGGGGCATATGAGGGTGACATTCAGGAGCCTGAGGAGCATCTAGCTCAGTAGAGGGTGCCTAGTTTAGTCTAGTATTTATAGCTTTATGTTTGTATCGGATTGTTCCGATTGTTAGTTGAGACTTAGTTATATTCAGGACTTATATTTATTTGTGTTGGATATCTATATGTGTGCTGTGATGACTTTACTTATATATTTATTTTCTTTCTTTTATCTGATTCCATATCGTGCTCTATCTTCCCTAGACTTGTGATTAAGATATAGAGTTGAGATGTTATATTATACCTCCGTGCGGAGATGACAGGTTCATATATCTTGTTGTTAGATGTTAGATGTTATAGATGACCTATACAACGTTCTACCGCCGACACTGCGGCGTAGGCTGGACGTACCCACGTTCTCGTGCCCCTAAACAGGGTACGGGTCGTGACAAGATGCATGAGGGTTTATCTACAAGCCAACAGTCTCTTATGGTCATGAACATTCCTAGTGTCTCAATCTTTAGCAAGTAAGTAAATGTTACAAGATGTTAGATCATCAGACATACAAAGTAAGGCATCCCAAACATTACATATTCAAATGATCATGAAGCTAGTCATACAAAATATGAAGACTAGCAAGAGTTTCAGTCATACATGATCAATCCTAGGATTTGTCAATCATGTTACAGCCCGTAGGCAGACAGTAAGTAAATTGCAAACGAGCTAACACTTGCTCGACGGCTAAATGTCTCAAAAGAATATTTTTATAAGAGAGTGGGAGAGCAAAATAAGAACCCACTCGTTGCCAGGATTATGTCTGGTGTTCACCATCTTGCTGGAAGGCAGGGAGATCCTCGGGTGCTGCTCCGAAATCTGGCCATACAAAACCAGTTGGGGCAGACCCCAGAAAGAGCAAGTGCCACAAGGGAGGCTTCACTTGAGAACTAAAACCAGCATATTAGCACATGGGAACATAAATGGTAATAAAAGACATGAGTTAGAGAAAACAAGGTGATAAACGATAAGACAACTAAGGGACTATTCCGGTAGCCAAGTTACAACCTGTAAACCAAATAAGGATCGGGATTGTAACCTTTACCTGAGCAGAGCTTAGTCTCCAACCAATTATCGACAAGAGTAAAGCATAAGCAAGCATGTGCTGAAGTAATCATAGACTGACATCGATTAGTCTAGACTAGACTGGACTATATCCATCATTCACGGCCAAGCAAAGAGTACGGCTTGATACTTTAACTAACTAGGGTTACAACAAGCCTAGTTACTAGCAAGATGCAATGAGATGTTTCCGCAGTCACAAGCCCTGCAGCTATCCAGCTTATCCAGGCGAGGTTCATTTAAGAGTTATCAAGAATTATTAGGTGGCTTGGAGTGCAACACATGACAATGTGCATAAAACTTGTTTCATGAAGTGCCCCACATGACAGTGGGCTGGAAATGTGCCATACTCGACGGCAGACTACAAGTCCCTCAGGTGTGGCCAGGATAACGGGATCGCCTGTAACTGGAAACATATCTCTATATGAACTACTTGATCAATCTAGTCATTATCTTAGTCAGATTCATTATGAATCCCTGACCGTGGTAACCAGGAATTCATGTCCTAGACATGATGTAAGACGAAACAGGTAGCTTAAACAGGCACAATCAAGAAAATCAACCACGGTGTCAAGACAAGAGTTACTTAGCAAGTCAGGGTAGCTGTCGTAACAGCGTTCAAGATTATCATGTCATGTTAGGTTACTTGTTACTTGTCAAGATTACTTGTCAGGAGTGCGCCTCGATGGGCCACTATCAAGATTATACATGTCATATCAAGTTACTTATCATGTTAAGAGTGCTTGTCAAGAGTGTGCCTCGACGGGCCACTATCCAGATTTTCATGTTGTGTTCATGTCAACATCAATACTGGCAAGTCATGCTATGCTCAACAAGTTATCAAGTCGGGTCGTCACAAATAGGTCAAGTACAAAGGATAAGCAATTAATCATAAAACCAATAATTAAATGACAGATCATGCAAGGGACAAGGGGTACCATGGCCAACAAGTGGCATTAGCCAAGTTGCACCAGGGTAATAGGCTGCACCAGGCACTAGAGGGTGCCAAGGCTACAGGTTGCACCCAAGCATTAGGTTGTGCCTAGGCACTTGGGTGCCAAGCACTAGAATGCACAAGGTCGTGTCAAGACAGGCTTGGTTGCGCCAGAACAAGTCGGGTCAAGTCAGGTTGTGCCAGGCACTAGGCTGCGCAAGGCTAGGTTGCGCCGGACTGGGGTATGCCAGTGTAACTCCACTTCTCATATATATATATATATATATATATATATATATATATATATATATATATATATATATATATATATATATTTAAATATTTTAAACTGATTAAATAGTACGTTGATTTAAATTGAGACTTCTTATTTAGGTATGAGAAATATATTCTTTTATACTTGGTTTTCTTTAAGCCTATGGGCCTAATAATGGGCTAGTTTCTTCCCTTAGCCCATAGGTTAACCAACCTATGTTTTATTACTAAGCTCAGGTTCTTTTCAATTGGAAGCATGGAGGAGTAAGAATGATTCAGTTGAATTAGTTCGAAACTTTCCCAGTGAGAATATCCAGTACCCAAATTTGGGCGCCAAACTTAGCGTTGGCATCAAGCAGCACTAGCCAGCTATAAATCTCAAGCTCACCACCAAATTGTCAATGCAATTGTTTTCTTCAAATTCCTTTTCCTCAATCCACCTTCAATTTCTTAAGGAGAGCTGCGATCATGGCGATGATGAAGGAGCCGACCCTCACCGGAGGATCGATGTCGACAGCACAACCAAATTGACCAGCAAAGGCTACGGTGAAATAGTGCTACGAGGATTGATCAACCCCGACGACGATTTGGCGAGGTGACCGGAGCTCCAGTACTTCTTCCTCGTCAAGATCTGGATTCAACAGGTTCGAAATGATCACTCTCAAACTTCCAAGTGATCGATCTTCTTCTAGAATTGATAGGTTAGACATTGATTCAAAATTTGAATTATTTAGATCTGTTCTTTCCTTTCTCATGGTTAGATCTACAAGGAATCAGAGTAGTGATCAGTTGATCAACCATTTCCATCGAATTTGTGGTTAGACTGAGTTAACATTCATCCTTATTACAATCATTTCGTTTTTGGATATTCGTAGAAATTCAGTTGATCGTTAGTAATTCCTAGATCTTTATTTTGTATCCAGTTCTTAGGATTTCTGGATATATTGCGTAGACAACAGATCTATTGAATCCTTGTGTTAGATACCAAGGTGAGTGTCCAACTTTAATCCAATTAAATCTTAATTTAGTATGCTCTTAAAGTCAGATCTCGAATACTCTAAATTGCAGTTTTTCGAACTATCTTTGAGTGAGTAGCTGTTGTCCTGCAACAAGAGCAACCCTGATCTGAATTTCTGCAGGTAACTTTGATTATTTTGTGTAAGAGACCATGTAGTAACCTGTGCATAAATTTAGTGTAGGTTGCATACATTAGACTGAATGTGCAGTAGCCAGAGTGCTTGAATTGTTAGGATATCAATATTGATATGATTGATTTGAATAATCTTGTTGGAGGGTTATATTGAGATGTGGTGTTCATGATTATATTTACATCTCGTGATTAAAGTGATTGATATTCCTGATTTAGAATGAATAGAGGGTGGGTTACCAACTTGATTAAATATGTACCTGTCAATATCCTGAATGTGCAGTAGAATATTTCAAATTAGTGAATCTGTTACCTTGCTTAATGGAAAGCAAACTCCAGTTTCAGGATGAAGTCCTATTGACTAGAGTATGGGTATCAGCCTTAGAGGATAGACTGATATTGTATCAGTTTTACTAAGATTAATTTGTCACTACAATTGATATTATATCAGTCTTCCTAAAAGCAATATTTCATCTTATGCCATTCATGAGATTTACTCGTGCATTCCTTAAACTGATAGCTAGTTGAGGAGGAAGACAAGTTATTTGATCTTAGAAGTTCTTCATAGTTCATTCGAATGAGACAAGATTTAGATTGGATGAACTGTGGATTAGGGACTGATTTGTTATATGTAATTCCTAAATTAGAATTGTTTTCTGAAACCTGAGAAGGAATTGGGACTGTATATTGAAATAAGTTAGGTTGTACATTTGTCCTGAGTTTGGACTGAAATTTGAGGTCTGGTATTTTAAGCTATATTGAACTGAACCTGAGAGTTGTAGCATCAATTCGATTTAAGAAAGGATGAGTTGAATGTTCACAGAGTGATAGCTGGTTGATTTTAGTTAAAGGAACTCATGAAAACTCTGTTCAAGTAGAGAAGGATCAGTCCACATTTGTACTGGACTGATCAGTGACCATCTGATGTTGTCCAGTGAACCTGGATTTAACTGTAGATTTTGGAAGAAGGCCAGTGTCTATTTTGTAATAACCAGGCAGTTAACAAGTTGCTGGTTGTATGGTTATTGTATATGGACCTGGGAGATTACCTTGCATGAGTACTTGTACAATTCAGTGCATTGTAGGGTGGTATCTCTTGAACTGAGATCAATTCTTATAATAGTAGATACTGAAACAAGTCCTTAGGTAAATGTTGAGTTGGGTCTGAGCTATCAACTGGGAAGTCATGTATTTAGGATTGATAGGATACCAGTTTTCACCAAGGATTGAGAGTGCCCTGGTATCAGCAGTGCACTGAACTGGTTATTTATACTAGGTAATTGACTGATTAGGATTGAATATTTGATTACATTTAGGACTGAACATGTCCTGCTGCAGGACTGAAATCAACTTGCATATTGAATGGGTATTGGCATATAGGATTGTGTATGAGTATATGAAAGGCTGGTAATTGAGTTTACAGAGGACTGAATCATGAGTTTCCATTTAGGAAATTCCTGAAACCTGGGATATCCTATCAAGAATATGAATATTAGAACTGATGTCCAATTGCAGAAGTTAATGGAAGGCAAATTTAGACTAGACCATATCCTGACAGAGAACTGGGGTGTATCAACTGAGATTGAATTAATATAGGACTAGTGTGGTTTAAACAGATGGGCTAAGTAGTAGTGTGATGAACTGAATTTTCCCATTCATTTAGAGTAGAAGACTTGCATTAAACTGTTACAGAATACTTGAGAACATTGAAATTCCTGAGACTGAATCAAAAGTTCTGTAGAAATCACTTGTGCCTGTTGTCTCTTAGGAATACATGAGTTTAAGTATAACATGTCTAGATTTCCTGCTGCCTACTGGAAGTGGGGTTACTGGTCTAAGTCCAGTTAGACTACAAGTATAGGATTAGTGGTATCAATAGTTAGTTCAATAATAGCTTTAAGAGTTAGTTAGCTAATTATGTCTATAAGAGACTTTCCTAAGGATTATTATGGACTGTTAAAGAGCAGTACACTCTTGCTATTAGAGGCTGACAATTTAGGGATACCAAGACTTGTGTGTATAAATAATGTGGTAACTTAATTATTTAGAATAACTATTTTAGATTTTGGTTTTTTGATTTAGAGTATGGTTAATACTTTGATAAATCTATAGAGGCATGATTAGAAGGGGTAAACCTAGGTTAAGATTTGTATAGAACTAATCTTAATTAGAACCATTTGATAACCAAGTTAGAATTAGCCAGCTATTAATTTCTTGTAATTCATAAACAGGAGGATTTCCAGCTCTACTATCCTTTCTCGATCACCCGGATCCAGGCAAGTATACTCCTCGGATTTGTTCATTTCTCATGTCTTGTATGTTCATTCCTGTATCTCCTTGATTGACACGATGTATCACGGCATTGTCTGGTTTCATGTTTCATGTATTACTTGTGTCTGAGAGGGGAAATACTATAGATATGTGATCAAACCCTGTTACTACTCATGTGAATAGCTTGGGTCCCGCACCGTGCACGCGGGACCAAAGCCGTACCATTTCATGTTCATTGCATCTACCCAAGCCGATCACAATCTAGAAGTATTTCAATATTGCACATGTCAGTATTCAGGTTGTATTTCAGGATTTCATAGTTGTATTTCATGTTCAGGTTGTACTTCATGTTCAGATTGTATTTCATGTTCAGGACTCTTACCATGTTCCCTGTTTTACTTTCAGTTTTTCTGTTCAGTTTCATGTCTTGTTCTCATTTTCTGTACTTTACATATATTCCTGTTTCTTGTTCATACCATGATGTACATGTTCATTCCTTGGATATACTTAGCTCCGCTCCTGACTAGGATATGTTACAGGTGAGTTGGAGGCTCTGTTCGACACGTACTATGGCGAGGAGCCAATTGATGCAGGAGAGCTAGCTGGTGCTGCTCTTGACTTAGAGGCTGCAGAAGCCTAGAGCTTACCTTAGCTTTCCATATTATTTCCTTGTATTGAGACTAGTAGACTTACTTTCATTTGCTAGAATGTAATAGAAATTCTGAGACTTGTACTTCTTTTCTGGGATACATTTATAGATGCTGTGTTTTCATACTTGTCTTGATATCGGGTTAGTTTCCCTAGATTGGTACAGCTTACTTTGTTGTGTCTAACGACAAAGGCTGGGCGTATCCGACTCGTGTCCAAATATTCGGGAGCGGGTCGTGACAGCCAGGTCAGGTTGCACCTAACTGGGGTGCGCTATGTCAGGTTGCGCCAGGGCCCAAGGGGGCGCTGGGCTAGATTGCGCCAGACTGAGCTGCGCGAGGTCGGGTTGTGCCTGACTCAGGTAGCGTCTGACTCAGGTTGCGCCACGCTAAGGAGCGCACGCAAGGCAGGTTGTGCCATGCTAAAAAGCGCACGCAGGGCAGGTTGCGCCGCGCTAAGAAGCACGCGCAGGGCATGTTGCACCTGGCACTGTTCTTCTTCCCCCAAAACAGCAAGAAAGAACCCATAAAATCCGAAAACTTCAAAATGCCATAACTTGCTCAAAACAAGTCTGAATTGAGACTTCCAAGGGTCTAAACTGCATAGAACGAGATTTTCTACAGCCTGGGAGGGAAAGACCAAAACTTAGATCTACAAAAATTCTTCCATTAAAACCGAAAATGACAAGTTCTAAAGAGGTTTATAATTAGGAGAGGAAGACAATGGAATAATAAAATCCAAGATCCATCATGAAGCAAGTTGCACTTGCCTAGAGCTTGGGTGTAGGTGGGAGGAGTAAATGAAGAAGATGAAGAAGTAAATGAAAGTTATGGAGGAGAGAGAGTGTAGTTGACTTATATATCAACCCCTTCTCATCTCAAACCAATCCAAGCCAAGTCAAGTTATGTTGAACCAAACCAAATAAACCAAGGCAAGATTAAACCAAGACTATGATAAGCAAGACAAGTCTAACTACGATCCACCCGACAATGTCAGAAATCCGTATACGTATAAGGAAAAATACGTATAACGGGAAACGAGAGTGATAGGGATGGACCGTCGGCTATGGGTAAGAATCACTAAAAAAGTGATATATATGTGTTGATTAAGTTTTCTATATAAATTACTTGAAGAGATTAATCTATTGCCAAGAAATGCTATGTCCACTAAAGAAAAGATGTGATATCGTGCTTGTAATTGTCCCTAAAAGTGGCTTGAACAAGAGAAATGATTTAACTCATGAAACATGCTGTGCACTGCACACGAGATGAATAGTCATCGTGCTTGAACTGAATAGTCCCCTTGTATGCTTGAGATCAAATGATATGAACTGCGGCGTTTCAAAGATGTTTTCAAAAGAGATGTAAACTGACTCTGTACTGCATGAAATGAACATAGGTAAAAGTAGCAAGATCACATCACAAGAAATATTTTCTCACTAAATGAACAGTGATCATTTCAGACAAATATTGTAGCCCTTTGTTCACAATCACCAGTATGTTGATATACTGATCCATCATTAGTCTGCATGCAGGTGCAGGACGCATCGAGAAGGATTGTCTGAAGCGATAGCCCGTGCCTCATCCTCAGGAGCCAAAAATCAGAAGAGATGCCAAGAGGTGGACATCTGTTGCAAGAGTTGGTTTTGTATATAAAGGGATGTAATGTATGGAACGAGATCATTGTAATCTGTAATATTTTTGAGAGAATGTAAACATTATATCAGAGAGAATTGAGAGCTTCTAATCTGTTCAAATGAAATCAATAAAGAGAATTATTTCTCGTTACCATTGTGTTCAATTCATATAGTCTGCAATATGTCCGTTGCTGCTTCAAATATCTGCAATATGTTCTACTGTGTATTGTCTATCTTGTCTATTTTGTCATTGTAAAAGTCTTGGTCTTATGCAAGCGCAACTTAGGCTTGCACGGTATCACATCTAAGCGAGGACGAACGATCTCATAGAGTCTGAAGCGATGACGAAAGGACTCTGCGTGATCGGAGCGTGACAGTTTTACTGTGCATATTTTTGTCGTTGGCGACGTGTGGTGCACAGGGGTGACGTGTAATGCCCCGCTCTGTACGGCGCATTACGCTGAGACGTTGACTCAACAAGTCGCGTTGACCGAATGAAATGTATCGATGCGAATCGATACGAGAGTTACGTTGTCCCGATGCAACGCATCGAACTTAGTCGATACGAAGAGTTGCATTGTCCCAAAGTATGCATCGAGTTGAATCGATGCAAAGCGCTGCGTTGCCCCGAAGGATAAGTGCGTTAAAACAGCTCAAAGATTCTAAGAAATCGAATCGACCAAGGCACAAGTCTGAATCGATGCAAGTATTGATTTTAGTTGGTTTCATGTGCAGGCTAAATATTAGAGGTCAATCTTTTGCCTTATTCAGTAAGGGGTCCGCGAAACCAAATCACCGCCTCACAATAGGCTGAGACATGGGCACGGTAAGCTAAATCGGACGTATAATTCAATAAATCACGAAGTGCTCAAATGGCTAAGTCAGGAGAGTGGTCGTGCAACGAAGTTATAAAATCGAGCCGCATCGGCTCGGCGAAATGACAAGGCGTATCGACTCAAGGTGGAAGGATTGACTCTTCTTTTTACTCCTTCATACGATAAGTCAAAATGTATCATTGTATGCTAAGTTAACCTATCGACGCCACGGGCGTGGTCCAATCGGAAGATAAATCGTAATATGTGTCGAACACTAGTTAGAACAATTAAAATAAAACGTGCATCATATGCACGAGTCGCTATGGAACATTGGATATCGCAAAGACGAGCGCCTCGGTGCGCAAGCCATAAGAACATGGAATAATTGTATTCGGCAAGTGCCTTAGTGCACAGACCATTCTGTGCCTTCGCGCACGAGTTAGAAAGCTAGAACATTGAAAGACAAAAGGCGAGTGCCCTAGTGCACAAGCCACGAACATTGAACACTAAGGCATAGAACATAGAAATACGACTTCGATGCGTGCAGCAAGTGCACGACGCAAAGGATAGATGATAAATGTGTCGAAACGTGCCTACGTGCACAAGATCATAAAAGATGGCTTCATTATGAAAGAATACAGTTGTGGCATGAATGTGACGGAACTGTCAGACGTGGCATGATGCCTCGAAAAGGGTGTTCGAGACCTTCGGGTCGTTCGGTTGATGAACATTGAGTTGAGGCATGATGCCATCGAATATTGAAACGAAGTACGAAATGTAAGAACATAGAAAGTAAATGAAAGAAATACGAGATGATAAAGTCTGAGTCTCGGACTCAAGACTATGTTTGGTTGTTTGAATAATAGTGCTTGATTGCTTGAATAATAGGGCGTGGCATAGTCGAATGGGATGGACTTGAGATTAAATGTGATAATAACTCGTGCATGGGTGTTCCCTCGAACGGTTAAGTGCCGGAGCGTCCCGGAACCGTTTGGCCTAGGAGAGAATGTTATCTTTGATAGGCGCACATCCTTAAGACGACTAACACTCGCTTATAGATGGGGAAAAGCCGCAAATGATGGTATGCAACGGTAACGTTTTGGTTGTTTGGGATAGCAACCCAACCCGTGAAACGCCGGGCTACCCAAATTCGAGAAAAGAAAGTAAGGAAACTCCTTTAGTCCATTCCGGCGCGGATACGCCAAGACCTTCATATAGCTAAGGAACGATGGGTTGAAATTGTAGGCACGTATGTGTCCCGCACACATAGATTTTGCTTAGAGATGCACTTATAACCTGACAGAGAAGGAATGGGGCGCATTCACCTTGCGTCGGTGCAAGGGCGAGTGCGTCAACTTGGTAAGAAGTTGCACCACGAAACAAACACGAGATTAGTTGTCTGTTTGCCTATTTAACTTGAATAGCATGCTTGCCATGATAACATGCTTTACTGCTTTTGAATATGCCATGAAATTGACCATAAGGAGAACATAGCAAGATCATAAGCTAAGTTGCATGATTCAACATAAATACTACAATGTCGGTTTAGAAAGAAGATCTTTGCATCAGTACATGAGAGGACGAACGTACTGATCCACCACCAGCTTCATACAGGGTGCAGGGAATGGATGGCTCATGGCGAAGCTTCGCTTGAACGCGTTGAGGCTTGGAATACCGAAGCATATTGAAGCGTGCGATCGCTTAACGCTCGGACTTGCAACAGGATTGATGCGGCCGAGATATAGAAGGCATGATGTATGGAATAGTAAAATCCTTTGTGGACAAAAGAGAACCTGAGTGTTGTAGCCAATCCGGCATATATTGTTAGGCTATCGAAAGTCTTTGTAATCTCAGTTTCGAATATCAATAAAGAGAATTATTTCGTATACTCTGTTTTCCTTTCGTTGTTAATATCAAACTAAATATAACCATTTGAGAACTTGTCATCTTGCCTTGCACGAGCGCAACTCTAGGCTCGTTCGGCATCACGTCCCCAGCGAGGATGATGATTCGGGTGATTCCGGGTCGGGGCGTGACAAATTGCTATCAGAGCTCTAGGCTCATTTTTCTTTGGACGCTCGCTTCATTACAATTCTAAAAGTTGCCCACCACCAATCGAAATCACTCTTGACGCTACTCGATGCCGCACTGGATGTTCCATATAATAAGTCTAATACAAAGTCGGGTAACGTTGCCGCAAGTACTTCGAATTTACTTGATATTGCGGAGAAAGTCGTGAAATGTTCGTTGCATTGAATGCACGAGCCATGAAATGTTAGTTGCTGCAAGTGCAACAAATTGTGAAATGTAATTTGAGATGTTGTTGTTGCAATGTAACATGTTGAATGAGAAATAAAATGATGCACGAAGTGCAACGAGTTAATTACGAATATGCGTTAAAAATGAAAGTGATAAGTCAATATCGAATGTGTTGAACAGATTTGGGCATTGACTTTGAAAGTCGGGAATAAATCGTTGCACGAGATGTAATGAATGTCGAAAATAAGTCGTTGCACGATGTACAACACGTGTCGAAAGTAAAATTATTGTACGTGGTGCAACGTATATCAAATTAATCGTTGTACGGAGTGCAAAGGAGATTAAAAATAAATCGTTGCACGAGATTCAACGGAAGGAACTGAAATCATAAATCGATAGAATGAATCGTTCGGTTGCATACCGAACTTGTGTTGGCAAATGAAAACATTGGCCGAGTTGTATCGAATTTGATTTAATCAAAGTTACGGTTGTGATCAAGCACGATCACTGCGGAAATCGTGAGTCGGAAGAGATTGTTGGTTTATACTAAGTATAAAGCGAGGGAAATGACTTGATTTTCGAGTGGTATATGCCATACCACGTAGGCGATGAATGACTCGATTCCGAGTGGTATATGGTATACCTGTAAAATCCCTAAATTTCTACTATATATATTTTTATTTTATAATAAATTTGGTACTGATTTTTTTTTGTATATGTACGTTGCGTAGTTGCAGTGTAAGTCGCGCACGAAATTTCGTTATTATCGAATTTGCTCGTCGAGTGCAAATATGTTCGAGCGTACATATTTTAGAAAAATATTTTTATTTATTATTTTATAGTTTTAAAATAATATATGTAATAATTATTTTAACTATCATACCAACATTTTTAAATCCATTATTTTATTTATTTATAAAAAGTCTTTCGTTTATAATAGTTATTAATAATAAATAATATTCTTTGTGCATACGTATATATATTTCCTAAATATTTTATTAGTTTATTTTTAAATTAAAATGTAATTTTCGAGATTTAGTAATATTAATATTTTATTATTCAAAAAGATATTTAAAAATATTTATTATTGTTGAAATTAATATTATTGGTAGTTTAAAAATATATTTGGAAGTTATTGTGGCCATTTTAAATTTCGATTTGATTTTATAGATTTAATTTAAATAAGTTTAAGGATAGAATTTATATTTAATTTGAGTCTAGATTATCCAGATTTAAAATTAGAATTTAAATTGAATTTAGATTTGATTTGAATTGAATTGAATTATCTAATTGGGTTTAAATCCTAATCCTTATCCAAGTGGGAATTTCCACCTCCTATATAAGGAGAGGTACTCCTCCACATAAAAATTTCACGAAACCAATTCCATCAACACAACAAACACTTTATCGTGCGTGCATCGCGTCCGTGTCTACCCAAAGTTCTTTCACTATTCTTTGTTTACAATTACATTAATCTCCTCGTGTCCGACACCCCGGACGCATCCAAATTCCTAAACCTAACCCAAATTCTGAATCCGTGTCGGCATCCCGACACAGACCGTAGAAGACCTGTCCGACCCCTGCCTCCTCCACGCATCACCACTGCCATCATCACCAATGGGTTCCACCACCATCAGCCGAAGGCACCACCCCCACCATTGCCACCACCACAACAACCACAACCATCACCGTTACCGCAGCCACCCTCCCACAACCACCATCTTCGTCATCGTCACCCATACCCCTATCACCTTGGCTGCCACCCACACCCGGCCAGGACCTCCATACATGCACCACCAATAGTCGAGCACCACCGTGTGACGACAGCCCCGACAACCGCTGCCACCAAAATTTTTCGACTACAATCACCCCGACAGAGACCCAGAACCATTACCAACCCCGTCTCCAAAACTCCATCACCATCATCACAACCTTAGAAGAAGAAAAGGGAAAAAAAACCCTAGTCCTAAACTCACCTCCGACCGAGCCGACCCTCCCCCGCCGGAGCAGCCGCCCTCTAATCCCGTTCCTTCGCCTTAGCCATCTTCACGCCTCTCCGCCTTTCTCTCACTTCCGCCTCGACCGTCGGCCAGATCCGACCAAGCCCAACCACCGCTCGCCCAGCCGCTCGCCGGCCGACCCAGCCCCCGTCCCACGTGACCTGCACCAAACGTCGCACCCGCCGCCTCTCGTTCCCGCTGCCGCCTCTGTGCGAAAACTGCCACGCGTGGCGGTGGAACCCCATACCTCGCCGCGCCTGGTTACCGCCCCGTGGCTCCGTCGCCGACCGTGCGTGGCACCCCTCTACCGCTCCTCCTTCAGATAGCCTCCGCCGCCCTCTCTTCCCTCTTGATTTTTCCTCCGACTTCTTTTCCTCTTCCTTCCTCCGAGTCCACCGCTCCCTTCATCTCTGCTCAGACCCTCTGCTCTCACTCTCATCCTCTCTCTCTCTTCTCTCTGTTCCCTCCTCCTTTTTGTTCTCACCCTCTCTCACTGTGTTAAATGGTTTTGTTTTTTTACGTTATTATTATTATTATATTTTTTATAATATTTTTGTGGATATGTGACATCCATTCTGCTTAATATATACAGTATATTAATTATATTATTAGTGTGAGGTTGTCTTTTTATTTAGTATTAGTTATGTTTTGTTATGGTTAAATTATTTTACTTAAATATTAGTAAGATAATTAGTATACTGTATGTAATATTTGTTTGATAAATATATAGTAAACTCTAAATACACTTATTATTATCTATTTTTCTATTGTATATTAGTACCAATATTTGATAATATATTATTAGCTAAATATATATAGTATATAATTTCCCAAAAACTAATTTGTATTACTAGACTTTATAAGTCATAAAGATATTAGTATGATATTTTTCCATATATGTATTTTGACCTAAATTTTAGTTTAACCGCATTGGAATTTTTTTGCTTAAAATATTTTCTAGATACTACCAAGTTATTAAAAATATATAGATAAGCAAGTTATTTTAGCCATAAAAATAATTTCTCCGTATTTTCGTATTTATCCTAAATAAAATAAAATAAAAATAATAAATTTTGATGAGATTTCCAAATTATTATAAACTATTTTCAAGTATTATGTATAATATTTTAATATAGTTTTCAAGGATTATAAATAGTTTTCTAAAAGCCTATATATATTATAATCTATCCAATTGCTTTCTGATATTCTCCTGTTCGTGACTAAATCCCTTTTTCCTATCCTCTCACCAAATTCTGTACATCCTACTATCGACCCTAGCTAACTTGATTATTCTGGACACGAGGGAACTGTCCGTGCCACCATCAGAGGTCACCTTGTGTAGTTATTATCCGAAGTCGCAGTTCGTGCCACATTGATCATTGCAGCACACCAGGCGTCCTACCAGGCAAGACACCTTGCCTTTACTGTTTAAATTTCTTGCTCAATATCATGCATGCTTTATAATTATTTATTTCTAGCAAATATAAATTGTTATTTCAAAACTCTATGTAGTTGCAAATTACTATACTTAGTTTTCATTATGCATTTGGCCTAAAGTTAAGGGACCACCTTTGTTTGTGCCGCATTCATTGGCCCGACACATGTGTGCCACGATGTCACGTGTCTCATATAGATTCGGACTTGCGTACCGATCGTACATCGGTGCATACAGGACGAGCATTAGGATATAACTGCTAATATAATTGCCTAGAAGACTTAGCGGTTATTAGAAATATCGTGGTGTGGATTCAGCACGAGTAGTACATAGGGAGGGGAAGACAGTTATTAGGCGCAGGGGCTTTCACACATTTATTTTTCTCTAGCTGCCATTTGTGACTCAGCCGAGAGCTAGTGCGCCGTTCACTTATTTACTTTTCTCTAGATGCCACTAGTGCCTCGATTGAAACACAAATGTGTCGTGCATTTACTCTCCTCTAGCTGCCGTTAGTGACTCACCCAAGAGCTAGTGGTCGTGCATTTATTTTTCTCTAGATGCCCCTTAGCTCTCACTCGAGTGCTAATGGATCGTGCATTTACTTTTCTCTAGACGCCACTAGTTCCTTGGTTGAAACGCTAACGCGCCGTGTTTCTAGTCTCGGGAGCCCTTGTGTGGAACGTTGTCTTCAAAATGCATTTTCACATAGAAAGGTTAAGGACCTTTAATTGTGTCACGTTCCAGAACCAGAATACTGAAGAGCGGGGGAATGACTCAGCTAGCTACGTATTACGGGTAGAGGAATACCGTATAATACGATCAATGTTGTCTAAAAGACGAGGGGGTGCTTACTACATGAAAGTCTCACTATGGTCACTCAACATCTATTGTCTCAATCATTCGAACAAGAAACATAATTAGAGAACATGTAAGATAAAGCAGTAAGGCGTCCCAAACGCTCAGTCAAAATGTTCTTGATATCTGGCTTTACAAAACATAGCCAGATTATGTAACAAGGTATACACAATTGTTTATCAGCTGCAGCCTGACTTAGTTACAATTATGTAAAAGTAAGTACAAGATAATCCGACTAACATGTCGGTGCCAAACGGCAAAGTATAAAGTAAGTAACAAAATGAGCGGGGAAGTAAGGAACCCACTTGAGTCCTCCTGCGATCATTCCTCTAGTATTGACCATCTTGGAGGTGGAAGTAAGCTGAGTCCTCGGGAACCGGCTCAATATCTGGCCATGCAAAACCAGAGAGGTTAGACCTCTAATAGCAAGTACCGTAAGGAAGCACGATATGAGAAATTGGAACCAGTAATAAGAGAATATGATATATAGATCTCTGCTTGCTACTGGGATTCACATAACATCATGACACTTCGAACCAACTTCCCAACCAAACAAGGACAGAAGTTGGCCCGTCATATCCTGACATTCTGATCATCTCAGTTAGTTAGCAGAGTAGGTACAGTACGCAAACAAGTCAACTTAAACGGCTATGCAACTACTACGGCTTGCTACGGTGAGTTCCAAGTTATCCTGGAATTATGTAATAAGGATTCCTCAGTTCTTACTATGTGCAAGCAAGGCTAGTCTATCCAATCAATCAATTGAGCCAATCATGAATTAGACGAGTCCAAGCGAGACACCCGTCATCAATATACAATAAATAATATAAGCATATACCGCTCCCTGGCCGTGTGACAGATTTGCAGTATCTGTGGGAACCAGCCGGCCTGTCGGGCACTAATAGTCCCAAAGAGGGTTGCCATGTAAGAACTCGAGAATCCATTCTCTCCATGCAATCATTATTTTATTTAACTTAGTAGCCTCTATGTTAAGTGAAATCCCATACCGTGGATCATGGTCATTCAGAATGAGTACTTCTGTACAAAGTACGATATACCCAACTCTATAACGATACCCGTGCGGTTAGGTTGTAGGTCTTACATAGCGTAATACAACAATTAAAACTAACCACGGAATAATCATGCCTGGACCATAAAGTACACACGTTGCTTTTGTAAAATAAATAAATAAATTGTAGCCTGCATGTATCTATATGCCAATATTCGGGATTGGCCAATCGATTGCAATAGTTCATAGTTAATATGAACGTGTCTCATTCATTTAATTCAATAAGACGACTAGCCAGTCGCTTAGTTTCAACTAGGAATGCATGATCAATTATAAATCAAGATAACATTCAATGTCAATTAATGTCAATTTGAAATAAGAAAACAATTAAAGGCAATAGGGGCAGCAATAAATGGATGCCTATCTATGTAGTCGGGTCAGTCAGGATCCTTCTATGCAGCCATGAACTAAGTGCCATGCTTCTGGAACGTAAAATCTCATACGGCTGGGAAAATCGGGCCTATGCGGCTAGTGTGAAACAAGTCCCATGCGGCTCGGGATGATCAAGCCTAGATGCGGCTGAAAATGATAAGCCTTCATGCAGCTGGAAATGATAAGCCCTTATACGGCTGGGCAATCGGATCTCATGCGGCCAGGAAATCAAGTCTATGCGGACAGGGGGATCTGGGCCCTATGCGGCCAGAAGCTGATCCTTATGCGGCTCAAGATGCCATGCGGCTGAGAGTCGCCAAGGTCCATGCGGCTAGGATTACCAAGCCTTATGCGGCTCGGAGAAAAGTCTCATGCGGATGATAATTGAAATTCATGCGGCTGCGGCGAGTAAAAGTTCATACGGTTGCAGCCAATAGTATTAACACAGCCTTATGTGGCTAGCAAGTCCATGCGGCTGAAAACGAGCTCATACGGTTGGAAATTTCCATGCGGCTGGAAAGTCCATGCGGTCGAAGGGGTATGATCCCTATGAGGCCCGGGTTGAGCTGGGCCTTATGCGGCCAGGAAAAACTCATGCGACCGAGACTGCTCATGCGGCCAGGATTGCTTATGCGGCCGAGACTGCTCATCTTCTCCTAACTTCTGAAAACAAACCATGGAAGCCATTGCTTCCAAGCTCTCTAAATCCTTTATTCCAAGCCCAAATCCGGATTTCCATAGGTCAAAATGGGGTAGAACGAAATTCTCTACAACATGGAACCATCAAAACTTGAAAATAATAAAGTTAGCTAGATCAAACCCAAGAAATTCGAAAATGCATTAAACTTAGATCTATATGAAATGAGCCATGGAAATTGAAAATACTAAGTGCTAAAGTATCTAAGAATCTTGAGAGGAAGACAATGGAACAACAAAAATAAAGATCCATCAAGAAGCAAGTTGGCACTTGCCTATGCGGATGGGTAGGTGGGGGAGAGTTTATGAGGATGAAAAAGAAGAGTTAATGAGAAGGAGAAGTAATGAAAAGAGAGAAAGGGTTTGGGGCTTTAAATGAAGAGGGGGTAGGTGAGGTATTGGTAAACCATCCAATGGCTAAAAAATAAACCAACTCAGGCCGAACCCGAAAGCAAAGCAGAAAGTAAAAAATACAGAAAAATAATTGCAGAAAAATTAATTAACAGAAAATTAAAGGAATTTAAATACAGAAAAATACATGATAAATATTAAATAAATGTATTAAAATAGTACATGTATTAAAAATACGTATTCTGGGAACGGGAAGTGACATCTCTACCCTCCTTAGAAAAATTTCGTCCTCGGAATTTCAAATACAAGCAGGATAGGGACATCAAAACTAAACTAATCTAAGTATAAGCAAATTGAGCAAGCAATCATTCTACAATGTCAAATAGCAAATATCATATCCATATTTAACAACCTACGACATCAAGCAATTCTACTCATAAGGTGACAAGCATGAGGAGTTAAGACAATCAAGGTATACAGAAAGAGATATACCTTGTGAGTCAAACAGGTGCGGATACCGTGATCGGATGTCATCATCACGTTCCCACGTTGACTTCCCTAAAGAGTAATGACCCCAAGGAACCCAAACAAGGCTAATTGTTCGGTTCTTGAGTATCTTCTCTCTTCGGTCCAAAATAGACACAGGTTGTTCCTCGTAAGACAGGTTGGTACCAACAACCAGCTCAGAATGATCAAGGATATGGCTTGGGTCCTATACATACCTTCGCAACTGAGATACATGAAACATGTCATGCACCTCTCGTAACGAAGGTGGAAGGGATAAACGATAAGCAATATTGCCTATCCTATCAAGGATAGCAAATGGGCCCACGTATTGCGGACTCAACTTCCCGTGAACGCCAAATCTAATGACCCCACGGGTAGGTGAGATCCGCAAGAACACATGGTCCCCAACAGAAAACTCTAGCGGCCTACGATGCTGGTCCGCCCAATGACGATGCCGATTTTGCGTAACTCGAAGTCGCTCTCTAATTCCCTTAACCACTTCAACTGTCTAGACAATCATTTCTGGGCCTAGCATCTTTCTCTCCCCGATATCATCCCATGCTAGTGGCGACCTACACTTCTTACCATATAGTACTTCAAATGGCGCCATCTGGATACTGGCTTGATAACTGTTGTTGTATGAGAACTCGACTAAGTGCAGGTGGCTCTCCCAAGATCTTCCAAAATTCAGAGTACAAGCTCGCAACATGTCTTCCAAAGTCTGAATTGTTCTTTCTGATTGCCCGTCTGTCTGGGGATGATAAGCTGTGCTAAATCTTAACTTGGTACCCAGACTATGATGTAAGCTCTTCCAGAAATGTGATGTAAAGTGGGTATCTCTGTCTGACATAATATCGACAGGGACTCCATGCTGCCTGACTATCTGCTGCATATACAGCTCTGCCAACTTTTCTGTAGATTACCCTACTCTAAAAGGAAGAAAGTGTGCCACCTTTGTAAGCCGATCTACTATCACCCAAATAGCATCTTTACCACTTGGTGATCTCGGTAAACCGGTCACAAAGTCCAATGTAATATGTTCCCATTTCTATTCCAGAATAGGAAGCGGTTGTAGTAACCCAGCTGGCCTCTGCTGTTCTGCCTTCACTTGCTGACATACCAAGCAACGGGAAACAAATCTAGCTATCTCCCTCTTTATCCCGTTCCACCAGAAGTGCTGCTTGATATCTTGGTACATCTTGGTCCCTCCAGGGTGTATAGAATACTGGGAACTGTGAGCTTCTGCCATAACCTCCTGTCTGACATCTCCACTAGGCACACATAAACGTGACCCAAACCTAAGTGTACCATCTTCATGAATTCTCATCTCCTTCCTGAGTCCTGACTCACATTCTACCCTAAGCTTCTGAATCCTTGTGTCCTGTGCCTAAGCTGCCTTGATCCTGTCTACTAAGTCAGATTGAACTTGTAGACTTGCCAGAATTCCTACATCACTAGGAAGTATAACCTCGATGCCCATCTCCTGAAGGTCTTCTAAAATATATTTCTGTGTTGTCAACATAAATGTGCCGCCTCTCCTGCTAAGAGCATCTGCTACTACATTAGCCTTGCCTGGATGATACTGAAGCTCCACGTCATAATTTTTGATCAATTCTAACCATCTCCTCTGTCTCATGTTCAGTTCCTTCTGAGTAAAGATGTACTTCATGTAGGAACGAAATAGTAAAGCGTAATACTCTAGAGGGGGGGTGAATAGAGTTGGCAGCGGAATAATGCTAATTAAAAAATGTTAGCAACACAATCACAGAATATTAATCACAACTAAAATAAAGTAAAGACAGAGTTAAGAGAGCAAACGCAAAGACAGCGATGTATACTGGTATCCCTCTGTTGAGGACTAATCCAGTCGGTAGAACTCTTGCTACCAGTTGAATCCACTATTGGAAAAACCGCCAGTTTTTTTACGAAGTCCTTGCAACTTCTACAACGCGAGCTTTGATACGAAGAACTCGTCCAACTTCAAATGTGAAGAGGTATTCTTCAATCAAGCCTTCTGATTACAATCTCTCAGAAACTTCTAGACCGTACCGCACTGGCAAATCGACTAGAGGATTGTAATTGGCTTGGGATCTGAAATTGAAAGCTCTAGAAAACTCTTTGAAAGATCGAAAGCTTTAGATAGAGAGAAGATTGAAAGTGAATGAGTGAGTTGAAATGATCGAAATCCTTCTCTATTTATAGGAATTTCAAAGGCAGACTTCTGACAGAATTCGGGCAGAATTCGGGCAGAACTCTATGAGCAAATCTCGGTCAAATCCGCAACTGCAGGAGGACCAAGTTCCAAGGATTCAAAATCACAACGGCCACCAACCGAACTCTGGCCGAACTCTGGCCGAACTCGGTCCGAGTTCTGTCAGGGTTAAGTCAGGGTTTAGTTAGGGTTTTGAAAAAGTTTTTTGGTGATTTTTGAAAACTTTTTTGAAAACCTTTTTGTAAACCTTTTTGGGAGGACATTTTAAAAATATTTTGAACTCATTTAAGTGTAGCCTATTTGCCAGTACGACTCGGTGTACAACATATTCCTAGACTCAAATAAAATGAAAATACATTATATAAGGAATTACAGACTCGAGTAGGCAAAACAGATCTTCGGTCTTGAATTCAGTGGATAGCCATTCTTGATCATGTTCAAGAGTCCGAGATGTCCCGATTAGCTTTGTATATCCAGACAGAGTTTATTCAATTATTAAAATCAGGTTTGACCATATGACCAAATGGGCCAACAATCTCCCCCATTTTGATAATTGACAAACTATGAATGATATAACATTAAGCTTGTTCAAAATATCAAAAAGTAGAAATTGTTTATATCCTGTATTATCTCAAAAAAAATGTTAGATCTTTAATTTTCTCCCCCTTTGTCACTTAGCAAAATAATTGCAAAAGATAAAGCTCCCCCGCAATCAAATGCATAAGTAACAAATAGTGAGAAAATATATATAAAAGAAATAAGGCATAAAACTGGAGAAATATCACAGGCATGTATTGTAAAAAAATCATCACAGGTATGTAATTGTAAAAAAAATATCACAGGCATGTAATTTCACAGGCAGTTATAAAGAATGAAGCAATATAAGAAATATTGCTATCATAAACTGAAACTGAAACATAGTGCTGAAATAAACTGAATGCCATAAACTGAGGCATAATAAACATGTCCATGAAAGAAAAGAGTACTGAAGCAAACTAAAAAGTGCTAATAAAAAAGTACTGATAATAACTTGGAATGTCGGAGCATTTCCAAGTGCATCAAAAAATATCACTCAAAATCATATAGTCACATCTCCTCATCATCATCCTCATCATCATCATCAGCAGCTCGACCAGCATGTCCTGAAGTACCAGCTCCAGAGGTACCAGCGCCAGAAGGATGCGGAGGGGCGCCAGCATAGAACTCACCAACATAATCACGATGTGGAGCACGGTCAGGACGGTACCAATCATAGGCGTTACCGGGCTGGAAGTAGGCATGAACAGCCTCATCCTCACAGCGGTAACCAGAGAAAGCTGGATCTCTAGGGATGGAACCGGCTGAATGACCAGTCTGGGCGAAACGAAGATCAGCTAAGGAGTTTGCAAGCGCCTGATAGCGGGTGACGTCGCGGAACTCACGCTCGCGAGCCATGTCCGTCATCGAGACGTGCAAAGCAGATAAATGCTGATGTATACCCTCAAATGTCATGGCATACTGATGAGGTGGTGGAGGAGGTGCAGTAGGAGGAGCAGTAGGTGGAGCTGAAGCAGTCATGCTACGACGAGATAACTGAAGAAACTTGGGCTCAGGGTCCTGAGTACAAGTCGACAGATCGATATCGAAGCGCTGAAAGATGCGTGGAAGAATCATCGTATAAGAGAGATTTCTATCTCTTGCACGACAACGATCCATCATCTGAATCATGGTCTTAGGGGCTGAAAATGGAATCCCCTTAAGAATGTGGTACATGGCGGACAGCTCAAGAGAAGTCACATCATCCTTTGAAGTAGATTTTGGAAGGATAGTAGAATAGATGATGCGATGCAATTCATAGTTAAACAAGTTCAGGTTGTTAGCCTTGAACTTTCCAGAGCGTACTCTTTCAGGTGCACAGAGTTCCGCTTTGAAACTGGCGAGTGTCGTGCCTTCGGGAAAATCAAATTCAGTGATGTCAACTAGCGGTGCACCTTCGTTAGGGATACCAAGGATCTCCGCTAAGAGGTCATCATTGAAATTGATATCAATACCTCCAACACGAGTGCTCACATCAAAAGTGTTTAATATGAGATTGCAATAAAATAATCTAATGGCATTAGTTGCTATAGGGAAGCAGATTTTAACAAAAAGATGTAACCCTAATGCCTCAAAGAAATGACGATGATCAGGAAATACAGTCCATTTGACTGGAGCGCCTGTGCATATGGATCTCATGGAGAAGTCTCCATACCACAGTAGGCTTGGTCTAGGGTTTGAAAGAAAAACCCGTCGAATGCACCGACGCTCGTTTGGACCGGCGAGAAGAGAAAATCCGTATGCGGATACGAAGATGACCCTTCCTCACTAGGGTTCGTCTTTTTCCTCTTGGAAGGATTGAATTTGGGTGCCATTTGTGCAAATTGAAATAAAAATGCACTAATTAAAAAGTGGAGAAAGATGGGGTTATACCTCCCGAAATCAAAGTATGTCGAAGAGAACGACGAACTCCGTACGAATCCAAATTTTAGATTGATTTCACCACTTGGATGGGAAGAATGAGGGTGGTGAAAAGCTAGGGTTCGGGGCTCCATCGCGGCTGCTGCTGCTGTTGTGATTAGTTTGGAAGCAATGAAGAAGAAGGGCTGCTCGGGTTCTGTATATATAACCTGATACCCTCAACCGAACTCGGGCCGAATTCGGTCAGAGCTCTGGCCGAATTCGCCTAGGGTTCTTTAAAGTTGATTTTTGCCATTCTTTTTCATTGTCTCATTTCAAATATTTAATTCAAAGATTAGTCATTTCAACTTCAATTAACATAATTAATAATATTTTGTAGATTAAATGTTGTTACACAGCGACTGTTTCAGATTAGCTGTAGGAGTACTGTCCCAGCTGGCGGAGGTTTACCGGGGAACTCTTAAGTACCGCTTCGCTTCAACCGTAGTTGTGGTGACAGACAGACTCTTTATTGGCTTGTCTCTAACACAGTTTTTGTATAATGATATATAATCATAAAACAAAATTAATTAATATTAATGACGTCCAAAATTCCTAATTCTCGACGTAAATAATTGAAACGATCTTCCGCTAGAGGTTTAGTGAAGATGTCAGCTAGTTGATTTTCAGTATCTATGTACACAAGGTTTATATCTCCATTTTGATGATGATCTCTAAGAAAGTGATGTCGAATCTCGATATGTTTAGTACGAGAGTGACATACTGGATTCTTAGTCAAATTAATAGTGCTCGTGTTATCACAGAAAATGGGAATATGTGTGAAAAATAAATCATAGTCTTCTAGGGTTTGTTTCATCCATAAAATCTGAGCACAACAACGTCCTGCGGCGATGTACTCAGCCTCTGTTGTTGATAGGGCTACAGAATTTTGCTTTTTACTAAACCGTGAGACTAAAGCCTTGCTTAAGAAATGACATGTGCCACTGGTACTTTTTCTATCAACTTTGCATCCAGCAAATCTGCATCTGAATAACCAATAAGGTCAAAGGACTTAGTTTTGGGATACCACAAGCCAACAGAAGAAGTGCCCTTAAGGTATCGAAAGATACGCTTAACTGCGGACAGATGTGATTCCTTTGGGTTAGCTTGAAAACGTGCACACAAGCAAACACTAAACATTATATCTGGATGACTAGCAGTTAAATAAAGTAAACTACCAATCATACCTCGATACTTACGTGTGTCGACTGGCTTGCCTTGTTCATCTGAATCAAGCTTTGTTGAAGTTGTCATTGGAGTGCCAATAGGTTTGACATTGTCCAGATCAAACTTCTTTAGTAGGTCTTTTGTATACTTGGCTTGATTTATAAATGTCCCATTATCAGTTTGTTTGATTTGTAATCCGAGAAAGAATTTTAGCTCTCCCATCATGCTCATCTCAAACTCATTCTGCATACACTTAAAAAATTCTTGACACAGAGATTCATCAGTAGATCCAAATATAATATCATCAACATAGATTTGAATTAAAAGAAGTTTGCCATTAAAAGACTTAATAAACAGTGTAGTGTCAATCTTGCCTTTTGAAAAACCGTTGTCAAGTAGAAAAGAGCTTAGACGATCATACCAAGCACGAGGGGCTTGTTTTAAACCGTATAAGGCTTTCTTCAACTTGAAAACATGATCAGGGTTTTTGAAATCCGTGAAACCTGGAGGTTGTGCTACAAAAACTTCTTTTATAAAACCATTTAAAAAAGCACTCTTGACATCCATTTGAAATAGTTTAAAATCATGAAAACATACAAATGCACATAACATGCAAATGGATTCTAATCTCGCAACTGGGGCATAAGTCTCATCGTAGTCGATACCTTCTTCTTGATTGTATCCTTGAGCTACGAGTCGAGCCTTATTACGAGTCACTAAACTATTCTCATTTAGTTTATTTCGGAATACCCAACGGGTGCCAATGACCGGATGATCAATAGGCCTGGGAACAAGTTCCCAAACTTGATTCCGTTCAAATTGGTTTAATTCCTCTTGCATAGCATCTATCCAAAAACTATCACTACATGCCTCATCAATAGTTTTGGGTTCTAGCTGTGAAATAAATGCAATACTAGAAACAATATCTCTACTGGATGTACGAGTACTTACTCCTTTGGTAATATCACCAATTACCAAATCTTTTGGATGATCAGCTGTAAATTTTAGCCTTTTTGGAAGATTCTGAAGATAGCTGGTTCCTGGATCTTCTCTAGAAGGTTCAGCTAGTGCAGAGCTTGGTTAAGGATCAGCTGATGTTGAGCTTGGTACAGTTGGATCTTCGTCATTGTCATCGATCGTCATCTGATTTAGTTCATCAAAGGTGACGTTGATTGACTCTTCGATGATCATGGTTCTTTTGTTAAAGACTCTGTATCCTTTGCTCTTGGCCGTATAACCTAAAAATATACCTTCATCGGCCTTCTCATCAAATTTTCCCAAATTGTCTTTTGTATTAAGAATAAAACATTTACAGCCAAATATTCTAAAGTATGAAACAGATGGAATTCTATCAAACCATAACTCAAATGGAGTCTTCTTCGATTTGGGTCGAATTAGAACTCTATTGAGTACAAAGCAAGCTGTGTTGACAGCTTCAGCCCAGAAATATTTGGGTAGGCTAAACTGGTTTAACATCACTCTGGCCATTTCGGTTAGAGTTCTGTTCTTACGTTCCACAACTCCATTTTGTTGTGGAGTCCTAGGGTAGGAGAACTCGTGTACAAAACCGTATGTGTCACAAAATTGCTCAAAATCAGCATTCTCGAATTCGCCTCCATGATCGCTTCTTATGCGAGTGATCATGTAACCTTTTTCATTCTGTACTTTTTTGTAAAAGGCAACAAATTCGGATAATGCATCATTCTTGCGTGTCAAGAAATATACCCACGTGTATCTAGAGAAATCATCTACAATTACGAAAGCATAAAGTTTACCTCCGAGGCTAGCAACTCTGCTAGGACCAAATAAGTCCATATGAAGCAATTGTAGAGGTCTAGTAGTACATACTGCGTTTACTGACTTGAATGTGGATCTGGTAGCTTTGTTCTTTTCACATTGGCTGCATACCGAGTCCTTCTTGAATATAATGTCCGGTAAACCGTGTACTAGCTTCTTTGTGGATAATCTTGAGATCGTATCCATATTAGCATGACCGAGTCTCATATGCCACAGATGACTCTCATCACTCTTGGCCATTAAGCATCTACCTGAAATGTTAGTTTCTTCTAACAAATAGAAAATATATATATTGTCTTCCCTGATACCTTCAAAGATAGTACTACCAGTTGAGCTATCAACTATAGTACATTTGTCTTTGCCAAAGTTGATGCCATAACCATGATCAGCTAGATGACTTATGCTGAGTAGATTATGTTTCAACTCGGTAACCAGGCAGACATCCTTAATCACAGGATAGGGAGACTTACCAACATCACCGATACCAATAATATACCCTTTCAAGTTATTACCGAAGGAGACATAGCCTTCCTTCTTCTTTTTTGACAGTGTTGCAAATAGGGTAGCGTCACCGGTCATATGCCGTGAGCAACCGCTGTCGAGGATCCATTTGCTTCTAGCATGTGAAGGGTGTTCCACCTACAAAACAGTTTGCAGATGAAACTTTTGGTACCCATTTCTTGTAGGGTCCTAAATTGTTAGCTTTAGGTATCCAAGCATAAACATTTAAATCAACAAGCTTTCTCATTCTACATGCAGATGAAATATGACCAATGAGGCCACAATAATGACATTGTGCATGTCGAGTGTTGAAAGCAGAGTGGTGTGCATGGTTGGTAGGTTTAGGTTTTCTAGTATAGAAGAAAGCATACCTATAATCTTGTTTGGGCTTAACCTTTTGGGGTAAAGGTTTGATAGGGTTAGGTCTGACAGTGTTTGGCTTGGAAATGTTCCAATTTTTCGGTAAGTGACACGTGTTAGGGTAGGAAGCAGCAGGCTCAGGCTGTTTTCCTAACCTAATTTCCAATCTTTTGGAAGTGTCATACAACTTAGTATAATCAGAAGTGAGTGATTCCATTCTGATTTGTGCACATCGAAGACTTTTCTTCTCTATAGAAAGTTCTTCCTTGAGTTGGTCAATAATTTTGTCTTTCTCTTCAGATGACTTGGTAGTCTCGTGTAATAAGAGCTTTGTTGAAGAAAGCTCACCAGACTCACTAACATTATTTCTAACCTCAGCTAGTAGGTCGGTAAGTCTACCTATTTTACCTTTGTACTCTTTGAGTACCTTCTTAGCGGTCTGATACTTGCTATGCAGTTTCCTGTAATCAGTCATCAGGTCACTGAAGGCATCTCCTAATTGCTCAAAGGTGAAGTCATCATAAGTATCAACTACAGGTTCAGTAGGTACCTGATCGGATGCCATAAAGCATACGTTTGTAGCGTCTTCTGATTGTTCGTCTTCTGAGTCGCTGGCTTCACTTTCATGCCATATGCTGGTATTGGCATATCTCCTAGATGTTGATTTCTTTAGGTTCCCTTTTTCATACCTGTTGCTCTTCTTGCTTGATGATGAGTTTGTGGGACAATCCTTCTTCATGTGTCCCTTCTTCTTGCAACCATAGCAGACAGCATCTTCTTGATACCAGTTGTTGCTGTTGTTCTTTTTGACTCTCTTCTCATGTCTCATGAATCTTTTGAACTTCCTTGCTAGGAGTGCTTGATCTTCAGCGTCAGATCCACTGCTGTCTGAGTCACCTTCAGCAGCTTTTCTGTGCTGAGCCTTGAGAGCGATCGTCTTCTCCTTTGGTGCAGGCTCTTCAAAATCTTGTAGCTCCAGTTCATGAGTGAGTAGCTTACCCATGAGTACTTCGAGGGACATAGTTGTGAGGTCGTTCCCTTCAATGATTGCAGTAGCCTTCGGAATCCAGTTCTTGGTAAGTGCTCGTAGGAGTTTGCGAATCTTTTCATGGTTACTGTAATCTTTGCCTAAGGAGGACAAAGGATTTACAATATCCAAGAATCTCTCGAACATTTGTGTAACTGTTTCGTTGGGCTTCATCTGGAACGCCTCGTACTCTTGAGTAAGTCTGCTGACTTTAGATTCTTTGACTTGAGTCGTGCCTTCATGTGTGACCTCAAGTAGCTTCCACACTTCATTAGCCGTTGTGCAGATTGACACCCTGTTAAATTCAGTTCTGTCTAAAGCACAAAAGAGAGCATTAATGGCACGTGCGTCAAGACTGGCCCTTTTCTTTTCTTCCTCTGTATATCTGCTGTTGGGTTTTTCAACTAAAACTCCATTAACATTTATACGAGGTGGCTTTTGATAGCCATCAAGAACAATGGACCATAAATCAAAGTCAAGTGATTTCAAGAAAAAACTCATCCGTGTTTTCTAATAGGTATAGTTCGTACCATCAAACAGTGGGGGTCTGTTTGTGGCCTGGCCTTCACTTGTGAATTTTACAGTTGCCATGTGTTGTGCTATGATCTATATAACAGTTAATTCAAATGAATAAATAATTGCACTGTTACCTTTGCTTTACCTGTAACACCCGCTCTGATATCAATTGTAGGAACGAAATAGTAAAGCGTAATACTCTAGAGTGGGGGTGAATAGAGTTGGCAGCGGAATAATGCTAATTAAAAAATGTTAGCAGCACAATCACAGAATATTAATCACAACTGAAATAAAGTAAAGACAGAGTTAAGAGAGCAAACGCAAAGACAGCGATGTATACTGGTATCCCTCTGTTGAGGACTAATCCAGTCGGTAGAACTCTTGCTACCAGTTGAATCCACTATTGGAAAAACTGCAAGTTTTTTTACGAAGTCCTTGCAACTTCTACAACGCGAGCTTTGATACGAAGAACTCGTCCAACTTCAAATATGAAGAGGTATTCTTCAATCAAGCCTTCTGATTACAATCTCTTAGAAACTTCTAGACCGTACCGCACCGGCAAATCGACTAGAGGATTGTAATTGGCTTGGGATCTGAAATTGAAAGCTCTAGAAAACTCTTTGAAAGACTGAAAGCTTTAGATAGAGAGAAGATTGAAAGTGAATGAGTGAGTTGAAATGATCGAAATCCTTCTCTATTTATAGGAATTTCAAAGGCAGACTTCTGACAGAATTCGGGCAGAACTCTATGAGCAAATCTCGGTCAAATCCGCAACTGCAGGAGGACCAAGTTCCAAGGATTCAAAATCACAACGGCCACCAACCGAACTCTGGCCGAACTCTGGCCGAACTCGGTCCGAGTTCTGTCAGGGTTAAGTCAGGGTTTAGTTAGGGTTTTGAAAAAGCTTTTTGGTGATTTTTGAAAACCTTTTTGAAAACCTTTTTGTAAACCTTTTTGAGAGGACATTTTAAAAACATTTTGAACTCATTTAAGGGTAGCCTATTTGCCAGTACGACTCGGTGTACAACATATTCCTAGACTCAAATAAAATAAAAATACATTGCATAAGGAATTACAGACTCGAGTAGGCAAAACAGATCTTCGGTCTTGAATTCAGTGGATAGCCATTCTTGATCATGTTCAAGAGTCCGAGATGTCCCGATTAGCTTTGTATATCCAGACAGAGTTTATTCAAGTATTAAAATCAGGTTTGACCATATGACCAAATGGGCCAACACTTCAGACTTTTTTGGTCTGTGTACATGTCCACTCGATCACCATATAAGTAATGCCTCCATAGCTTCAAAGCAAATACTACTGCCGCCAACTCCAAGTCATGAGTTGGATAATTCTTCTCGTGGTCTCGAAGCTGCCTAGATGCTTATGCGATCACCTTCCCATGCTGTATAAGGACACATCTAAGTCCTTTTTCTGACGCATCACAATATACTGTAAAACCTCCGGGTCCAACTGGCAATGTAAGAATAGGTGCTGATATCAACTTCTGCTTCAAATTCTCAAATGATGACTGACATTCTGCCGACCAGACGAATGGTACATCCTTTCGTGTCAAGCGGATCGTGGGAGCTGAAAGTTTTGCAAAGTCTGCTACAAATCTCCTGTAGTATCATGCCAATCCTAAGAAACTCCGCACATCTGCTACGGTCTTGGTACTGGCCAACTCTCTACTGCTTCTACCTTCTTGGGATCCACTACTACTCTAGTTCCTGATATGATGTGACCCAAAAATAAAATGTGATCCGTCCAGAACTCACACTTGCTGAGCTTGGCATACAACTGGTTCTCTCTCAGAACCTGCAACACTTTCCGGAGGTGGTCTTCATGCTCCTCTTCACTAGCAGAGTATACGAGAATGTCGTCAAGAAATATAATGACAAACTGATCTAAGTACGGCATAAAGATGCGGTTCATCAAATCCATAAATATTGTTGGAGCATTGGTCAAACCAAACGGCATTACCAAGAATTCATAATGCCCATACTTCGACCTGAATGCTGTCTTGGAAATATCCTCCTTCTGAACCCTCACTTGATGATACCCTGAACGAAGATCTATCTTGGAGAAAACTCTAGCTCTGCTCAACTGATCAAACAAGTCGTCGATCCTGGGTAACGGGTACTTGTTCTTTACTGTTGTCGCATTGAGTTTCCTGTAGTCAATGCATAATCTGGATGACCCATCCTTCTTCCCCATAAGTACCACTGGTGCTGCCTATGGTGATATGCTAGCTTGGATGAACTTCTTCTCTTTCAGTTCCTCTATGTGCTGATATACCTTGGCCTGCTCTGAATTCGCCATTCTGTAAACTCGATCTGATATCGGTTTAGTTTCAGGTACCAATTCTATGCTGAACTCAATATCCCTAACCGGTGGTAGACCTGGAAGTTCTTCGGGAAATACGTCTAGAAATTTTTCAACTACCTTCGGGACTTGAACTTCTTCCATTGCCATTACTACTCCCTTCTCTTGTTGAGTTGCCACTGATCTGACTAAGATGAACCGCTTCATGCCTGGAATATCAAAAGATACACTCCCTCTACGACAATCTATTATCGCATGACTGTCTTTCAGCCAGTCCATGCCTAAGATAACGTTAAAATTTCCAACAGGAAATTCTATCAACCGGGCGGGTAAGGAATGCCCGCAAACTATAATACTACACGCTAGAATAATCCTACTAACTCTTACGAGCCCATTACCAGTGAGTATATTTAATCTTCCTGGCAATGCCTCGAACTCCATTCCTAGTCGTGTTGCAAATTGTGCAGATATAAATAAATGTGATGCTCCCGAATCAAACAATGCTACTATGGGATATGAGGCGACAAGAATGTTACCCGCCACAACGTCTCCCGATGCTAACGCCTCTTCCAAGGACAGAGTGAATGCCTGCCCTCGACCTTCTTGTTGGTTCCCATGTTGTGGCCTAGCCTGGTGCTGCTGCTGGCCTCTGCCTTGATGATGCTGGGGTGGTCTATGCTGGTGTTGATGCATCGGCGGTCCCTGCTGCCGAAACATCTGAGCTTGCGACATGAACTGGCGCTGTGCCAACGGTCTTACTGCCACCGCTGGTCCTCAAAACTGGCCTGCCCCTAGTGCTGGCAGAGCAGGAAATTGTTGCACTGGTCCTCATGACCTCGAATTCATGGGACAGGTGGTAACCGGATGATCTGGACTTCCACAGATCAAACACGGTCCGTTCAATATCTGACACACATCTCTAGTGTGCCCTACCTGCCCACAATAAGTACAGCCCACTGGGGGTTGCTGGTTCTTCCTCTGTTGTTGTTGCTGCTGCATGGGTGGTGGTGCTGGCCCTCGCATTGCCATATCGTGAAGGCGAATGCCAAGGGACGGTGCTGTTGTCTGGGGCGCTACTCCCCCTCCTCCTTCAATCTGACTGTGGGATCTCTTCTGACCCCCAGCCCTTGTAACGCCCCAGAACCAGAATACTGGAGAGCGGGGGCGTACATAGCAGGCTACGTATATTGAAGTGCAACCCACCTCGCTATACGGTCACGGCTGTCTAGATACATGAGGGTTTAACTACAAGCCAACAGTCTCCTATAGTCGTGAACAAGCCTATTGTCTCAATCTCAAGCAAGCAATAATAGTTACAAGATGTCAGAGCACCAAATATATAATAGCAAGGTGTCCCATACATTACATATTGGATGATCATGAAGCTAGTCGTACAAAACGTCAAGACTAGCAAGAGTTCAGTCATACATGATCAACCCTAGGATTTGCCAATCATGTTACAGCCCGTAGGCAGACAGTAAGTAAAGGTGCAATACGAGCTAACACGTGCTCGCCGGCTAAACGCCTCAAAAGAATAATTTTTACAATAAAGTGGAAGAACAAAAAGAAACCCACTCGTTGCCAGGGTTACGCCTGGTGGTCACCATCTGGCTGGAAAGTAGGTAGATCCTCTGGTGTCGCTCCAGTATCTGGCTATACAAAACCAGCTGGGTCAGACCCCAGAAAGAGCAAGTGCCACAAAGGAGGCTTCACTTAGGAACTAAAACCAGCAATTAGCACAAGAATATAATTACATAATAAAAGACAGTAATTAAGGAAAAGCATGACAGGTGATATACGATGAGATAACCATGGGACTATTCAGATAACCAGGTTACAACCCGTAAACCAAACAAGGACCGGGGTTGTAACCCTTCGTCTGAACAGAACTTGGTTTCTCCCACCATTTATCGGCAAGATAATATAAGAAATCAGGACATGTAAAAATCTTGTACATGATCAAGACAAGACTAGAATGATTATTCCTTATCCAACAATCACGGCCAAGCAATAAGTACGGCTTGATACTTTAACTAACTAGGGTTATCACAGGCCTAGTTACTAGCAAGATGCAGTGAGATTATTCCAACAGCCACAAGCCCTGCAGACCATCCAGGCTATCCGAACGCAATTAGGGGTTGAATTCAAGTGGGTACATCGTCCAGGAAACGCATGTACCCTTAGGTGACTTAGAGGGTGCAATACATGACAGTGTGCTGGAAATGCGCCCTACTCGACGGCAGGCTACAGATCCCAAGTGGGGCGCCCAGATAACGGGATTGGCTGTAGCTGGGGAAATCTCTCATGACTACTGGATTATTCTAGTTATTAGCCTTAGTCAGTTTCAGTAGGTACCCCTGACCGTGGTACTCAGGGGTACCATCCTAAATATGATACAAGACAGGACTGGTTCATTTGTACAAGCACAATCGCCCACGGTGTCCAGGTTATTTATACTTATCAAGTCATGTCATGTTAGCTGTCGCAACAGCAATTCAAGATATATCATGTCAGGTTTACTCGTCAGGAGTGCGCCACGGCGGGCCACTATCATGTCATGTTACTTGTCAAGAGTGCACCACTACGGGTCACCGTCGTGTTCAGGGATACATGCAGGGTAACATAGTACAAACATTCTGTTAAAAGACACAAGTTATACTGAGGGTTACAAGACCTGAGTTAACAATAATAATAAAATACTAATAATAATAATTAACTCATCAATTAAGAAGCTTATGAGAGAGCCATGTGGCTGGGGTAATGGGTCCTCATGCGGTCGGGATAGTAAAATCCATGCGGCTCAGGAAGAACCGGTATTTGTGGCTCAGGAAGCATATGGGACTTATGCGGCCAGAAATGGGGAGGGCGCTTGCGGCTCAAAGGGGAAAGCCCATGGGCTCTGGGGTTACTGGGCCTTATGCGTCTCAAGATGGCGGACGCGTATGCGGCTGAGGAGTGGGGCATATACGGCTGGAGGGGAGTGGGGGCATATGCGACTGGCGGGAGTGGGGGCATATACGGCTGGCGGGGAGTGGGGGCATATACGGCTGGCGGGGATGGACCCTTATGCGGCTGGGAAAGGATTAGTTTCCATGAGGCAAGGAAAGAAAGAGGGGCGCATGCGGTTCAGTTAGGAGCTCATGCGGCTAGGATTCGATCAGGGGTATATGCGGTCAGCGGGAGGAACATCTCATTCGGCTGGGAGAAGTCAGCCGTATGCGGCTAGGTTTTGATGGAGTCATATGCGGCTGGGTGTTCAAAGTTTCATGCGACTGAAATGGAAAGGCTATGCGGCCAGGAATTCATTCCAGTCATGCGACTGAGTTCAACAGTAGCGCATGCGGATGGGAATTCAATAACTCATACGGCCAAGAAGGAGACTTGCCGCATGAGAAGTCTTGCAGCTAAGTCCATGCGACTGAGTGCTGTCCTTCTCCTCCATTATTTCGAGAAGAAGAACCATTGCAGGCCATGGCTTCCAAGCTGCAGAAAACCTTCATCCAGAGTCCAAATTCGAACTTCCATAGGTCAAAATAGGGCAGAATAAAATTCTCTACAATATGGAACCATCAGAACTTGATAATAACAAGATTAAATAGATCAAAACCCAAAAAATCCAAAAATGAAATAAACTTATATCTTCAAGAATTTAGCCATGGAAATTGAAAACACTAAGTACTAAAGAGTCTTAGAATGTTGCAAGAAAGAAAATGGAACAATAAATCTTGAGTTCCTCCATGAAGCAAGATGCACTTGCCTAGACCTCTCTTCCTGGTAGGTGGAGAGTTAATAGAGGAGAAGAAGAAGAGTAATGAAGAGAGAGAAAGAAGAATAGGTTAATAAATGGTAGTGGTGGTGGTAGGTAGGGGGGTTGGTTCTCCAACAAAACCGAACCAAGATGAACCAAGCAAAAAAATACCGACTAAATCAAGCAGAGAAACATAAAAATACGAGTCAAAATATGTACACGTATACCGAGATACGTAATACGAACCATAGGCATTACAACTCTACCCACCTTAAAATAATTCCATCCTCGAAATTTGATCAAGAGGCTAGAGATGAAAGGACAAGCTACATTAAGCAATCAATGAAACAATCAATCATACAAGCAAGGAATTTGAAGGTATGAGGAAGAGGGAAGACATTCTGCTAGGAACCTCTCTGCCGGTTCTGAATCTGAGCTTGGATCAGGGCATACTGCTGGGGTCTCTGCTACTGGAAGACTTGGGTCTGAGGCAGCAATGGCCTCGGAGGCTGGTACTGCTGCTGTACTGGTGCTGGTGCTGGTCCCCTTACCGAGGGACTAGTCTGGGCCGATGATGAACTAGCCATGTTCGGACAGGACCCTATCTTGTGATCCGGTGCCCCACAAGCCAAACACAATCCCTGTCCTCTGCGACACTCCGAAATAACGTGTCCTGGCTTCCCACAATGAGTGCAGCCCATTATGGAAGACTGCTTCTGCTTCTGTTGCTGAGGGGATATGACCGACGTCACTGAGGCCTCCTACCTCGAAGTTTTAATTGTCAAAGCCCTGACTACCGGGGCTGGTGCTGTCGACTGGGTCATCTGGCCGTGAGATCGCTTCCGACCTCCGGTCCTGTCTACGATCCTATGGGAGGTATACTCGTGCCGCCTAGCTGCCCTCAATACTGCATCAAAAATATGATGCTCAAACTGCTCTACTGCCAACAAAATCTCGAGATGGAGCCCTTGCTGGAACCGTTGGGCTCTATCGAACTCGGTCGCCACCAAGGTGGGAGCAAACCGACTAAGCCTGGAAAACTCGGCCGCATATCCATCGACCGTCCTGCCCATCTTCTTTAAATTGGTAAACTTGGTCTATAGATCGTACCGAGCTACAGCATCGAAGTACTTGGTCTGGAATCTCTCTCTGAATACTGCCCATGAAGTAGGGGCCATAATCCCACAGCCTACGTCGCCCACCAGCTGCGGGTAAGATCCAGTAACTGCAGGCGCACCACGGCCACCTTCTCGTCTTCTGGGGTCCTGGCTGCTTCTAGAATCACTTATGTGTCCTGAAGCCACGCGTCAGCAGCGATAGCATCTTCGCTGCCATTGAAGAACGGAGGGTTCAGGTGCTTGAAGCTGTTGGCCGCGCTATTCCCTAGATGACCTCCTCTGTTCAGAGCATCTTGTACTGCCTGGTGTAATTCATCACCTCGGCGATCTTGAGAAGCTAACAATTATCTGATGAGACCTACCAAAGTGCCATCATCAGGCTCTGCAGCCTGGACTGGCTGAACTGGTGGCTCTTGACCCCCAGTAGGCATGACTCTGGAGGCTACTCCTGAATGCTGGGCTTGATCTCCAGGTTTCTACTGGTCCGTGGGAGGTGCTCCGCCTTGTTGATCGGCAGGTCCAGGAACAATGCCGCTGAAGAAGACGACATAGGAAACAATAAGGAAGGACCAAGACAGATCAACGATACAAGCATGTGATCAGGTCGAGAATCTCAGGGATGAGAAGATACGGGCAGAGATCAAGGGAGAGTACTGATTGAGACATATATTCGGTAAACCCTCATATATCTTGATTTACAAGACCTGCATGGGCCACCACTTAAACTATGTAACGCCCCAGAACCAGAATACTGGAGAACGGGGGCGTACATAGCCAGCTACGTATATTAAAGTGCAATCCACCTCGCTATACGGTCACGGCTGTCTAGATACATGAGGGTTTAACTACAAGCCAACAGTCTTGTATGGTCGTGAACAAGCCTATTGTCTCAATCTCAAGCAAGCAATAATAGTTACAAGATGTCAGAGCACCAAATATATAATAGCAAGGTGTCCCATATATTACATATTGGATGATCATGAAGCTAGTCGTACAAAATGTTAAGACTAGCAAGAGTTCAGTCATATATGATCAACCCTAGGATTTGCCAATCATGTTACAGCCCGTAGGCAGACAGTAAGTAAAGGTGCAATACGAGCTAACACGTGCTCGCCGGCTAAACGCCTCAAAAGAATAATTTTTACAATAAAGTGGGAGAACAAAAAGAAATCCACTCGTTGCCAGGGTTACGCCTGGTGGTCACCATCTGGCTGGAAAGTAGGTAGATCCACTGGTGCCGCTCCGGTATCTGGCCATACAAAATCAGCTGGGTCAGACCCAAGAAAGTGCAAGTGCCACAGAGGAGGCTTCACTTAGGAACTAAAACCAGCAATTAGCACAAGAATATAATTACATAATAAAAGACAGTAATTAAGGAAAAGCATGACAGGTGATATACGATGAGATAACCATGGGACTATTCAGATAACCAGGTTACAACCCGTAAACCAAATAAGGACCGGGGTTGTAACCCTTCATCTGAACAGAACTTGGTTTCTCCCACCATTTATCGGCAAGATAATATAAGAAATCAGGACATGTAAAAATCTTGTACATGATCAAGACAAGACTAGACTGATTATTCTTCATCCAACAATCACAGCCAAGCAATAAGTACGGCTTGATACTTTAACTAACTAGGGTTATCACAGGCCTAGTTACTAGCAAGATGCAGTGAGATTATTCCAACAGCCACAAGCCCTGCAGACCATCCAGACTATCCGAACATAATTAGGGGTTGAATTCAAGTGGGTACATCGTCCAGAAAACGTATGTACCCTTAGGTGACTTAGAGGGTGCAACACATGACAGTGTGCTGTAAATGTTCCCTACTCGACGGCAGGCTACAGATCCCAAGTGGGGCGTCCAGATAACGGGATTGCCTGTAGCTGGGGAAATCTCTCATGACTACTGGATTATTCTAGTTATTATCCTTAGTCAGTTTCAGTAGGTACCCCTGACCGTGGTACTCAAGGGTCCCATCCTAAACATGATGTAAGACAGGACTGGTTTATTTGTACAAGCACAATCGCCCACGGTGTCCAGGTTATTTATACTTATCAAGTCATGTCATGTTAGCTGTCGTAACATCAATTCGAGATATATCATGTCAGGTTTACTTGTCAGGAGTGCGCCACGGCGGGCCACTATTATGTCATGTTACTTGTCAAGAGTGCACCACTATGGGTCACCGTCGTGTTCAGGGATACATGCAGGGTAACATAGTACAAGCATTTCGTTAAGAGACACAATTTATACTGAGGGTTACAAGACCTGAGTTAACAATAATAATAATTAACTCATCAAATAAGGAGCTTATGAAAGAGCCATGCGGCTGGGGTAACGGGTCCTCATGCGGTCGGGATAGTAAAATCCATGCGGCTCAGGAAGAACCGGTATTTACGGCTCAGGAATCATATGGGACTCATGCGGCCAGAAATGTGGAGGGCGCTTGCGGCTCAAAGGGGAAAGCCCATGCGGCTCTGGGGTAACTGGGCCTTATGCGGCTCAAGATGGCGGACGCGTATGCAGCTGAGGAATGGGGCATATACGGCTGGCGGGGAGTAGGGGCATATGCGGCTGGCGGGGAGTGGGGGCATATACGGCTGGCGGGGAGTGGGGGCATATACGGCTGGCGGGGATGGACCCTTATGCGGTTGGGAAAGGATTAGTTCCCATGCGGCCAGGAAAGGAAGAATGGCGCATGCGGTTCAGTTAGGAGCTCATGCGGCTAGGATTCGATCAGGGGTGTATGCGGTCAGCGGGAGGAACATCTCATGCGGCTAGGAGAAGTCAGCCGTATGCGGCTAGGTTTAGATGGAGTCATATGCGGCTGGGTGTTCAAAGTTTCATGCGGCTGAAATGGAAAGGCTATACGGCCAGGAGTTTATTCCAGTCATGCGGCTGAGTTCAACAGTAGCGCATGCGGATGGGAATTCAATAACTCATGCGGCCAAGAAGGAGACTTGCCGCATGAGAAGTCATGCGGCTAAGTCCATGCGGCTGAGTGTTGTCCTTCTCCTCTATTATTTCGAGAAGAAGAACCATTGCAAGCCATGGCTTCCAAGCTGCAGAAAACCTTCATCCAGAGTCCAAATTCGAACTTCCAAAATGGGGCAGAATGAAATTCTCTATAACATGGAACCATCAGAACTTGATAATAACAAGATTAAATAGATCAAAATCCAGAAAATCCGAAAATGAAATAAACTTAGATCTTCAAGAATTTAGCCATAGAAATTGAAAACACTAAGTACTAAAGAGTCTTAGAATATTGCAAGAAAGAAAATAGAACAATAAATCTTGAGTTCCTCCATGAAGCAAGATACACTTGCCTAGACCTCTCTTCCTGGTAGGTGGAGAGTTAATGGAGGAGAAGAAGAAGAGTAATAAAGAGAGAGAAAGAAGAATGGGTTAATAAATGGTAGTAGTGGTGGTAGATAGGGGGGTTGGTTCTCCAACAAAACCGAACCAAGCCAAAAGCCGAACCGAACCAAGATGAACCAAACAAAGAAATGTCCAATAAATCAAGCAGGAAAACATGCAAATACGAGTCAAATTATGTACACGTATACCGAGATACATAATACGAACCACAGGCATTACAGTCCTTGCCGTGATCCTCTGAATGGTGATCTCATGCCTTCGGGTCACCGTTAACACTTCATCGAAAGTCTGATAATTGTGCCCTTCTATCAATTGCAAGGGCTCAAGATGAAAGCCTTGCTGAAATCTCATAGCCCTCTGGCTCTCTGTCGCTACCATCTCTGGGGCGAACCTACTCAATCTACAGAACTCCGCTGCATAAGCATCTACCGTCTTGCCGGCCTGCTTGAGGTTGATAAACTTCTGTTGTAGCTCAAACTGTGACACAACTCTATAGTACTTGGTCTTGAATCTCGCAGTAAAATCATCCCAAGCAACAGGACTTCTGATGCCCACCAATCACGTGCGAGATCCTGAAGTAACAACTTCACTTGACCCACACGTTCTTCTGCCGGTACCTTAGTTGCTGTCAAAATAGCCTCAATGTCCTTAAGCCATGCATCTACTGAGATGGCATCTTCCGTGCCCTCGAAACGGAGGGAGTTGTACTTATAAAACCTGGTTGATGCTCCTGAATCTGTCCTTGCCCCTCTTTCCAAAGCCGTCTGCAATCATTGGTTGAGTAGTACATTCTGCTCTTGCAACTGAGCGTGCATGCGCTGTTGGGCTAACATCTGATGTTCCTGAGTAGCCATCATCCCTCTCATGATCTCTAGAAGGGCCAGGGTGTCTATTTCCACAGGGGTAGGTAGAACTATTGGGGGCGTTGGAACCTCCGGATACAGTGGTCCAGCTGCTGGTTCCACTATTACTTCTTCTTGGATAGTCTCTTGAGGTAGTACTGGCCCTTGTAGCTGACCAACCTGGTCATGTTGTCCATGTTGCCCTTGTTGTTGCTGTCCAGTTCTGACAGATGCAGACGAAGTGCCCCTAATGAAAGGGACAAGAGAGCAATCAAACGACCGGACATGAAGGATCAATGAAGTCGAAGGATACCGGAATGTTAAGCTAGGGTTGAGAACAACGAATCATGAGATCAAGGGAGAACATGTGTGATTGAGACATCTTATAAATCAAAACACTCCACAAAGTCTGAAATCAGACCTGCATGTGTCACCTCCAGTTTTCGAATTAGGGGTATTTTCGTCATTTTTTAAGTTTTATAATTTTTGGGAATTTTATTTGATTTTATAGGATTTTTAGGGATTTGGTTGATTTAGTTTGAATTTTATCCAATTTGGACTTAAGTTGGAGATCCGGGTAGTCTGGACACTAGTGGGACCCACATACTAGCTGGGCTTGGCCCATATGCCATCCTAACTAGGCTAGAAACCATAAACCATACTCCCATGGCTTAACTAGTCATTTAGAGGCTTAATTAGTCAATTTGGAGTTATACCAAACCAAGTCTAATGGGTTTGGAGGCCTAATGGGTCTCCACCCAAACCCATTAAGACCCCCCCCCCCATGGCCGGCCATGTATAGGCAAACCCCCTTCCTTTACTTCACTCCAAAGTAAACTCTCTCTCTCTTCATTTCATTCTTTTCTTTTGAAGCTTCTTCTTCCTCAAGGAAACCAATTCTAGGTATGCTCATTAACCCCCATAAATTTCCTCTCTTGCATTTATTCCTTCACAATAAATGTGGAGGAGACCATTCTCTACTTAATGACCATAGCTTTTATAGGTTTTCCTAAAACCTAGTTTAAGGATTTATTTGGGGTTTTCCTTTTTAGAGAGAAATATATATATGTGTATATATATATATATATATATATATATATATATATATATATATATATATATATATCTATATGTGTGTGTATGTATTTATATATATATATATGAGTGTGTGTGTGTGTGAGTGTCAATATATATATATGTAGATGGGTATGTGTGTTTGTGATTTTATATATATATATATAGTTATGGATGTGTGTGTGTGATTTTAGAGGAAGAGAATGAGGGTTTGGGAGAGAGGAATAGAAGTAGAAGAAGAAAAAGGAATAAGAAATAGCAGCAGCAGCAGTAGGAAGTAGAGCAGCAGCAGCAGTAGGAAGTGGCAGCAGCAGCATAAGCCCAGTAGCAACAGCAGCAGTTTAGGCATTAGGAGAAGCAGTGGCAATAAGAATAAGACGGAGAATAAGGAGAATAAGACGGAGAATAAGGAGAAGGAGACGGAGAATAAGGAGAAGGAGACGGAGAATAAGGAGAAGAAGACGGAGAATAAGGAGAATAAGACGAAGAATAAGGAGAAGGAGACGGAGACGGAGAATAAGAAGAAGGAGACGGAGAATAAGAAGAAAGAGACGGAGAATAAGGAGAAGGAGACGGAGAATAAGGAGAATAAGACAGAGAATAAGAATAAGGAGAAGGGAATGTAGGAAAATCAAATTAGAGAGGGTTTGTGAGTGAGTCGAATTTAGTAAAAGGGTGAAATTGAGTTCCGAGTGTCGGAACGCGCCCAAAATTTAGATGAGACTTAGATTATGTAAATTAGATTTTGTGGGTAGGCCAACTCTTGATCCCGTTTGACTTTCTTCGACTTGTTTTGACTTGCGATGGCTGGTATGACCTAGAGTTGACTTGGTCTGACTTAGATTGACTTGATATAACTCAATTTGACCTAGATTGACCTAGTTTGACTTAGCCTTGCATTCATGACTTAAATTAGTTTCCTTTTTCAGTATAAAATCCTTTTTGACTCATAGTATCTTATTTTAGGTCTGTGATTACTCTGAACGTCTGTTTACCTTATCAGCTCAGGACCACAGGCGAGTACATTCACTGATAGTTTTCATTATCTTGATATCTGCTATATCCGATTCAGTTGTAGTATCTTACTTGATTCCTAACACGATGGTTCACGGACTAGTATATGTCGGATCGTGGCATGAGATGTTGTTCCCGGGTTACTTGGTATATTGGTACATGACTCGGCTTGTTACTTGTACTTGTATAGACATGGACTTGGGAGTGGGCTGATCACCTACTTTTGAATCCCGTGTCATGACGTGTTATGTCCGGATCCTTTATACTATTCGGGGATGGGGAGTTATTAGTGGTTTTGTGATCAAATTCCCATATTGTTCTATTGTATACATTGTTCATAGCTATACCCTCGCCTCACGATGGGTAAAGCCTTACCCTACATCGTTCATAGCTTTCTATGGTGACCGACCTTACCGCTCTATTGTACACATTGTTCATAGCCGGTCAGATGGAAAGCCTGATCATGTTTCCCAAGCCGATCACATAATGCTCTAATAATTCAAGGCACATTTTATATTTACTTATCTTATCATATATCCTGTTCTGTTCTACATTCAGTACTTTCTCACCATGCTATGATATTCAGTGACTCACATGTTCTACATGCCTTTATGTTATACCTTGATTGGAGACTAAGTTCGGCTCGGGAGAAAGGTTACAACCCCGGTCCTTGTTTGGTTTAAGGGTTGTAACTCAGCTTTCGAACGGTTCCCAAGTCTTCATATATCTTTGTCTTGTAGTTCATTATACTGTCTCTTATAGAATTTGTCAATTCACATGGAACTGCTGTTAGTGCTTGTACTTGCTCATTTTCCTGACAGGATATCGTTATGATATATTACAGATGACTCTGAGGTAGACTGCTCGACCTATTATGGGCTCGAGCTCGATGGAGTAGTCCAGGAACGTGGCCTTATAGTAGAGCCACTAGACTTGTTCTCCCAGAATAGTATAGATTAGTTGGGTTGTCTGGCCTGCGAGCCAGCTAGTACTTTTCAGACCATAGTAGTTATATATATTTTCTGTGACTTTGGGATATTATGTATAGCTCTGGACTTGTGTGGATCTCGAACTTATTTTATGCTTTCATCTATCATATTTTTTTTCATGCTATCTATCCTAGTTTACTTTGTGAATGAGACTGTATTGCTATGTCACCTCCATTTGGACTGTATATACTGTACAGGTACCTTTATCTGTTTAGTTGTAGTATTTATAGATGACCTAGACAGCATTCTACCGCCGATGTTGCGGCGTAGGCTGGACGTAACCACGTACTCGTGCCCCTAATCAGGGTACGGGTCGTGTCACATTTTTGTGGTGGCCCACGCAGGTCCGGTGTCGCAGTTAGTGCGATCTCGTAATGGTGCTCGACTTAGAGTACTAATTACGAGCCTGTAATTAGGACGTAGGACCTAGGATACGATAGGAGTTTCTCAATCACACCTAGGAAAAATTTTCGATCTTTTGATTATCATGATTACTCCCCTTGTATTAAATTAACTGTCCTTCTTTGATAATGTCTTCTCATGTGCCATATTAATCTTTTTGCTTCAATTCGTCTCCAGAATAACGAAGATGCACCCGCAGGCCACTGGATCGAGTAGCTTGCCCGAGAGATCTGACCAGGCTGAGGAGGAGGTTCACGAGACTGCCCCCAGTGATTCTACTATCCCGGAGGCCCTGGCAGTTGCACATGGAGGTCTACCACCTCCACCCCGGAGGGTTTCGATCGTCATTCCGGAGATGCTGCCGCCACCACCACCGATACCGACAGATACACATCATACGTTCCTTCTCCTTCAGCAGAAGATGGAGACACAGCGGGCCCAGGCAGAGGCGTCGCAGCGCCAGTCGGAGGCGTCACACCGCCAGATTGAGATGCTGAGGCAGAGCATGGAGAACTCGTATCAGCTTGCACTAGCAGCCGTGGAGAGAGTGGCACCAGGTACGGTGCAGGGCCCTACTGGCCAACAGCCGTACCAACAGCAGTCCAGGCCAGGGACAATATTAGACTTTAGGAAGATGAGCTCCATGGACTTCACGGGCACGGAGGGCATCCTTTATGCAGACGACTGGCTAGAGGACATGCAGCGGAGCATGGAGCTGGCAGAGCTTCCTAGAGCACTTTGGGTTTCGGCCGCAGCCAGCCGATTCTTCGATATCGTGCTGACATGGTACCGCACAGATCCTCGTGCGTCGGTGAGAGGGTTGACATAGGAGAACTTTCGGAGGCTTTTCAAGGAGAAGTTCTTCCCGGATTTGGATCTTACAACATTGGAGGGCCAGTTCGTGGGTCTAGTGCAGGGGAACTCGTCGGTGGACGAGTATGCAGCAGAGTTCTTCTGCCTTAGCAGGTTCGCTCCCGATATGATCCAGGATGAGGGGAAGAAGGCTCGTAAGTTCCGTAGGGGACTTATTCATGTAGTACGCACCCGCACCTCGGGTCGCCGTGACACGACGTTCGATCAGATATTGGTGGACGCACAGATTGCAGAGGAGGACTTCGGCCTCAAGCCGAAGAGGAGCGGAGATACCATGGAGGCGAGTTCCAGTGCGGGACCGGCCAAGCACCCCCATTTTCAGCATCAGCAGAGGCCATTTCAGCAGCAACAGCCTCTGTTGCAGATTCAGCAGGCACCAGCGCGTGTCCAGCAGCACCAGGGACAGGGCCAGAGCAGGCCATCCAGTGTGCCTTCTGCAAGAAGATGGGGCACACCCGGAAGGTTTGTAGGATGAAGCAGGGAGTTTGTTTATTCTGTGGAGCTCCAGACCACCTGGTGAAGAACTGTGCTGCCCGTGCAGCTAGACAGGCAGGCCAGAACGGAGTGCAGCAGGCTAGAGGAGGCCAGCAGGGGCGAGCTTTCGCCATGACAGTTAGGCCCACTCAGGCAGTAGCAGAGCAGATAGCAGGTTCCAATCCTTCGATCTCATTTCCGCGTTTGCCTTCTTATAAACTGTCTTGAAATTCGATTCCATCTGTTCCTTGATCGTTTGATAAAAAAATTTTCTTGTGATGTGATATTCTTCTGAGATAAGTCGTATGGGTTAGGTCGCCTTGATTATGAGATTTTAGAATCCTCTAGGGTCATGCTAGCAGGCAGAGTGAGGACATATAGTCGGATTATGGACGTATTTCTCGGGTGTGGGAATTTAAGGTTTTTGCTGCCAAGCTAGCGGCAATACGAAAATTTTAAATACCATAATTCTAGAGATATGTACCTTAGTCGAGAACTCTGTGATTATCGTAGCCTTGCTCACTGGCATGACGAAGATTCTGAGTATCATGATGATTGGACAGACGCATACGATTATCGAGCTGCATGATTTTTCTGTGATTACTTTGTTTTAATTTTTGGAGGATGAATTCTTTTAAGGTGGATAGACTTATAGCACCCGGTTCTATTTGAGAGTAAATTTAAATTTCATCATTTTAGTCATTTAATTCATGCTTTGATTTTTGAGATTTTAAATTATTTTAAATTTTAAGCCATGACTTGTGATTTTGATAATTTACTATTGTTTGGTTTTAATTTTGAGGACGAAATTCTTTTAAGGTGGGTAGATTTGTCACTCCCAGTTTTCAAATTAGGGATATTTTCATCATTTTCCAAGTTTTATAATTTTTGGGAATTTTATTTGATTTTATAGGATTTTTAGGGATTTGGTTGATTTAGTTTGAATTTTATCCAATTTGGACTTAAGTTGGAGACCCGGGTAGTCTGGACACTAGTGGGACCCACATACTAGCTGGGCTTGGCCCACATGCCATCCTAACTAGGCTATAAACCATAAACCATACTCCCATGGCTTAACTAGTCATTTAGAGGCTTAATTAGTCAATTTGGAGTTAAACCAAACCAAGTCTAATGGGTTTGGAGGCCTAATGGGTCTCCACCCAAACCCATTAAGACCCCCCCATGGCCGGCCATGTATAGGCAAACCCCCTCCCTTTACTTCACTCCAAAGTAAACTCTCTCTCTCTTCATTTCATTCTTTTCTTTTGAAGCTTCTTCTTCCTCAAGGAAACCAATTCTAGGTATGCTCATTAACCCCCATAAATTTCCTCTCTTGCATTTATTCCTTCACAATAAATGTGGAGGAGACCATTCTCTACTTAATGACCATAGCTTTTATAGGTTTTCCTAAAACCTAGTTTAAGGATTTATTTGGGGTTTTCCTTTTTAGAGAGAAATATATATATGTGTATATATATATCTCTATATGTGTGTGTATGTATTTATATATATATATATGAGTGTGTGTGTGAGTGTCAATATATATATATATATATATATATATATATATATATATATATATATATATATATATATATATATATATATATATAAACTCACAAACACACATACCCATCTACATATATATATATATATATATATATATATATATATATATATATATATATATATATATATATATATGGATGTGTGTGTGTGATTTTAGAGGAAGAGAATGAGGGTTTGGGAGAGACGAATAGAAGTAGAAGAAGAAGGAATAAGAAATAGCAGCAGCAGCAGTAGGAAGTAGAGCAGCAGCAGCAGTAGGAAGTAGAGCAGCAGCAGCAGTAGGAAGTGGCAGCAGCAGCATAAGCCCAGTAGCAGCAGCAGCAGTTTAGGCATTAGGAGCAGCAGTGGCAATAAGAATAAGACGGAGAATAAGGAGAATAAGACGGAGAATAAGGAGAAGGAGAAGGAGAATAAGGAGAAGGAGACGAAGAATAAGGAGAATAGGACGAAGATTAAGGAGAAGGAGATGGAGAATAAGGAGAATAAGACGGAGAATAAGGAGAATAAGACGGAGAATAAGGAGAAGGAGACGAAGAATAAGGAGAATAAGACGGAGAATAAGGAGAAGGAGATAGAGAATAAGGAGAATAAGACGAAGAATAAGGAGAATAAGACGGAGAATAAGGAGAAGGAGACGGAGAATAAGGAGAATAAGACGGAGAATAAGAATAAGGAGAAGGGAATATAGGAAAATCAAATTAGAGAGGGTTTGTGAGTGAGTCGAATTTAGTGAAAGGGTGAAATTGAGTTCCGAGTGTCGGAACGCGCCCAAAATTTGGATGAGACTTAGATTATGTAAATTAGATTTTGTGGGTAGGCCAACTCTTGACCCCGTTTGACTTTCTTTGACTTGTTTTGACTTGCGATGACTGGTATGACCTAGAGTTGACTTGGTCTGACTTAGATTGACTTGATATAACTCAATTTGACCTAGATTGACCTAGTTTGACTTAGACTTGCATTCATGACTTAAATTAGTTTTCTTTTTCAGTATAAAACCCTGTTTGACTCATAGTATCTTATTTTAGGTCTGTGATTACTCTGAGCGTCTGTTCACCTTATCAGCTCAGGACCACAGGTGAGTACATTTACTGATAGTTTTTATTGTTTTGATATCTGCTATATCCGATTCAGTTGTAGTGTCTTACTTGATTCCTAACACGATGGTTCATGGACTAGTATATGTCGAATCCTGTCATGAGATATTGTTCCCGGGTTACTTGGTATATTGGTACAAGACTCGGCTTGTTACTTGTACTTGTATAGATATGGACTTGGGAGTGGGCTGATCACCTGCTTTTGAATCCCGTGTCATGACGTGTTAAGTGGGATGATCACCTGCTTTTGAATCCCGTGTCATGACGTGTTATGTTCGGATCCTTTATACTATTCGGGGATGGGGAGTTATTAGTGGTTGTGATCAAATTCCCACATTGTTCTACTGTATACATTGTTCATAGCTATACCCTCGCCTCACGACGGGTAAAGCCTTACCCTACATCGTTCATAGCTTTCTATGGTGACCGGCCTTATCGCTCTATTGTACACATTGTTCATAGCCGGTCGGATGGAAAGCCTGATCATGTTTCCCAAGCCGATCACATAACGCTCTAATAATTCAAGGCACATTTTATATTTACTTATCTTATCATATATCCTGTTCTGTTCTACATTCAATACTTTCTCACCATGCTATGATATTCAGTGACTCACATGTTCTACATGCCTTTATGTTATACCTTGATTGGAGACTAAGTTCTGCTCGGGAAAAGGGTTACAACCCCGGTCCTTGTTTGGTTTAAGGGTCGTAACTCAGATTTCGAACGGTTCCCAAGTCTTCATATATCTTTGTCTTGTAGTTTATTATACTGTCTCTTATAGAATTTGTCAATTCACATGGAACTGCTGTTAGTGCTTGTACTTGCTTATTTTCCTGACAGGATACCGTTATGATATATTACAGATGACTCTGAGGCAGACTGCTCGACCTATTATGGGCTCGAGCTAGATGGAGTAGTCCAGGACCGTGGCCTTATAGTAGAGCCACTAGACTTTGTTCTCCCAGAATAGTGTAGATTAGTTGGGTTGCCTGGCCTGCGAGCCAGCTAGTACTTTTCAGACCATAGTTGTTATATATATTTTCTGTGACTCTGGGATGTTATGTATAGCTCTGGACTTGTGTGGATCTCGAACTTATTTCCTGCTTTCATCTATCATATTTCCTTTCATGCTATCTATCCTAGTTTGCTTTATGATTGAGACTGTATTGCTATGTCACCTCCATTCGGAGTGTATATACTGTACATGTACCTTTATCTGTTTAGTTGTAGTATTTATAGATGACCTAGACAGCGTTCTACCGCCGATACTGCGGCGTAGGCTGGACTTAACCACGTACTCGTGCCCCTAATCAGGGTACGGGTCGTGACAGCATGGGCCACCACTGAAACCTTGTCACGCCCCAGAACTAGAATACTGGAGAGCGGGGGAATGACTCAGCCAGCTACGTATTACGGGTAGAGGAATACTGTATAATACTATCAATGCTGTCTAAAAGACGAGGGGGTGCATACTACATGAAAGTCTCACTATGGTCACTCAACATCTATTGTCTCAATCATTCGAACAAGAAACAGAATTAGAGAACATGTAAGATAAAGCAGTAAGGCGTCCCAAACGCTCAGTAAAAATGTTCTTGATATCTGGCTTTACAAAATATAGCCAGATGATGTAACAAGGTATACACAATTGTTTATCAGCTGCAGCCTGACTTAGTTATAATTATGTAAAAGTAAGTGCAAGACAATCCGACTAACATGTCGGTGCCAAACGGCAAAGTATAAAGTAAGTAACAAAACGAGTGGGGAAGTAAGGAACCCACTCGAGTCCTCCTGCGATCATTCCTCTAGTATTGACCATCTTGGAGGTGGAAGTATGCTGAGTCCTCGGGAACCGGCTCTAAATCTGGCCATGCAAAACCAGAGAGGTTAGACCTCTAATAGCAAGTACCGCAAGGAAGCACGATATGAGAAATTGGAACCAGTAATAAGAGAATATGATATATAGATCTCTGCTTGCTACTGGGATTCACATAACTTCACGACACTTCGAACCAACTTCCCAACCAAACAAGGACAGAAGTTGGCCCGTCATATCCTGACATTCTGATCATCTCAGTTAGTTAGCATAGTAGGTACAGTACGCAAACAAGTCAACTTAAACGGCCATGCAACTAATACGTCTTGCTACGGTGAGTTCCAAGTTATCCTGGAATTATGCAATAAAGATTCTTCAGTTCTTACTATGTGCAAGCAAGGCTAGTCTATCCAATCAATCAATTGCGCCAATCATGAATTAGACGAGTCCCAGCGGGACGCCCGTCATCAATATACAATAAATAATATAAGCAGATACCGCTCCCTGCCCGTGTGACAGATTTGCAGTATCTGTGGGAACCAGCCGGCCTGTCAGACACTAATAGTCCCAAAGAGGGCTGCCATGTAAGAACTTGGGAATCCATTCTCTCCATGCAATCATTATTTTATTTAACTTAGTAGCCTCTATGTTAAGTGAAATCTCATGCCGTGGATCATGGTCATTCAGAATGAGTACTTCCGTACAAAGTACGATATGCCAAACTCTACAACGATACCCATGCGGTTAGATTGTAGGTCTTACATAGCGTAATGCAACAATTAAAACTAACCACGAAATAATCATGCCTTGACCATAATGTACACACGCTGCTTTTGTAAAATAAATAAATAAATTGTAGCCTGCATGTATCTATATGCCAATATTCGGGATTGGCCAATCGATTGCAATAGTTCATAGTTAATATGAACGTGTCTCATTCATTTAATTCAATAAGATGACTATCCAGTCTCTTAGTTCCAACTAGGAACGCATGATCAATTATAAATCAAGATAACAATCAATGTCAATTAATGTCAATTTGAAATAAGAAAACAATTAAAGGCAATAGGGGCAGCAATAAATGGATGCCTATCTATGTAGTCGGGTCAGTCAAGATCCTTCTATGCAGCCATGAACTAAGTGCCATGCTTCTGGAACATAAAATCTCATGCGGCTGGGAAAATCGGGCCTATGCGGCTAGTATGAAACAAGTCCCATGCGGCTCGGGATGGTCAAGCCTAGATGCGGCTGAAAATGATAAGCCTTCATGCGGCTGGAAATGATAAGCCCTTATGCGGCTGGGCAATCGGATCTCATACGGCCAGGAAATCAAGTCTATACGGACAGGGGGATCTGGGCCCTATGCGGCCAGAAGCTGTTCCTTATGCGGCTCAAGATGCCATACGGCTGAGAGTCGCCAAGGTCCATGCGGCTAGGATTACCAAGCCTTATGCGGCTCGAAGAAAAGTCTCATGCGGATGAGAATTAAAATTCATGCGGCTGCGACGAGTAAAAGTTCATGCGGCTGCGGCCAATAGTATTAACACAGCCTTATGCGGCTAGCAAGTCCATGCGGCTGAAAACGAGCTCATGCGGCTGGAAATTCCCATACGGCTGGAATGTCCATGCGGCCGAAGGGGTATGATCCCTATGCGGCCCGGGTTGAGCTGGGCCTTATGCGGCCAGGAAAAACTCATGCGGTCAAGACTGCTCATGCGGCCAGGATTGCTTATGCGGCCGAGACTGCTCATCTTCTCCGAACTTCTGAAAATAAACCATGGAAGTCATTGCTTCCAAGCTCTCTAAATCCTTCATTCCAAGCCCAAATCTGGATTTCTATAGGTCAAAATAGGGTAGAACGAAATTCTCTACAACATGGAACCATCAAAACTTGAAAATAATAAAGTTAGCTAGATCAAACCCAAGAAATCCGAAAATGCATTAAACTTAGATCTATATGAAATGAGCCATGGAAATTGAAAATACTAAGTGCTAAAGTATCTAAGAATCTTGAGAGGAAGACAATGGAACAACAAAAATGAAAATCCATCAAGAAGCAAGTTGGCACTTGCCTATGCGGCTGGGTAGGTGGGGGAGAGTTTATGAGGATGAAGAAGAAGAGTTAATGAGAAGGAAAAGTAATGAAGAGAGAGAAAGGGTTTGGGACTTTAAATGAAGAGGGGGTAGGTGAGGTATTGGTGAACCATCCAATGGCCAAAAAATAAACCAACTCAGGCCGAACCCGAAAGCAAAGCAGAAAGTAGAAATACAGAAAAATAATTGCAGAAAAATTAATTAACGAGAAATTAAAGGAATTTAAATACAGAACAATACATGATAAATATTAAATAAATGTATTAAAGCAGTACATGTATTAAAAATATGTATTCTGGGAACGGAAAGTGACAAATTGTTTAGTCACATATACTTTTCTGTTGATCTTTTATTATTCAGTTTATGGCATGATATTATGTGTCTTGTTACGTCCCTCTGAGGACCTGGTTATCTCGCCAGGTGTATGCTCTTGTCTTTCGCAGGTGTTCTATCCGTGGCCATGATCGTCATTAATTTTTCGAGGATGATTGCACTTAGATCGTCTTCGCTTCGCTCGCCAAATTTATTTCTTTTCTCATGTATTTTTCCTTTACTCGTTGGTAGTGGATTTGTCTCCGCCCAACATATTGTATCATGACAATTCATTATCATTATATGATATCTTTTATTCATTTATTTTATGTGGATGAGATTAGTTATGGTTCTACTGTATTTTACAGCTTATGTATCCATACGAGGCCTATGTACTTCGTATGAATACAGCTGACATGTCTACGTTCCTAGTCCTACATATTTTGGGACTGGGGCGTTACATATTTTTGTGGTGACCCATGTAGGTCAAGATAAATTGTTTGGTTACTTTATCGTACCAAGCAAGCCTGCGTATAGGATTAGAAGTCTAGGATCTCATCCACATACTTGACCTCCTTCCTCGATTCCATATTCGAACTATCGTTCAACTCATCGACTGCATCTTGCTTGATTCCTTCTATCATTATCCTTATCTTTCCTTCGTGCTTGCTAAAGATTGACCCTACTAGTTAGATGTCCCAAATACCCTTAGCTTAATTGTTTTAAGTTGGGTAGAATACCCCACGGCCTGACACACCCTTGACCGCTAAAGAGAATACAAATAGTATTATCTAGACTATAGAGACTAGAAGAGTTTAACCCATTTGGTCAACCAAGCCTTGGTCAATAAAACCGTCGAATGATAGTATAGGAATAAACAAGACTTACATTCTCATGACTCTTAGACTATTCATATTGGTTCTTATTTCATCTACCCTCGTGCCTATATTTTACTATCTAGACTAATGATGCTAATATAGCCTAGTATTTGCAAGCTAATTCTTTATCAATCTTGATCAAGGCATATACTATTGAGCGGCCGCTCACTAACATATTGTCTAATCAGAATCGGTGCATGATGGTCTGATCAACCGAGTGCACTTTGGTTCGCCTTTTCATATATCAATCTACGTGGATGGGATGTAGTTGAACTTTTCCCTTAGAATTCCATCCACGACTGCCTTGATGATTCTTTTGAAATGTATACGGCCGCCTTTGAACCACGTATTCTTATTCGATAATATCACCTTTGGAACCCTTTATCGCTTTCGTCTTCCTCCTATTTTAGAAGGACGAAATCCCTCGTGCCGAGTATCCCCTTTAGTTGCCCGATCACTTATGACCACTGTAATTAGCCATTACCAACCCGTGGCTAAATCCTCATCCTAAAACTATTCGTCTTTTTCCTTGATCCTAAACCTACCATCGCGACCTTCTAAATCATTTGAATAATCCCAATCGTTCTCCTATTTTCATGCCTTTGACCTAGACGTCCACTACTACCTCTCCAAAAGACTCTAGAAATTAATTCCCTTGATCTACTCAATTCGTGTTATCACTCAATTCGTGTTATCATGATTTCATTGCCTTAACTAGCAACCCTCCATATTCGTGACTATTTTCGAATTTATCAAATTCATGACCTACTAAATGCTTGTTTATGTTAAGGCATTGTTTCTTTGCCTCGCCCGAAAACTTGTCATATTCTCATTATCGATATACCCCTTGTACCTTCTCACCTCTCTACTTATTCTTAATTTCGAGGACGAAATTATTTTAAGTTGGGTAGGATGTAAAACCCCTAAATTTCTACTATATATTTTTTTTATTTTAAAATAAATTTGGTACTGATTATTTTTTTTATATGTATGTTGCGTAGTTGCAGTGTACATCGCGCACGAAATTTCGTTATTATCGAATTTGCTCGACGAGTGCGAATATGTGCGAGCGTACATATTTTAGAAAAATATTTTTATTTATTATTTTATAGTTTTAAAATAATATATGTAATAATTATTTTGACTATCATACCAACATTTCCAAATCCATTATTTTATTTATTTATAAAAAGTCTTTCGTTTATAATAGTTATTAATAATAAATAATATTCATTGTGCATACGTACATATATTTTCTAAATATTTTATTAGTTTATTTTTAAATAAAAATGTAATTTTCGAGATTTAGTAATATTAATATTTTATTATTCAAAAGATATTTAAAAATATTTATTATTTTCGAAATTATTATTATTGGTATTTTGAAAAATAAATTTGGAAGTTATTGTGGCCATTTTAAATTTCGATTTGATTTTATGGATTTAATTTAAATAATTTTAAGGGTAGAATTTATATTTAATTTGAGTCTAGATTATCTAGATTTAAAATTAAAATTTAAATTAAATTTAGATTTGATTTGAATTGAATTATCTAATTGGGTTTAAATCCTAATCCTTATCCAAGTGGGAATTCTCACCTCCTATATAAGGAGAGGTACTCCTCCACATAAAAATTTCACGAAACCAATTCCATCAACACCACAAACATTTTATCGTGCGTGCATCATGTCCGTGTCCACCCAAAGTTATTCCACTATTCTTTGTTTACAATTACATTAATCTCCTCGTGTCCGACATCCCGAACGCATCCAAATTCCTAAACCTAAACCAAATTCTGAATCCGTGTCGGCATCCGGACACAGACCATAGAAGACCTGTCCGACCCCTGCCTCCTCCACGCATCACCACTGCCATCATCATCAATGGGTTCCACCACCATCAGCCACCATCACAACCCCCACCATCGCCACCATCACAACAACCACAACCATCGCCGTCACCGCGGCCACCCTCCCACAACCACCATCTTCATCATCGTCACCCATACCCTTATCACCTTGGCTGCCACCCGCACCCGGCCAGGACCTCCACACATGCACCACCAACAGTCGAGCACCACCGTGCGCCGACAGCCCCGACAATCGCTGCCACCAAAATTTCCCGACTACAATCACCCCGACAGAGACCCAGAACCACTACCAACCCCGTCTCCAAAACTCCATCACCATCATCACAACCTTAGAAGAAGAAAAAGGGAAAAAAAACCTAGTCCTAAACTCACCTCCGACCGAACCGACCCTCCTCCGCCGGAGCAGCCGCCCTCCGATCCCGTTCCTCCGTCTTAGCCATCTTTACGTCTCTCCGCCTTTCTCTCACTTCCGCCTCGACCGCCGGCCAGATCCGACCAAGCCCAACCAACGCTCGCCCAGCCGCTCGCCGGCCGACCCAGCCCACGTCCCACGTGACCTGCACCAAACGCCGCACCCGCCGCCTCTCGTTCCCGCTGCCGCCTCTGTGCGGAAACCGCCACACGTGGCGGTGGAACCCCACGCCTCGTCACGCCTGGTAATCGCCCCGTGGCTCCGTCGCCGACCGTACGTGGCACCCCTCTACCGCTCCTCCGCCGCGCTCCTCCTTTAGATAGCCTCCGCCGCCCTCTCTTCCCTCTCGATTTTTCCTCCGACTTCTTTTTCTCTTCCTTCCTCCGAGTCCACCGCTCTCTTCATCTTCGCTCAGACCCTCTGCTCTCACTCTCATCCTCTCTCTCTCTCTCTTTTCTCTCTGTTCCCTCCTCATTTTTGTTCTCACCCTCTCTCACGTGTTAAAAGGTTTTGTTTTTTTACGTTATTATTATTATTATTATATATCTTTTAATATTTTTGTGGATATGTGACATCCATTCTACTTAATATATACAGTATATTAATTATATTATTAGTGTGAGGTTGTCTTTTTATTTAGTATTAGTTATGTTTTGTTATGGTTAAATTATTTTACTTAAACATTAGTAAGATAATTAGTATACTGTATGTAATATTTGTTTGATAAATATATAGTAAACTCTAAATACAATTATTATTTTCTATGTTTCTATTGTATATTAGTACCAATATTTGATAATATATTATTAGCTAAATATATATAGTATATAATTTCCCAAAAACTAATTTGTATTACTAGACTCTATAAGTCATAAAGATATTAGTATGATATTTTTCCATATATGTATTTTGACCTAAATTTTAGTTTAACCGCATTGGAATTTTTTTGCTTAAAATATTTTCTAGATACTACCAAGTTATTAAAAATATATAGATAAGCAAGTTATTTTAGCCATAAAAATAATTTCTCCGTATTTTCGTATTTATCCTAAATAAAATAAAATAAAAATAATATATTTTGATGAGATTTCCAAATTATTATAAACTATTTTCAAGTATTATGTATAATATTTTAATATAGTTTTCAAGGATTATAAATAGTTTTCTAAAAATCTATATATATTATAATCTATCCAATTTCTTTCTGATATTCTCATGTCCGTGACTAAATCCCTTTTTCCTATCCTCTCACCAAATTCTGTACATCCTACTATCGACCCTAGCTAACTTGATTATTCTGGACCCGAGGGAACGGTCCGTGCCACCATCAGAGGTCACCTTGTGTAGTTATTACCCGAAGTCGCAGTTCGTGCCACATTGATCATTGCAGCACACCAGGCGTCCTACTAGGCAAGACACCTTGCCTTTACTGTTTAAATTTCTTGCTCAATATCATGCATACTTTATAATTATTTATTTCTAGCAAATATAAATTGTTATTTCAAAACTCTATGTAGTTGCAAATTACTATACTTAGTTTTCGTTATGCATTTGGCCTAGAGTTAAGGGACCACTTTTGTTTGTGCCGCATTCATTGGCCCGACACATGTGTGCCACGATGTCACGTGTCTCATATAGATTCGGACTTGCGTACCGACCGTACATCGGTGCGTACAGGACGAGCGTTAGGATATAACTGCTAATATAATTGCCTAGAAGACTTAGCGGTTATTAGAAATATCGTGGTGTGGATTCAGCACGAGTAGTGCATGGGGAGGGGAAGACAGTTATTAGGCGCAGGGGCTTTCACACATTTATTTTTCTCTAGCTGCCATTTGTGACTCAGTCGAGAGCTAGTGCGCCGTGCACTTATTTACTTTTCTCTAGATGCCACTAGTGCCTCGGTTGAAACACAAATGTGCCGTGCATTTACTTTCCTCTAGTTGCCGTTAGTGACTCACCCAAGAGCTAGTGGCCGTGCATTTATTTTTCTCTAGATGCCCCTTAGCTCTCACTCGAGTTCTAATGGACCGTACATTTACTTTTCCCTAAACGCCACTAGTGCCTTGGTTGAAACGCTAACGCGCCGTGTTTCTAGTCTCGGGAGCCCTTGTGTGGAACGTTGTCTTCAAAATGCATTTTCACATAGAATGGTTAAGGACCTTTAATTGTTTAGTCACATATACTTTTCTGTTGAGCTTTTATTATTCAGTTTATGGCATGATATTATGTGTCTTGTTACGTCCCTCTGAGGACCTGGTTATCTCGCCAGGTGTGTGCTCTTGTCTTTCGCAGGTGTTCTATCCGTGGCCATGATCGTCATTATTTCTTCGAGGATGATTGCACTTAGATCGTCTTCGCTTCGCTCGCCAAATTCATTTCTTTTCTCATGTATTTTTCCTTTACTCGTTGGTGGTGGATTTGTCTCCGCCCAACATATTGTATCAAGACAATTCATTATCATTATATGATATCTTTTATTCATTTATTTTGTGTGGATGAGATTAGTTATGGTTCTACTGTATTTTACAGCTTATGTATCCATACGAGGCCTATGTATTTCGTATGAATACAGATGGCATGTCAACGTTCCTAGTCCTACGTATTTTGGGACTGGGGCGTTACAATACCACTTGTGCGATGAATTGCATCGACGCGTTGTGATAATTGTGGAAGGTTTGTCTGCAACGGACGGAAGAGTACCGAGACTCGATTGGAAATTTGTATGACGGTATGTTGATGCAAGTGTTCTTCGATAATTGGTTGGGACGATAAGGCGAGACGCGTATCAATAAATGATACATCAGACGTAAATTATAAGTCGGTCGGACGACCAAGACTAGAGAAACGATTATGCCCTGAAGCAATAATTGGATCGACGGGAAAGGAAAACTCGAACTTACAAATGAGTCGCACGACTTGCGATCTCGATAGAAATATTAGGCGAGGCAAATCGAATCGCACGACTTGCGATCTCAATAGAAATGTTAGGCGAAGCAAATCGAATCGCACGACTTGCAATTTCGATAGAAATGTTGGGCGAGGCAAAGTATAATCGAATTGTACGATGTGCAACTTCGGTGAAGAGTTGGTTGATACGAGTAAATAGTGCCTAAGAGATAGTTGGTTACGTTATGGCGAAACTCAATTGAGTACGACTGAAACACGCGAAACTTAGAGGGCGAGATTGTATAACTTGAGGGTTCGATGAAGGATAATCGGTAACTCAGTTACGCGATCAAAAGTATAGCGGGATACGGTGAATCGAAAAACGAGTTGATGCGTATGAAAAAGTTCGTTGCGAACTTGAATGTATGCGATGCGAGTTAAGTTGACATTGAAACGGATTCAAAGTTGACCCTTACGCTATCGAAATTGATACGACGTATCGAGATCAATACGTAAGGAAACGTAAGCACGATGTGAGAATACAAAATGGAGTATGCCTCGCGCTATCAAAATTTTATAAATAACAATACGAGAAGGAACGAACTGGTTGATCATGAACTTGTGATTGATCAAGACGAGACTATAAGTCATCGACGATTGCTCGATGCGTATAGTATCTCGTGTGTCGACCGCAAATAAGATAGACTCGAACTCAATACGAGTAGATACGTCATGAATCGCAGAATCATCGACGGTAGTGCATGACTTTACTCAAAGGATAGTTGCGCATCGGTTGCGCCGATAGAAATGGTTTTGTCCGAAATTGGATAGTCGTATAGAAATCGTCGGAACGTGATTTGGCTCTGAAATAAGATATAGCATGGTTCGTAGTAAACTGTCCTTCGGTGATGATCCACAATTATTGAGCGTAACTTCGGGACAGCTGACCCTAGAAGACTTGATCGCCAAATCAAATTGAATGCTGCAGACCGTAGGATGACCCATACGATATCGCATATGAGATTGCATCGATAACAAATATAATATGGTGCATGTTGACGATAAGTCTAGGCGATCGAAAATTGTTGGAACAACTTTCGATTGAGAATGATATAGTTAGATTTGAGTATTCATCGGATGAATACTTGAATGGTTATGTTGGTCGACGATCAAACTAGAAATTCACCAACGAACTTGGTGATTCGGATAGGCGATTGCGAGAATCGTGCTATGCACGAGAGAGAACGATAAGGGAATGACTTACGAGTCATGTCGTTAGATTCGGATTCACCTTGCAATTGAGCTTGCGTGAATCGAACTTATATTCGATGTTGCGAGACGGATAAGTTGGGAATTTGGCTAGTAAATTCCTACTCGTTAGGAAATCGAATGTAAGACGCATCGTAAAGACCTTCATGTCCAGGCGATCGTTGCCTTGAACATCGTCGACTGGAATTAAACTTGTGTCAGATAGATTGTGGCCTTTGTGCAATGTCAATTTAAAGTTGCGTCGGGAGAATTTGAGCACGGTGTCTAGGTAAGTAACCTAGCGGGTGTAGTCCTGAATGTTGATGCATTTGTAAGTCAACCAAAAAAATTGTATCGAGATAAGTTGCATAGCCAGACTTGGAAAAGTTGGGTGGCGACTTCGAACGCAATGCGTTGCGAAGGATCATTGCGATCGGATGCGCGACGGCTCGACGCGACGCATAGAGTTGATAGTCCATACGAAACAAATGAAACGAGAAATGCGATTTTGAATCGCGTCGCGTGCAGTGAATTAATTGAATAAATCAAGTATGTATCGAATATACGTATGCGATGAAATTTCGAGAACAGTTGCTAAAGATAAATCCGATCGAGAGTACGAGATGGCAAGCATAGGATTGAAATTTACCTGTCAGCTTTGTTCCAATTGGCTACCACTGGACTTGGTCGAAATACATATATCTTCAAGACGCCTTGAATAAAGGTACAGATCTAAATCGAGTTGTATACAAATTCAAATTGAGCTGCAGGGAACACTTGACATGTTAATGAAAAGCTTGCGAGATAGTGTGAAACTGAACAACATTGGTGGGACGAGATCGTGAAACGATCTATAAAACACTTGATCGGAGTATTGGTTTTGGTTCGAGGACGAACCTTGTTTTGAGTGGTATATTCTGTAATGCCCCGCTCCGTACGACGCATTACGCCGAGACGTTGACTAAATGAGTCACGTTGACCGAATGAAATGTATCGATGCGAATCGATACGAGAGTTACGTTGTCCCGATGCAACACATCGAACTAAGTCGATGGGAAGAGTTGCCTTGTCCCAAGTATGCATCGAGTTGAATTGATGCAAAGCGCTGCGTTGCCCCCGAAGGATAAGTGCGTTGAGACGGCTCGAAGATTCTAAGAAATCGAATGGACCAAGGCGCAAGTCCGAATCGATGAAAGTATTGATTTTAGTTGGTTTCATGTGCAGGCTAAATATTAGAGGTCGATCTTTTGCCTTATTCAGTAAGGGGTCCGCGAAACCAAATCACCGCCTCACAATGGACTGAGACATGGGCACGGTAAGCTAAATCGGACGTATAATTCAATGAAGCACGAAATGCTCGAATGGCTAAGTCAGGAGAGTGGCAGTGCAATGAAGTTATAAAATCGAGCCGCATCGGCTCGGTAAAACGACAAGGCGTATCGACTCAAGGTGGGAGGATTGACTCTTCTTTTTACTCCTTCATGCGATAAGTCAAAACGTATCATTGTATGCTAAGTTAACCTATCGAAGCCACGGGCGTGGTCCGATCAGAAGATAAATCATAATATGTGTCGAACACTAGTTAGAACAATTAAAATGAAACGTGCATCATATGCACGAGTCGCTATGGAACATTGGATATCGCAAAGGCGAGCGCCTCGGTGCACAAGCCATAAGAACATAGGATAATTGTATTTGGCGAGTGCCTTAGTGCACGGACCATTCCGTGCCTTCGCGCACGAGTTAGAAAGCTAGAATATTGAAAGACAAAAGGCGAGCGCGCAAGCCACGAATATTGAACACTAAGGCATAGAACATAGAAATACGGCTTCGATGCGTGCAGCAAGTGCACGACGCGAAGGATAGATGATAAATGTGTCAAAACGTGCCTACGTGCACAAGATCATAAAAGATGGCTTCGTTGTGAAAGAATACAGTTGTGGCATGAATGTGACGGAACTGTCAGACGTGGCATGATGCCTCAAAAAGGGTGTTCGAGACCTTCGGGTCGTTCGGTTGACGAACATTGAGTTGAGGCATGATGCCATCGAACATTAAAACGAAGTATGAAATGTAAGAACATAGAAATTAAATGAAAAAATACGAGATAATAAAGTTTGAGTCTCGGACTCAAGACTATGTTTGGTTGTTTGAATAATAGTACTTGTGTCACGACCCACACCCTGATTAGGGGCACGCATACGTGGTTACGTCCAGCCTACACCGCAGAATCGGTGGTAGAACGCTGTATAGCTCGTCTATAAATACTACAACTAGACAAAATATAAGAGTACCTGTACAGTATATACACTCCGAATGGAGGTTACATAGCAAATACAGTCTCAATCACATCTAAGGTAGAATACGATAAAAGATAGATAGATATGAAATGAAATAAAACCACAGAGATACAACCAGATAGAGTTCTAAGTGTCTAAGATAACACAAATCCAGAAACATCCCAAATCTCAAATACAGTAATCCAGAGAATAAATACAACTGAAAATGACTAATCTAAACTAATGGTGTCTCATCCACTGCTAATGGATCCTGTTGGAGATCCAGAGGTAATGTCTCATCAAACTCTATCCTGGCCATACCCGTAAAAGGTAGAGCAATCGGCTAACATGTACTCTGTAAACATCAACGGTTATCCTGTCAAAAAAATGAGTAAGTACAAACACTAACAGCAATTCTATATGAATTGACAAATTCTATAAGAGATAATATAATGAAATACAAGACAAAGATATGGGAAGACTTGGGAGTCATTCGAAAGCCGAGTTATAATCCGTAAACCAAACAAGGACCGAGGTTGTAACCCTTCTCCCGAACAGAACCTAGCCTCCAATCAAAGTATAGCATAAGAGCATGTAGAACATGTAAAATACAGGATAAAATCAACAGGAAATATATAACAGGATGTGAGTACTGAATAGGACGACAATATATATATATAGGATGACTTGGAAACTATTCGGAAGACGAGTTACAACCCTTAAACCAAACAAGGACCGGGGTTGTAACCCTTCTCCCGAACAGAACCTAGCCTCCTATGATAAATAAATAAAAAATGTGACTTAAATTATTAGAGCGTTATGTGATCGGCTTTGGAAAAGTTACATGACAGGCTATCCACTTGGCCCGACAATCACAAGAAAATCTCTGAAAAGGGTCATGTCGGCCAACCTGGATAACAAGCACAAGGAATGGGATCTCACTACACCCTATGTGAGGTGAGAGTGGCGCAAGCATAAGAATATAGTGACAGTAGGCTTTGATCACATAGCCCCTAATAATTCTCCACTCCCGAATAGTATAATGGATCTGGACATGACACGTCATGACACGAGATTCCATAAGAGGGTAGCAAGTCCCCTTAGAAATCGGTGTCTATACAAGTACAAGGAATAAAATAAGAAATATACCAATATACCCAGAAAATCTAGGAACAACATCTCATGACATGATCCAACATATATTAGTCCGTGAACTATCGTGACTGGAAATCGAGTAAGACACTACAACTGAATCGGATATAGCAGATATCAAGACAATGAAAACTATCAGTGAATGTACTCGCCTGCGGTCCTGAGCTGTTAAATGGGGTCGATGCTCAGAGTGATGCCACAAACCTAAAGATGAGATATATAAAAGCTAATTAGGGTTCAACAGTGTTAGGCAGGATTATATAGTATAAGCTATGTAATCTAGGTCAATCTCAGTCCAACTAAGTCAAACTAGGTCACACTAGGTCAAACTAGGTCACAGGAAGTCAAACCAAGTTAAACTAGGCTAATGTTGACTAACAGTTGACTTTTGGACAACTAGTCAACTCTGGTCAAGTTCTAGACATTTCTAGGCCAAGTATTGACTGATAGTTGACCTTTGGTCAAAGCAATCAAACTTGGTCAACGAGGTCAAAACTAGCCTAAGCATACTATTCCTAAACATTACCAACCAAGATACCATATATCATGGTTAAATATGGTAAACTCTAATCTAAGATTTAAAATATCAAGTTGTACCTCGTTATTCGTACATCAAAACCTACGACACGCAAATCGAGATAAGATAATCAACGGTAAGGTTAATAATCTTATCACAATGGTCCACATGATCATCTTGCCAATTTCAGCGATATGAGATCACTGGAATCGACTGATCTCAGTTTTGTTGTACTAATTACGAAATACGAACTTAATAAGAATTAATTATAATAAAGGTTAATACACAGAGAAATATCTACAAACATTGTCGGATGATGAAACAAACATCACCAACATGTCCAGAATGGTCAAATTAGCTAGGATAGCCTATCCATAAGTCCAATTTGGACACAGGGGCAAGAAGGTAATTTCGGGTCAAAACGGTGTCCGTGTCGGACCCGCTTTGCACCAAAAAATGTGCAAGAATACTAGTCCGCTAAACCTAACAAGTTATATGTCCACGAATCTATAATGACGATACGAACCCAACGGTATATCCAGAATTGAATTCCGTTGACCCGATCTCAAATTGGTCCGTTGACCAGGACATTGAAATTCCGATTTGCACAGAAAAAGCATGTCGGAGCCAATGTCCTCAAAACTCAGCAAATTATATGTCAACGAGTCCAAAATGATGATACGAACTCAACGGTATGTCCAGAATTGGATTCCGATGAGCCGATCTTAAAAGTCCCGTTGACCCGGACTGTGGGACCCACTTTGCACCGAAATGCGTGCCAGGGCCCACGTTCTCCAAATCTAACAAACTTTATATGAAAACATGCCAAAACGATGCCACGAGTCTACTGGTGGTATCAGAAATTGAATCTGGAGTCCCAGGTTCAAAAATAGAATTTTACAAATTGGAAATTACGAATTCGGACGGCCAACTTTGGCATCAAATTTAACCAATCAAACGTGCTCATAATGAAACAAAACTTAAGGGGTAGGAAGAGGGTTATACCAGCTGCGCATAAGAACCAGTAGCACGCCAGACGGAGCTACGATGGAGGAGATACGAACCGACGAAGTTGGCTCCGCAAAACTGTCCAAAAATTATACAATTTAAAGCGTCAATTTTGTGGCCGGTTTTGATGTATCAAACGATAAAATTAACGGACGAAAATTGAGGAAAGTGAAGAGCTATATACCGATATTATGACGGAGCAAAGAGATCGCAGATCCAACGATCAAATTTCTCGAAAAACGTGCACGAAGTTGCTGCTTCGAAGCGCCATTTCTGAGTCTCGTTCGCATGCGCGTCGACGGGATTCCGTGCAAAACGTACGAGTCACCTAGACGGCGCATCCCGGAGGACGGTGGCCGCCACAGAAAGGTGCGCCCAGGTGTGCCCGGCCATAGGGGGCTCGCCGGCGACGGCAACGGCCGTGGCGACGCACGGCTGCCGGTGTGCGCACGCGGCTGTGCATACGCTGCTACTGCAGCTGCTGTTGCGGTTGTGCATACTGCTGCCAGCCATGGCGGCGGCGGCGGCACAGCCAGGGGGCACGACGTGGCTTCCCGATGGTGGCGGAGGCTGTGGTTTGGTGGAGTGGTGTTGGCGGTTTGGTGGAGTGGTGTGTGGGGATGAAGATGGTGAATGGAGAATGAGGAGGAAGGAGGCTCGACCATGGGCTGGTGGCTGTGCTCAGGAGGAGGAGGAGGAGGAGGAGGAGGAGAAGTGGGGAGTCGGCCATGGAATGGAGGAAGCTGTTGGTTTATGATGGAGGAGAGAGAAAAGAGAGGTGAGTGAGAAAGAGAGATATGTGTGAGAGTGTTATTAAATGAGAGAGGGAGAGAGAGAATAAGAATTCCCTACCTAGTATTTAGGGCCGGCCAACTTTGGGGGGAGTGTGAGTTAGTATAAGAGAAATGGAGGGTTGGGATTGATAGAGAGAATCCAATGGCTAGGATTGAATCAGAATTAGATATCTCCTAGGGATTTTTAATAAAAAGAATTTTCCATTGAATATTAAAAATAGGTAGACTGGGTATTTAATATTCTTCAAGGGCAAAGAGAGTGAGGGTGTCATGAGGAAGGGTAACATGAAGCTTGGACTGGGTTCGGTTGAGCCGGGTCGGATCAAAATCGGACATGGTGCAATAATTAAATTTAAATAGGTATTTATGATCATGGGTAAATAAGTAGCATATGGGAATTCAAATAAATGGGACACAAGTGTCAGGTGGGTAGTAGACTTCGTGTGGGCTATGTCCATATTTTGGGTCGACTAGGTTGGATCGATGTCGGGTTCCGAAATTAAATTGGAAGTCAGGTCACATTCTACGGTGGATAATTAATTGGCCTAAATTGACCCAAAAGTTGTGCGAAGCAAATAAAGCACAAGATGGTGTGTCTGAGTGGGACACGAATGTCATGGGTGTAGGGCGTCTCGAGTAGATTATGCATGAGAAATTGGTTTCAAGAAAATGACTAGCCTTGTGCTCCTAAATTAAAAGGCACGGTAACGTGCATATGATGATCAAAGATAAAAGTAGGAAAATCAATTAAAAATTAATTAATGATCAAATGGTCTAAATTGATCCGAAGTTGTGTGAAGCAAAAAGAGTACAAGGGAACAAGTTTGGGTGGGACATGATATATCAACATGAAGGTAATCTTGTCTACTACACACTGATGAAGAGAGTTTCCAGAGATTGGCATCCCTAACGCTCCAGAAGTCAAAGTCACGGTAAATAGCATTTAATCAAATAATAATCAAATATTAATATCTATTGCAATTAATTGAGTTATAAGATTGAAAAAAATTAGCCCTAAATTCAGGGGGCTTACAACTTGATTGCTTGAATAATAGGGCGTGGCATGGTCGAATGGGATGGACTTGATATTAAATATGATAATAACTCGTGCACGGGTGTTCCCTCGAACGGTTAAGTGCCGGAGCACTTCGGAACCATTTGGCCTAGGAGAGAATGTTATCTTTGATAGGCGCACATCCTTAAGACGACTAGCACTCGCTTATAGATGGAAAAAAGCCGCAAATGATGGTATGCAGCGGTAATATTTCGGTTGTTTGGGATAGCAACCCAATCCGTGAAACGTCAGGCTACCCAAATTCGAGAAAAGAAATGAGAGAAAAGAAAGTAAGGAAACTCCTTTAGTCCATTCCGGCACGGATACGCCAAGACCTTCATATAGCTAAGGAACAATGGGTTGAAAGTGTAGGCACGTATGTGTCCCGCACACATAGATCCTGCTTAGAGATGCACTTATAACATGACAGGGAAGGAATGAGGCGCATTCACCTTGCGTCGGTGCAAGGGCGAGTGCGTCGACTTGGTAAGAAGTCGTGCCACTAAACAAACACGAGATTGCTTGTCTGTTTGCCTATTCAACTTGAATAACATGCTTGCCATGATAACATGCTTTACTGCTTTCGAATATGCCATAAAATTGACCATAAGGAGAACATAGCAAGATCATAAGCTAAGTTGCATGATTCAACATAAATACTACAATGTCGGTTTAGAAAGAAGATCTTTGCATCAGTATATGCGAGGACGAACGTACTGATCCCCCACCAGCTTCATGCAGGGTGTAGGGAATGGATGGCTAGCGGCGAAGCTTCGCTTGAACGCGTTGAGGCTTGGAATGCCGAAGCGTATTGAAGCGTGCGATCGCTTGACACTCGGACTTGCAACAGGATTGATGCGGCCGAGATATAGAAGGCATGATGTATGGAACGGTAAAATCCTTTGTGGGCAAGAGAGAACCTGAGTGTTGTAGCCAATCTGGCATATATTGTTAGGCTATCGAAAGCCTTTGTAATCTCAGTTTCGAATATCAATAAAGAGAATTGTTTCGTATACTCTGTTTTCCTTTCGTTGTTAATATCAAACTAAAGATAACCATTTGAGAACTTGTCATCTTGCCTTGTACGAGCGCAACTCCAGGCTCGTGCGGCATCACGCCCCTTGCGAGGACGATGATTCGGGTGATTCCGGGTCGGGGCATGTCATGACGTGCAGCGATAGTTCGTCGAAGACGGAGTGTGGTCGGTCGCGGGGGATATCGGCGTGTCAGTGTGTCGGTTGCAGACATCGTCGAGCCGACGGGGCGCTGTCGGGCTGACGAATAACAACGTCAGTGGGTCGCGGACACTGCTGGCGAGCGAGCAGGCGGCCAAACGACGCGGGCGGGCGGCCGAACGGCGAGGGCGGATCGGCGAGTGCGGCGCGGGCGAGCGGGCGGGTCGACGGGTGCGGCGGGTCACTGGGGTCGCTCCAAAGGAGGAGGATTACTTAAGTTTTTGTTTTATTATTTCTCTTTTTATAGAGCAATGAAGAGAAGTTACAAATAGGAAGAATGAATTGGAGGGGGGTTACGGTATAGAATGGTCGTGTGTTATAGCAGGAGGTAAGGAGGGGTCTTGGGGGTTAGCTAAATAGGAATGGAAAAGGGTTGGGGTGGTTGAGTTATTTCTTGATCCAAAATGAATGTTTTGCCATTGTTCCAAAATGCCGTAATCTTGTTGTTATTATTATTTTTTATTACTAATAGAATTTTCTAAATAATTTATTTGATTTATAACACATTCATTTGGTACCTATAAATTATTATTATTAAACATTATGAAAGGGGAGAAATATTTCGATCAATAATTAACAGTCAAAACTATTAGTTTCCGTCAAAAGTAGGAGTCATGTATTATGGTACAAATGGTGGGGTGCACCATAAATATTGATAATAAAATGGGGTCCAACTCAAATTTTTTCTTTATAATACCATTTGTCGTACTAATTAAAAAGTTAGATTAGAGTTAAGTATTAGCAATTAGGGATTAATTAATAAAATAAAATTAAGGGAGAAAGAAATGATGGATATGTATGTCATGTCATGTGGAGAGGTTTGTGGTCGGAAGAATGATTAATTAATTAATTAATTAATTAATTACTAATAACTCTCTCTCTCTCTCCTCTTCTCTCTCCTCTCATATTGATTCTTTAGATCAATGAAAGACTTCTTTCTTCATTGCATATGGCCATACATGGACCAATGTTATGACGGACCATTATTCTAACGCGAACACTATTCTGAAAGACCACATAGAAGTCAGCTCCGGAAGGACACATACTCAGTACGTAGACTCATACGGTCCGTCTGAAGGCCCTTGCACTCGGCCCGAAGGTTTGCACATGAGCCTAGCTCGCATCCGCACCGCTAACGCCAATTAATTTTTCCCCTAGGGCTTGTTTGGTTGGAGGATTTTACTATTTGAATTTGGATTTGGAAATCCTCCAAATCCAAATCATGGATTTTACTATTCAAATCCAACTCCAAATCCAACTCCAACCAAACATAAGATTTGATTTTATGATTAATAATTAATAATTACGATTAATAATTAATAATTAAAACTAAATTAAATAATTAATAATTAACGTTAATAATAGTAATTATAAATTAAATAATAATTAATAATTAATTAATTAATTAATTTAATTAACGATTATATTTAATATTAATAATAACGATTATAATTAATAATTAATAATTAGTAATTATAATTAAGTAATAAAAATTAAGTAATATTAATTAACGATTATAAATTAAGTAATTATAATTAATAATTCAATAATTAATAATTAACGATTAATAATTAACTTATTAATTAACGATTATATTAATAATAATAATTAATAATTAAGTAATAAATTAATAATTAAGTAATTATAAATTAATAATTAACGATTAATTAACTATAAAGTAAATATTTTAAAAATAGTAATTATAAATTAATATTATTATGATTAGTAAATTATTAATTAAATTACAAAATATGATTCTAATTGTGATTAAATATTTAATTAAGATTATAATAAAATAGTTATAATATTATTATTAATATATAATATACTAATAAATATTAATTGATTATAACAAATTAACTATAAAACTAATTAACTATTTTAATTAATAATAGAAACATAGGATATGATTATCAATTAATATTATAATAATACTAATAAATTATTAATTAATATTATAATAATAATATAATAATACTATAAATTATGTTTATTAACTAAATAATAAATTATTAATTAATATAATAATACTAATTAATAATAATAATTAAGTAATTTTACATATAATTAACGATTATTTAACTATAAATTAAATATTTTAAAAATAGTAATTATAAATTAATATTATTATGATTAGTAAATTATTAAATTAATTTATATAAAATTGATTATAATTGTGATTAAAATATTATTAATTAAGATTATAATAACATAGTTATTAATAATTATTAATTAATAGTATAATAATACTAATAATTATTAATATGATTACAACAAATTAACTAATTAACTAATTTTTTAATTAAAATATTTTTAACGAAATTATTAAAGATTAACTAATTTTTATTTACTAATTTTTAACAAAATTATTAATAATAAATATTTTAACGAAATTATTAAAGAATATTATTATCTTCCTCCAAAACAACCAATCCAAGTTTTGGATTTTGTCATACTTTCCATATCCAAATCCATCTCCAACCAAACATAGGATTCCATGGATTTGTCTCCAAATCCAAAAAATCCAAATCCCACCTCCAAATACGGTTTACCAAACGGACCCTTAAAGTTAATTATTCTCCGTGACTCTTAACTTACAACCCCAAGCAAGATATCTTACACTTAGCAACTTGAGCTAGAAGTTATATATATATATATATATATATATATAGATATATATATTATATATATATATATATATATATATATAAGATCTCAATTCTGCTATTTGGCTCTCAAATTTTTTTGGTGATGTCAACTTCCATTAGTGGCATCTGACATGGCAACTGACATGGCAGCTGACATGTCATGTTTTTAACCAAAAAATTAATTATCCAAAAAATTTATTGTAATGTTAATGCTAATGGTAATTTAATTTAATATTAAAATTAATTTAATGAAAATTAATGTTAATGTTAATGTTAATGTTAATGCTAATTATATTAATATTAATTTTAATTTTAATGTTATGAATTTTAATTTAATGTTATATTAAATTAATGTTAATGTTAAAGTTAATATTAATGTTAATATTAATTTTATATTATTGTTCATGTTAATTTGATATTAATAATATTAATTTAATTTTAATTTTAATATTAGTTTTAATGTTTATTTTGCCATGTCAGCTGTCATCTCATCAGCCATGTCATATGCCACAAAAATGGGAGATGGTATCACCCAAATTTTTGGAAGCCAAATAACATTTTGATAAGATCTATGTTTATAAATATTTTCGAATGTTTCCAAAATTATAGTAGTTGGGTGTCTTTTTCTCGAGAGAAATTGAACATTTTAGTGATTTAATCTGAATGGTTTAGTGAGGCAATCTGAACGTAGAAAAAATGTAGGATCCAACGGCTGTATTTTTTGGAACATTCATAATGCTGAAGAGCTATTAAGCATTTTCAAATGTCTCCGAAATAACATCCAGTGTATCTGTCTTTTTGACAATACTTTAGTTCCTTAAGTACTCATTTTTGTTCTGAAATTTTGAACTAATCTCTACGATCCAAAAAAATAAATCCATTTATTGGTATTTAAGACATTAAGAGAGATTTAATAGTAGGGATTCTGATCCGTCCCTCTGTATATATAATGGAAAGTAATGTATAAGCTCAAATGCTAAAGTGACCAAAAAAATGTGAAAAATATTAATTAAAAATTAACATTGAATAATATTAATGTGCAATGGTCAGAAACTTAGGTCATGGAACACACACAAGACTATATTGTGAAGACACGGAAAATGGATTCTTTGGGATTGCCCACCTATCTGTCGCCATTGAGATCTTCATATTGACTCACAATTTTTTTTTCTCTCTTTTCTTTTTTGTCACTGTTAATTACTCTAAACTCTTGTGATCAACACACACCTAATGAGTAAACTTTGATACCGAAGGGAATATCAAAGTTTTGATACCCTCTATGTGACAAGTGGAACCCTCATATTTATGTATAATATATGTTTACACATTTACGAAAAGGAAGGGGACCCACATGTCATACATAGGGGGTATCAAAATTTTGATACCCCTTCGGTATCAAAGTTTGCTCCCACCCATAATGAGTCAAACCTACTTTTGTGCCACCAACACAAGCTAGCTATTATAGTGTTGGTTAAGGTTTTCTATTCTCCCTCAAACTTTCTATTTTAATTAGGTCCCACAAGAAACTAGTATGATCCCTAAAATAACATATTAGAAACACTAAAAATACCATGTTTACTAAGAACACTGCTAGCTCTCTAAGCATGGATGGGAACTAGACTAGCTAATACCTTTGAAAAATAATTAGCGAACATGTTAATTAGAAAAGCTTTAAGCAAGTAAACAGATTTGTCGATCCTAAGCTAAATTGGAAGCATTTAGGGGGTTTATAACTAAAAGTCACATTTGTTAGGATAGAAGATTCCAATTTATTTAAGAAGAGAAGACATTGGTTCCAAAGCCTAGAATTAATGTACTTAAAAAACAATTAGGAAATCATATCTTGGTTTCTACAAATCTACTTGCCATGTCAAATGGAAAAAAAAACACCCACATGGCTTCTGTTCCTTTTAATATATATAATATATATATATATATATAGATATATATATATAATAATATATATATATATATATATTATATATATATCTAGATATATATAACACTTCCACAATGTTCCAAGAACTAAGTAAATCTTGTATAGCAAATACAGGGGGTGAGTGGAAAGTTTCCTTGCAGAATCATATACACAATATATATTATTTCTTTGCTTTTGCTCCTATGCATGAGAATTATTTTTAAATTCTTATAATTTTATCATCAGATCTTGCTATCACTTTAGCAAGGCCATACTAGAAGGCCTTTTAGGCCCATATGGCTACAGTGAGTTCTTGGGCTGAACGATGGAAGTAGTCTATAATATTCATAGTTTATGGCTTCTACAAAGAATTTATGGGAGATAAAAACCAATTGGAAATATCTTTATGACCTACTTCAATTTATTTTTTTATTTTTTTTATTTTTTTTTTTTATTTTTATTTTTTTGGTGTGGCAACACTTGATGGTATATCTGGGCTGCAGTGAATATGAGTCCATCTGGGCTTCTGGCGATCTGATCCAGAGGTGATGGTGATTCTCTAATGCAAATTTTTCATGTATGTACCCCTCTTTGTCCAGTTTCCCTAGTCAGGGAGAATATTTGTAGTTTATTCCTGATTCCATGAGCTCAATTGTTAAATAACTAATCAATTGTATAAGAAGCAATTTCATATTGTTGATTCCTTGTCAGGAATTGATTATCACCTTATAAGGATTTCTGACCTTTTCAATCACTACACAAATACT